>CM035440.1:132168370-132370870 GCA_020310875.1 Ceratopteris richardii | reverse complement strand
AACTATATGTGCATTATCTGGTCTTGTCATAGTAGCATACAAGAGAGAGCCAATTATTGACCTATACATGGTCACATCCTTCAATTCTTCACCGTATGAGCACTTAGTTTAATATTTACTTTTAATGGATTTGAAATGGGATTGCAATCACACAAGCCAAACTTTTTCAAAAGATCTGGAATGTATTTCCTTTGCATCAAGTATATACCTTCCTCTTTATATAGTACTTCAATCCCAAGGAAGTACCTTAAAATCCCTAAGTCAGAGTTTTAAAATTCGCATCCAAACTTCCTCTTCATTCCTTTATGTTGGCTTCATCATTCCCTGTAATGATCAATTCATCAACATATATACAAATGAAAACAATTTTGCTACCTTCTTCTTCACAAAGAGTGATGGGTCTGCATGACTCTGATTGTATCCACATTTTACCAAGTAGTCCACAAGTCTTTGGTTCCAAGCCCTTGGGGCTTGCTTGAGTCCACAAAGAGCCTTCTTAAGCCTACATACATGATGTGGAAACCTCTCATCTTCAAATTCATTACCTTCTTCATCCGACTCCACCAATGTTGCTTTGCCTTTGTTGATTGATTGCGCTTCATAGCTTGATGAAGATCTCCCCCTCCATGGTGAAGTCATGCTTGAACTATCTTCATTGATGGAACACCTTCGGCAGCTTAGCTCTAGGTCGATTTGTTTTTCATCATGTCCATGCTTTTCTTCTTCATATTCTTGCATACAATCATACATCTTATACCAAGGGAGTAGCTTATCAAATGCTACATCCCGTGATATCCTCAAGTCCTTTGTGTTTGGGTTGAAGCACTTGTGACCTTTCTGATCATTTGAATATCCTAGAAACACACGCTTTTCCGCCTTTGGTTGTAGGTTGTGCCTCAATTCACTTGGCACATGTACATAATAAGTACATATTTGGGCTGTATCATCACCTATTTCTACATGTCCTTTACCTTTGGGAGCATGTAGATTAGTAAACCAAGAAGCATTGAAACTCATATGGTTGCTACATACCAAGTGTTATCTACTTTGCTTGAATTCCCATTCATGTACATCATCAAGAGATTGTTATTTTCTGAACTTGTAGAAGCATAATTACCTTGGCCTTTGTATGAAGAACCTTGACCATAGCTCCTTTGGTTTCCTCCTTGGTAGCAATCTCTAGCGTAGTGGCCAAACTTGCCACATATGTAACATCCTTCTCCATTTTGATTCCTGTTTTGTTGATGCCGCGCCATCCGAGGCACTTATGGTTGATTCTCTTTCCCATACCTGGCTGCTAGATTCTGGTGCTTCTTTCCATGTGACACCACATAGTGAATGGTTCTCTAATTATGCAGCAAAGTCTCTTGTTACCGTGAGGCTTGGTGACTGTTATCAGTGTGATGTTGTGGGGATTGGAGATGTGGTTGTGCATTTCATTGATGGTTCAAAATTTACTATGCATAATGTATGCCATGTACCTCAGTTATCACGCAGTTTGATGTCAGTTGGTCAACTTTCCTCTTCCTCTTGTTCTTTCTCTACCTCTTTGTGGTGAGGTGCCTTGGTCATGTCCTTGATTGCTAGAGTGGCCTTTCCTTCCTCCAATCCTTCCTTTGCCCTTGCATTATCCTCGTCTTCCTTTGCCCCTTTGATTACCTGCATAGAAAACTTGTGCATCCTTGCTTTAGTTTAACTTTCACCTATGTTCATCTCTTCGGTGACCATGAGAGCAACCAGTTGCTCAAAATCGGGAAGATTATCCCTTACATATATTGAAGTGGTAAGGGTTTCCACTTCTCATCATCCTTCAAACCATTGAGACTATAAGCCACAAGATCGTCATCATCTACGTGGCTTCCAATGGATCCCAATGCATGTGACAATTCCTTGACCTTAAGTATGTAGTCATTTATGCTACTCCCTGAGCTCTTCCTAAGGTTGTTGAGAGTTGGATCTGCCTTTCTTTGGTGCTTGTTGAATAAAGCCTCTCGAGTGTCTCCCATACCTTCATGCTTGAATCCAAGTCTTGGATATGGCCTATCATGCTATTGCTAATGTGTTGGGAAAGGATAAAGATAACCCTCTTATCTCTTTCATTCCATTCCCTAAAGAGTCAAGACTCTTCGCTGGTCATTGATTGGAGTTTCATCCAACTTAGGTCTTGGTTCACTTCCACTAATCAATTCCCAAAGGCCCTTGCCCATAATGTAGTTGGAGATCCTAAATCTCTATGGTTGATAGTTCCCCTTGTCCAACTTTTCATTTTAGTGTTGAAGTCTCCCATCTCTAGTCTTTGCTACTTGACCTAGCCCTTGGCTAATGATCCAATGTGTGTAAAATGCAAATATGAGAGAGAGAGAGAGAGAGAGAGAGAGAGAGAGAGAGAGAGAGAGAGAGAGAGAGAGAGAGAGAGAGAGAGAGAGAGAGAGAGAGAGAGAGAGAGAGAGAGAGAGAGAGAGAGATTAATGTCTTCTGAAGGTCAAATTTGGCCTATGAGACAAAACCATGTACAATTGTAGTAACCTGTGTAGAAATAAAAAATGGAAAAGTACACGCTACACAAAACTGTGTAGGCTGAACATGGAAACAACCACAGGATAGTGTACCGGGTGACGGAGAGGTAGTGGGGATAATGTAGTGATGTGTGGGGGGATGTGGCTCTGACTTTGCAGATAATGGCCATCTAATACATGGGGGCGCGATGATGGGAGTGTATATGTATATCCTAGCTACAGGTAACAGGTGGAGGTGGGTGGAGTATGTGGTACATTGGGGGAGGTCTGAGTGCCTCCTGAAGGAAGGCTACCGAGGTGGTGGTGGTGCGCCTGTGCTCCATCATGTGGTCATGGGCTATCCAGATGCGTGAAATATCCTCCTGGTATAGTCGTGGTCGTCCGTACCCAGCTCTATGTGGTCGATGTCGTGCTCTCTGTGCATTGCCTGCCGAAGCGTTAGCCCCATGCCTCTGGAAGGTGGGCTTGTCAAATTTAGCCCATCTTGCTAGAAGATTTGAGTAATGGTCCGCTGTGTACTCATCCGTGTCTGATGCATGGGATGTGGCAATTGCTCTCGACGCTCATACGCTGCTGTGAGGAATCATCCCAACGTGCGTTGGTCTCCAATGGTGATGCACAACTGTAGTGACTCCTCTATATGGAACTGTGCTCGTAGATGTGAGGATGCTCGGCATCTAGTAACAAAGTGCTCCTCACTCTTTATCTCTATATGGCATAATGGGCACCACCTCTCCTCTCTAGGTACTCCTCTGGTCAGACCCCTCTCGATCTCGAGCTGATGTGATGAAACTCGAAGCTTCCCAATGATGACTCTAAGGTGATGTGGTAAGTATGTTTGCATCTATCGCGGAGTCTCAATAAAGCCCTGATATGAGATCTGTAGAAAATGCTCACGGTATTAGAGCATTTTTGGTGGCAGTGTATCCTTGGGGCTAATCCATGTCCACTGTATGTATGTATGCCATATCTCCTAGCGAATGACCCTGTTCCTCTCGTGGTGGGAGGGCGAATAGGTGGGGGCCTGTAAGTCGTACCGCAGAGGTGGTAGTCTATCTATGTCAAATCCATGCTGGCCAGCCAATCTCGTGTCTGTGCGAACCATGAGGAGGTGTCACCTGTTAGTGCCATGTCGCGTGATGCCTTGAAAGCTTGATAAGTGATGTGCTGCTTGATAAGTGATGCGCTCTGTGTCCATGCTCTGTATCCTGTGTAGTAGGCATACTGTCTGGAAGAGTGCCTCTACTAGCATCGGTGGTGTAGCAAGCTCTGCTATGATGATATCATGTGGTACTGAATGCTTGCTTCGGATGAGTTTGGCAATCATGACAATCTGTAGCCTCTCCAATGCTGTCCATGCTGATGTAGCTAACCCTGGCCCCCATATGGCTGCTCCATACACGAGAATATGAGAGAGAGAGAGAGAGAGAGAGAGAGAGAGAGAGAGAGAGAGAGAGAGAGAGAGAGAGAGAGAGAGAGAGAGAGAGAGAGAGAGAGAGAGAGAGAGAGAGAGAGAGAGAGAGAGAGAGAGAGAGAGAGAGAGATTTTACGTCTATTAGGAGGCTGAACTCGGCCTATGAGAGAAATCAATATTCATGGGTGTGTCTTGACTCTTCTGTCAATTGGGAAAGGTAAAAGTGTTGAAAAAGTTGAAGAGGACATAAATCTCCATTGTATGCACGTTTAGATGCCATGAAAGTTAAGGGGGGAGGAGGTTGTATGGAGTGTTATATCTATGGTAATCTATATGCAAAAGGATAGTACAAGCATGAGAATGCATCTGAGTGACTAACTAGCTCCATCATGTACTAGTGGGTGGGTGTATGATGTGGTACATAGATGGAGGTGGAGTCAGGGCCGCCCTGATGGCTGTACCGGGATCAACCATCATCTCGGATTAATGTTGCTCCATGGCGCGATGGCTACGAGCCTCGATCTCTACAATCTGGTGTAGGTGAAGTCTCGAGGCCTGATATTCTATAACACGGGGTCATCTCCTAGCTTGAAAGATTTGAGTCTGCTGAAGAGTCACCCCTCGATTGTAATCCATAATCTAAGCCTATATTTTTACTGAGGCCTCATTGTTTGTGTTTATTTTTGGCATATTTTGGGCATTAAGTGTCCACCATTGTAATACAAAATCAAGGCCTCATTTTTTTATATTTCCAAGGGTATTTTGACCCTCAATTTGAGACACCTATTGGCATCAAGTATTCGACATTGTATACTATTGTATTCACCAAAGGTATTTTAACCCCTAGTTTTCATGCCAAAAGATGGAAGGTTGAATGATACGAATTATAGTTTGTGAAAGGATACGATTAAGGATTACTTATACAAAAATTTCTCATATGAAGTAGTAGATGGTATGGAACCCGAGCCCGATAAAAACAATCACCTAGCTGCATTGAATGTTTGGAATGTGAAAGATAGGCGAGCCCTAGGACAACAATTGCTTCCTTGTGATAAGTTAACTAAAGGGCATATTACTTCTTGCAAGACTTCTCATGAGGCTTGGACGATACTTGAAGATGTCTATGAAGATAAGACTCCCTCTAAAATTTACGCCTTAGAAGCAAAGTTCCATAACCTTGCCATTAGGCCCAGGATCCTAACACCAAGATTATTGTCTTTTTTGAAGATTATCAACACAAACTCGCGTTGTGTAGTAGACAAGTATCAAGTGAAGATATGAATTTTAAGTTTCTAAACAAACTTCCTAAATCATATAAGTTTTTTGTGACAACACTTTACAATCCAAGTCAAATTTTAACATGGGAGGAAGTGAGAAGACTCTTGCCCCTCCAAAACTTGGGAGCAAAGTATTCAACATCATAAGAAGCAGCTATGGAAGCTGAAGATCCCTTCAACAAAGCTAAGAATTCTCGCAATCATTCTAGCCTTGTTCCTAAGCAAGGCTCCAACAACACGTTCAAGAAGTTTACACGCAATTATTGTGGAAAATCAGGGCATAATGAAAAGTTCTGTTATAAGAAGAAGAACAATCCTGAAGCTTCTACTTCCAAGAATCAAACGAAGTACTTTATGTATAGGTCCCATTGTTCGAGTGAAGATCTCTTTACTTGTACAGAGGCCAATTCTCTAATCACTTTTAGCTCATCATCCCACATGCGCTAGAACCGTGAATCATTTCAGGAGCTAGAAGACCACAAAGGTGAAGTTTACGTAGGAAATAAAAAGAGTCTTCCAATTGAAAGAAAAGGCAAAATACAAATTATGAATCACAAAGGAGAATGCAAAGCCTTAACGAACTTACTTTTTGTACCAATTCTTTGCATGAGTTTCCTCTTTGTCGAAGGAATTACTGATCATTACAAACAAGTTCTCTTTAACAACATATCCTATCACTAAGGACATCATAGCCCAAGGCGTCGAGGATAAAGTCCTATCCAAGCTTTCTTGCTTCTTCACCAAAGAATCAATTTCCACCCTTTGGCACTTGAGATATGGCCATACATCCTTTCTAACCAAGATCGCATCGTCTTCATTGAGTAAGGGATTACCCAAGCTTGGACAAATGCATGATGTCTACCAAGCTTGCACTTAAGGCAAGCAATAGAGGGCATGTGTTCCCAAAGAGGCTTCTACCCGAGCAAGGAATCCTTTAGCCCTAGTCCAAGTGGATCTTTGTGGACCAATGAGTATCCCATTGCTAATTGAATCACTTTATTTCTCTCTTATAGTAGATGATCACAGAGATACATATGGGTCTATTTCCTCAAGTCTAATGAAGATACATTTCCAAAGTTCAGAGAGAAGGTCTACAAGTTGAGAAGGTGGCATCCAGTTCAGTAAAGACCATTAGATGTGGTGGAGGTGGTGAATTCGTCAACGATGACTTTAACAACTTTTTGAGACATAAAGGAATCAAGAGACAAGTCACTAAGCCTAATACTCAATCCCAAAATGGAGAAGCTGAAAGAAAGCTCCTTAATGTCATGGAAACGGCATGCTTTATGCTTCACAAAAAAGCCTTACCCTTCAAGTTTTGGGCCGAAGCTTACACGCTACACTTCACATCATCAATATAGGTTTCACAAGTGCATTACATAACAAAACTCCATTTGAAGCTTATTCTGGATGCAAGCCCAATGTCAATTACTTTCGAGTATTAGGAAGTGAAGCATTTGTACATGTGCTCAATGAAGATCAACATAGGTTGGCATCTAAGTCCAAGAAGTATCTATTCATTGGATATAGTGAAGAGTCTAAGGAATACATACTCTATCATCTAGAAAACCACTCCGTCACCATTTTAAAAGATGTAATGTTTGATGAAGCTTCAAAGTACTCAACTAAAGATCCAAATTCAAGTTTGAGACCACCCATCTACCCTTTAGAGGGGGACACAATTATTTCTAAGCAAAACTCAGAAGCAAGTACTTCTCACTAGTCTAGAAGATCTCAAAGGCTCATCAAGAAGCAACAATGAGAACAAAGCCACTATGTTGCACTTATGCACCAGCTTCAACAAATCCTAGAGCCAACCAGAGTGGGAAGAAATAATGCAAAGAGAGATGGATGCAATCGAAAAGAACAATACTTGGACACTTAAAACCTATTAATCATCAAATTATTGGAGTTAAGTGGCTATACAAAGTTAAGTACAAATCAAAATGGTACTTTGGACAAATACAAAGCAAGGCTTGTAGCTAAGGGTTATAAGCAAAAGCAAGGCATTGATTATAAAAAAACCTTTGCCCCTACTGCAAGGTTTACAGCTATAACAATCATTCTTGCATTAAGTGCACACTTCAAATGGCCCCTCTACAAACTCGAGGTGAGAAGTGCTTTCCTCAACAATGATCTTCAAAAAGAGGTATATGTAGAACAACTTGAAGGTTTCAAGGTGAAAGGTCCACTTGTAAGAGATGCGCTCACGAAGATCCGGAGTCTTCTGTCCACCTGTAAGAGTTGTGGGCCACAACAGCCAATGTATTCCTGGTCCTTTTTCCCTCCACCCTAGAAGGGCTAGCGAACAAATGGTATAGCCAATATACTGAAGACCACTTCCAAACTTGGGAGGCCTTGAAGGTGGAATTTGTCGACGCATTCAGACCATGTAATGCCACGGAGAAAACCTTGGATGAATTGGAGAAATTGACCTTAAATGGAGGCAAAGCATTTTCTGAACTTATGATGGGTAGCCCAACCTAGAAAGTGGCCAACCTGGGGGAGTAGCCGTGGAGGATTATCCCAACCAACTTGGAGTAGTAGCCCTGCCTGAGAGAGACACGAGGCAATGTCAGCACGAGGTGATGTCAACACGAGGTGAAGTTGAGGTGACCAGCTCCTATGTCTATTTGGGTGTCACTTTCACTGCATGCATGAGAAGCTAGCAGGCAGAGATAAACTGACAAGGGCATAAATCACTTCATCACCGCAAGAGAGACTGTCATGGAGGTCTCTTTTCTGGAGCCCTTCATTAAAGGATGGCTCTTCAATAGAATGGTTGTACTGTTATTCACTTATGTGGCAACAGTATAAGCACCTGATCTCCTAATGCATGTTGAGACCAGACAGGAATCATTTTTTATCATGTTGTGATGGTTAATGGCAAAATATCTGCTTACATGACATTAACAGGGCCAAGTTTTTTATCTTACCCATGCCAGTAAGGCATCATCCCAGAGTTGGTTTCATTTAGCGAGTCTTTGCTGTGCATCGAAAGGGACTATGATATGGAGCCTTTGAAATATCCAAAGCTTTATCAGAGTTGTTGGATATGAGATCTTTCTACTGAGAGATTGGTATGTCTCATCATGGACTGGATGGGGGATAGATATTGATCAGTTTTACCTCTTCAACATAACATTGACACACGTCTCCATCTGCTGCCAAATGGAGATCGGAATAAAGTGATCAGACAAGAGATATGGAAGGCTTGAATCAGATAGATGGATCAGAGTCGAGAACCATTCTTTTCAAAATGAAAATGCTTCCTAGGGCAACTTTTTAGATTTTGGAGTCAGGGTCAGTTGAACACCTAAGGTGTCTTGATGTATACCTACCATATGCACTTGGAATGATTTTATAATAGTGGAGTCTTCCCACATAAGCTAAAGTTTCAAAAAAAGGTAGGAGCTCGGGATTACACAGAGGAGAGAATATGCAGCGTGTGCTCATCAGGATCTCCGTTGCTGATTATCAGCATAGGTAGAAACAAAAGAGATTAGGGACATCCTAGGTTTACCTCCATCCCTTCCACACGTTGGATGATGTGAGCATAGGGGACTTGAGTCAGCATAGATTTCTATTTGAATTCCAAAGGCATGTTGCATAGAAGAAAATCCTGACCAAGGAAGGAAGCAGTAGTTGACACACCTACTTCTTTTAGAGTAAGGAATATATAGGATTTGATCAGTGAAGAGAGATGGTCTCATTCTAGAGGCAGGGACCCTCTTTGGTGCCTGCTTCAGAGCTCCTAAACAGCGTAAGGGAACTAGTCAGAGGATTGGTCCAGTGACACCACTTCTTTTAGAGTAAGGAATATATAGGATTTGATCAGTGAAGAGAGCGGGTCTCATTCTAGAGGCAGGGACCCTCTTGGGTGCCTGGCTTCAGAGCTCCTAAACAGCATAAGGGAACTATTCAGAGGATTGGTCCAGTGACACATTGGCCACTATGCTCATTAGAGACCCTTTCTGTTTACGTGTCCTGGATGGAGATGAGTCTACTTGCATTTTTCCTTTTCATGATTATACTCCATATACAGCATGTAGTTAATCATTCTTCCATTTTGACATGACCATATTCTCTGACTGATACTGCTGTATCAAATATCGAACGTCACTTAAACTCACATCAACCGTTTATTTTAGGCCGACTGTTTATTTTAGGCCTTTATTTTTTGTCTTACGCCTTATGATGATTGATAGGCAGTCAAGCAATTGTATACATTTTATTGCATGGACTGCCAATTAATCCTAGCCTATGCAAACATTCATTCAACTTTTTTGTTTTTATGATTAAAGCTCAATTCCTTTTCGTTTACCCTCTGTTTCAAATACTGATTGAATGTAATTTATTTACTAATTAAACTGTCTTTTTGGGTTGTTATGCCCCCATCTCAGGTAGAGGTGACATCGTATTCTCTCTCTTCCACTTCATCTATCCTGTTTACAAGGTGCACTCATGTTTGCTATAGAGCTAACACATTGTCTTGGTGCATGCACTAGAATAATGAAGAATCAGATTTTTCAACCTTCGCAATAGATGATTCCAAATCAAAGCCTGGATGTCTGGCAGAGACTTCAACAAGGACCTCTTCTAACTCTCCAGAAGTAGAGACTTCTGCTCTGGATGCAGAGGTAAACTGCCGAAGCTTTGAGAAGGAGCACACTTATTTTATGATTTCAGATTTTATATTTCTTGGCACGTGCTAGGGAACACAAATGTCTGCAAATGGTTTGAAGGGTCATATGAAAGAACAAATTCCATCAACAGTAAATGGATCAAATTCTATTGATAATCTTCTGGCAAAGGATGGGATACCTCAAGGTCTCATATACATATAAAATTTCCATTTGGCTAGTTTTTAAAAATCCGTAGTTTGATATACTTAGGGTTTAATACAATCGGATATTATACCATGATAATTTATAAATAATTACTTTCTGCAGGTCCAAGAATGACTCCATTCTCCAGCTCTTCAGGGCTTATCAACATCATTGTCATTCGTGTTTTGAAGTATATTGGAAAACTGCTTTCTCTTGGTATACTTATTTGGCAAAGAAGCCTTGCTTTGAGAGGATCTTTGCTGGGCAGTTCAAAATGTTCTTGTAACTCTCAAGGCACAACTTTTTCATCATCTGCTGAAGTCCCCCAAAAGCATTCTCTTTTGCATCATCGGGTATCAGTAATAGAAGAACAACTCAAGTGCATAGAGAATGCAGAGAAGTGTCATCAATCTCTCTGTTGCAAGGATTCTGTCGCATATGAGGAGCGTCTGAAGAACATAGAGGCTGATGTATCTGAGACCCAAACGGTGTGCCTGCTCACTTTTTGTCATATGCTGTCTTGTTCAAACATCAGTACTGTAATTTAACACACCTTTTGGCATTGGCATATGTTAATTGGCTTTTATTGACATTTTGTATATTTAAAGCTTATATATGTGTGCGCGTGTATGTGGAGACACACACACACACACACACACACACACACACACACACACACACACACACACACACACACACACACACACACACACACACACACACATGAACATGCATGCACACACACACATTCTCTCTCTGTCTCTCACACACATGCAGACACACACACACATGCATATATGTATGTATATAATTTAATGAGTTTAGTTTGAGTGCAAGACTTTATTATGGCCAAGTTTGTTTTTCACTTTTGTACATAATAAAAGCTCAGTTTTTTGACTTTTTTAGAAATCTTCACACAAACGTACACTTGGGTTTATAAACCTGCTTCAGGTCACGTCAGCAGCCAATGTCCTTGGTTATGAACTCGACGATGGATCCTTCACTGTGTATTTTCAAGTCCACCTGTACGTTCCAGATCTGCAGCCTTCACCCGATTAAGTACATGTTGCATGTGACACTAGTCATTTACATCACACAGATGTGCTGCCGAAAAAAATTGGCTGTCTCACACCCCATGATGCTTAGCCTTCTATGCTCTGTGTCTCTTTGTTTCTAGCAGGTATAGCAAAGAGGAATGAGTTGCGCAGGAAAGTGAAGGGATATAATTTTTCAAAGTTTTCCCTGACCTTTGGATGTTTGTTGCTCACACAATGATTAGAGAATGATAGGTTTTACAAAAGAATACCACTAAATGGGGTTCAAAATGAAAGGGGAATCATTGCACTCTTAATAAAAAAGAGTAGCAAATACTGATGGTTAGACTCGTAGTGAAAATATTAGCAAATAGTGGTTATAATCACTTCAAAGATAGAGATGCACTATCAACTCACAAAATGACTATGCCAAAAATTGGTACAAAGGCTCCACACAGAGGGTGAGAGGGAGGGAAAATGGGGGTAAAGGGTGTACAAAATGATGAAGAACAAGGGTGGCAAGGTGGGCAAATGGAAAGTTGAGGCCCAAAAATGTAAAACTTGATGGCAAAAGGCTTCTCTCAATGAGGAGAAAGCAAACCACCAAAACTCCAACACCACCACCAAAATAATCACCAAACACACTACAAAGACCTCCGTCTAATGTTCTCATACCATGTGATGAATTGACAAAGGGCCATATCACTACCCCTAAGACTTCCAAAGAAGCTTAGGACACACTAGCAAGTCTATATGAAGATAAAATTTCTTCAAAAATTTATGCGTTAGAAGCGGAGTTCTACAATCTTTCTATTCGTCCTCAAAACACCATCACAAAGATGATAGCCCAACTTGAAGATTATCTAAGAAAATTAGAACTTTCTGAACGAAAGATCTCAAGTGAGGACATGGCCATTAGACTTCTTAAAAAGCTTCCTAGGTCTTATGAAACTTTTGTAATCAGTCTTCATAACAAAGGTCAAGAACTCACTTGGGAAGAAGTAAGAAGACTTGTGCTTCTCCCTGACTCTAGTCAAAAGACCCAAGCTACACAAGAAACAACTATGAAGGCCAAAGCTACTTTCAACAAGATTAAAGGTCAAAAAGGTACTCTAGAGGATGGTGGATGGGTTCACTGGAGGAGTTTCTTTTGTCCTTTTGGTGTCCGATCTGGGGCGCTCAGTAGTCTCGGTGGGTTGTCCTATTTCAGTGGTTGATTGCCTGTAGAAGCATTGTTGTTGGCACCCGGCTAAGCTATGGGGGTCGGCATTCTGATTGTATGGGTTGTGGTTATCATTTGGAGTCACCGCAACATTGTCTCTGGGATTTTTCATTAGCCGAACAGATTTGGCGGAGGATCTTGAGACTTCTTACGAGGCGGGCAGGGTCCCGACCATCACTTGGGATGTAGTTACTTGGGGATCTCTCTCTGGCCTTGCCCTCAGTTACGAGCATGAAGTTGACAACATGATTATTCATATTGAGGATGGGCAGATTGACATCACTCAGGATCTGCACATCTCTCCTTGGAGTAGTGAGGGAGACCCTTACTGGGAGCTGATGAGCATGTCGTTTATTTGGCGGACAAGATGTCGGCGCATCTTCGAGGGGCACATGATTCCGCCGACCGAGATTATGCGGGACTTTTGGTTGGAGATGGTCTATACCTTGCGAGGGCAGTTAGATTGCCTTCATGGGGATTCCGTTGACACCTCTTGGTGGCGTCAAACCATCCTCAAGCTTTGGAAGAGACCCCTTCTTTACTGTTTAGGGCGATACTATCCGTTGGAGCTATCGGCCGCCTGCTTGGCTTTTTACTCCTCCCCACACTGCCTCCTCTAGGAGATAGGGTTGTTAAGGATTTCAGTTGTTGGTTGGGGGGACTTGTCCCCCTTGTATTCCTTGCTTGTTCTCCAATTGGGATTGTAGCCCATTGGGCATTTTACTTACTAATGCAGGGATCTTTTTGTGGTTAGAAAAAAAGGGTACTCTAAAGTCTAAGGACAAGGGTAAGAAGAAGTTTACTTGCAACTTTTGTGGCAAGCCTTTGACCTATAGAAAAGTATTGTTTCAAGAAGAAAAACAAGGAAAAATCTAAGTCTACTCCAAAAACAGAGCATCAAACTCATTGTAGAAGTGAAGAACAAAGAATGGATTTTTTATAGTAGGGCCTCATCACATAGACTTTCATGAGTTTCAAGAGCACAAAGGCCAAGTTTATCTTGGAGATAACAAGTGCGTTGAGATCCAAAGAAGAGGCAAAGTTCACGTCACAAACTCAGAAGGTGAGACCAAGTTACTTAAAGACATTCTTTATGTGCCAAGCCTGTGTACCTTTTCTCAATGAAGGCCATTACTAAGTGCAACATGACAGTGCAATTTGATAATGACAAAGTTCAAGTCATCGATCGAGCATCCAACGAAGTCATAGCTCAAGGATTCGAAGACAAAGGTCTCTGAGAGCTTTCAAGTTTCATGGCCAAGGATTCAAGCTTTAGCTTGTGGCATTTAAGATATAGAAACACCTCTTACTTAGCAAAGATCTCTTCAAGTCATCTTGTCAAAGGTTTACCTAGGATCACACAAGTGAAGTTGAACGGCCAAGCATGTGCTAGGCATACATTTACCCCTTTGCTTATGGAAGCATCCATTTCCTCATCTAAACCCTAGCATTAGTCCATGTTGATCTTTGTGGACCTATGCAAACACATACCACATGGAGTTATCCTATCTATCTCGTATGGATGTGATCTCGTCCACAGAGATCTTATTCCATTCCTATATCTTGGTGGTGGTGTATCTATGGAGCATGTGCTTGATCCATCTGATTGACATCTTATGTACCTAGTGATCACACATGGTCGATCCTCACTTGGAGGCTATGGATCTCGACATGGAGACTTTTTTTTTTTGGTGCTCGCATTGCTGCTTCTATTTCTACATTCATCGTGGACATTTCTCTCATATCCTAACAACTTCCATACTCTAAAAAACGGAGCTGTAGAGAGGGTGTTGAGAACATGAGAGTACATCTCCTTTTTGTATCTAAAAGACGCTCCATTTCCATTCCTTTTTATATTGTATCTCATTGTATTTGGGTACCTTTCCATTTGCTTTTACCAGTGTATTCATTCTCCTTCAAAGGGAATTATCCCACATATGATGTACTTTGGAGAGCCCCCTCCAACTCCATATAAGGAGGGCCTCTCCCCCATTTTATACTTGGTTACAAGCTTCAGGAGCCTACTCCATGCTCTTGGCAAGCTCACTCTAATCCATGTGAGTTTTCTCATTTCATGGTTTACTCACTTTGAGTCTTGGACACTCTTTTATTTTGTGAGTACACCTTTGTTTTCATTTTGCTTTCATACGTGTGCTCTCTACATGGTAGTAAAGAAGCTAAGTTGAAGACATTCTTATCAACTTATGCTTATAAAGTTGAGCTTGTAAATGGAGAAGGGATAGATGTGCCATTGATGAGCATTCAACCCATTTCCCACATTTAGCCCTACAAACTTTGAGATTGTTGGGTTCTAGAGACTTGGCCTCATGGACCAAGAAACCAATCATTGATTTCGGGTCTCATGTTTATTTGTTCAAACACAACAAAAGGAGGATCTTTATTCATTGAGAGTGAGATTGTTGAGAGACAAAGCTGATTTCTACAACAAAGAATCTTAAAGTAGTATATAAATTTATTTATTTAGTTCATTTTGTTCATTCATTAGGGTGAGGGTGAAAAGGGATGGGGAGTTGGAAGTAAAGTCTAACATTTATGCTAGTGCATAAGATGTGTAGATTAAAAAGGAGTTTGAAATTTTGTGGAAAGTTGAATCACCTTTTGGTTTAATTCTTTAGTGAGAACTTTGAGCAATGAGTTGAGCTGGATCGAGGAGCTATTCAAACTCCTAGGTATCCATGAAAGATAGCTTGCAAGAGAATCTAGAGGTTTGCAAGATTGTGGATACATACTAGTAGAAGAGATTGTTAGACCTAATAACTTACCCTTTGTAACAATTGCTTTATTTGTCAAGAACGAGAATCATTTGACATTTGTATGGACCATAGAGTTTTGAATAAAATCAAAATAAAGCATAGATATTAGGTGCCCATGATTAATGACATCTTCGATGCTCTAGGTGGAGCAACCATCTTTAGTAAGATTGAGTACAAGGATTCAATGCATTTTTTTTGGGGGGGGGAGAGCGGTGAGGGCCCTCTCATCGTTTGGAGGGGATATAGAATGTGGTGAATCGAAGGTATGTCAATGTGGCACATGTCAAGATGCTCTCCACATCCATACCAGTAGGGGCATGCTAATGTTGCATGCGTATCACCCAGATCTCTTGCTAGTCGAGTCGGGGTGCTGAGTGTGGTGGTTTAGGTTGCCTGCATTGTTATTTGAGATCCTCTCCTTCGTTGTAGTGTGACCCCTCGTGGTGGGTTAGACCCTTATGTGCAAGAGGTGGGCTTGACATGTTGGAGAAATGTGTGATATGTGTGTATGCCATATGGAGCCAATGGCTGCTTCAAATGCTTTGCGAGGAAATCCCGGTGACTTTGTAACTCCACTAGGATGCAACCTAGTCGATGATGGTCCTTTGTTGCTAGGAATGTCATAAGCTCTCTTAGTCGTGTAAAACATTGCAGGTATCTGTCCTTGATATCCTCGTATGCTCGACATCTACAAGCTTAACGTTCCTCAACCTGGTAGGTTTCTTGTCCTCTACCTCCCGTGTAGAGTATGTAGAATCTCTCATCTCTCGATATGTGTAGTGCCCTCACAATCTTTATCTTTATCTCGTATGAGGAGACTCGTGTTGGAAATACAAGGAACCATCCACGGACCAGTAGGGAGCTCATTATGTAGAGAAATCGATAAGAAAATGTAGGTCAAAGATTGATCAAAGGTTTGTCGAATTGGCCAAAATGCTCAAAGTTTTGCAAAATGATTTTATTGCATATTCTTGAAGAGCTC
The DNA here is from genome assembly GCA_020310875.1 of Ceratopteris richardii. Classification (NCBI taxonomy): domain Eukaryota; kingdom Viridiplantae; phylum Streptophyta; class Polypodiopsida; order Polypodiales; family Pteridaceae; genus Ceratopteris; species Ceratopteris richardii. Next base: position 132,354,822 of record CM035440.1, on the reverse strand, counting down.
ATAAAGAGCTATCCAAGCATATATAACACATAGGTAGTGGGCAATAGATTGGGGGATAAAAGTCAAACTCTAATTTTTCGATCAAAGGTTGAAAAGCTGGATTTGAAAGTCAAAAGAAGTGACATGTGTCAATTTTTTATTGGATAGGACTTAAAATAAGTTGATTAAATAATGTGTAATAAAAAAAAGAAAGAGCACACTTCCAAATTTCATGCCATCAATTTTGAAAGCAGTTTTTTTTTTTTGGTCAAAATGCTCAAAGTTTTGCAAATGATTTTATTGCATATTCTTGAAGAGCTCATAAAGAGCTATCCAACCATATATAACACATAAGTAGTGGGCAACAGATTGGGGGTAAAAGCCAAACTCTAATTTTTCGGTCAAAGGTTGAAAAGCTGGTTTTGAAAGTAAAAAAAAGTGACATGTTTCAATTTTTTATTGGATAGGAATTAAAATAAGTTAATTAAAGAATGTGTAATAAAAAAAAAAAAGAAAGAGCCCACTTCCAAATTTCGTGCTTTCAATTTTGAAAGCAAGTTTTTTCTTTTTTTATATATATAATTTTTTTTTTAATTTCTTTTCTTTCTTTTTCAATGTATTCGTGGTTGGAAGCTAAGGCAATAAATGTACAAACCATAAACCACATAATTATCACTTGTACCATAGCTTCTTGTGTCTTCAAGCTGATTGAGTACCTTTTGTAAATATTTTTCTTGTAGTATAGAGTTAATTTTGGAGCAATCTAGCTCTTTTGCCATATATTCTCTCTTTCTCTCTCTTTACTTTGTTCCTATGTTAATTATGGGCCTAAAAACCTACAATTGGATTAGAGCATATTTGTTAGAGTGCATAAGAGAATTACCTTGAGCATTCCACACATGCCAACTCTAGATTAGTGGCAGAGCATATAAATAGGTTTAAGAGCTATGTAGCTCAATTAGTAGGGATGAACAGTCCTATCTCGGAAGAAATGGCCATGGCGAGTCTTCCTTCTTCCTACAACATGATTCTCACTATTATGCGAAACAAGACTAACCTTAATCTTGATAGAATATTGGTAGCTATACAAAAGGACAAAAGACTGCTAAAGAAGAAGAAAGTAAAGATATGTCTTTTTCGACAAAGGCAAAGAAGTGTAAACATTGTGGTAAGGTAAACCATAAAGAGGAAGATTGTTATACTACTAATCTTTGCAAAATTTGCGGTGAAAAGACACAAAGTAGAATTTCATTCCAAGAAGAAAGAAAAAGAAGCAAAAGTAACATAAAAAAAGATACAAGATGACATCAGTGAAGTGGTAGAAGAAACCACATCCATTGATTTTGAATGTTAAGCCATATCATCTTGTGGGTGTGTGTGTTTGATAGGTGTAAATAAGATCATATAATCTTGACTTGATAAGCTTGGCCAACCTTGATAATTGAGAGAGTATGTTTAAGTTTACATTGTGTCTCCTTCTTTTAACATTCTTTTCTTGTCTCTATCCTTCCAAGTAGTACTTGGTTGAGAAGAGCATGAGATGTGTGAGTTCTCATTCTGATGTGTATTGTGAGAGTGCTCTTCATGTCTAAGATCCTTGTGTTTCCTTATGAATACCTAGCATGATATGGGAAAGTTAAATAGGACCTACATAAACTTAATAACAAGGAACTACAAATGTACCTACCGAGAATATTAAATAGAAGGGGATTGTTGGAAATATGAGCAGCCGTCCACTAGGGAGCTCATTATGTAGAGAAATGTACAAGAAAATGGAGGTCCAAGATTGGTCAAAGGTGGGTCAAATTAGTCAAAATGTTCAAAATGGTCGAACTTTGGAAGATGATTTTATTGCATATTCTTGAAGAGCTCAAAAGGAGCTATCCAATCATAATAACACATAGGCAATTTGGGGAGGGCAAAAGTCAAACCCTGATGTAGATGATGGCGGACGACCTTTAGAGGCAATGAGGTCTTCGAAAACAATTAGACACAATAGACACCAATGATGTGCCCATTGATGGTGATGAGTGAGGCTGTACACAATCACACAATACAATGGAACAGTCAAAGGGGCATTGGCAACTTCACACCCTCCAGATTACAACGAGAACTCTCTTCAAAGTTACCAACAGAGACTTGGACGTGGAGTACACTTGGTCGTCTGGTCCTCTCTGCCTGCCTGTTGAAGTGCGAGTCTAGCCCCCGGGGGGGGGGGGGGGGGGGGGGGGGAGAGAGAAGGGGTTTTCATAGTCGCACGTGCCTCCACTCTGTGGAAGAAATTGGTGATACTCTTTTGTATAGCTGTGCTCTCAGTCCATATTGGCTGTAATGAGCGATCTCGTCTGTGATATGCCACCATGAGGAAGCATCCAAGATAGTCGTGATCCTCACTTGTCATGCACAGCTGTAATGTGTGTGTGTGTGTGAGAGAGAGAGAGAGAGAGAGAGAGGGGGAGAGAGAGAGAGAGAGAGAGAGAGAGAGAGAGAGAGAGAGAGAGAGAGAGAGAGAGAGAGAGAGAGAGAGAGAGAGAGAGAGAGAGAGAGAGAGAGAGAAAGAAAGAAAGAAAGAAAGTCATAATAACATCTTCTGGAGGCCAAACTTGGCCTATGACACAAAAAATCATGTACAAGTGTAGTAACCGTGTGTAGAGGATAAAACGAAATAAAAGGTATATCCCGACACAAAGATATATAAGGCTGGAAAAGGATGGGAAGACGTGGCTCTGACTCCGCAGATAGTGGCCACCTAATACATGGGGGACATGTGAGTAAAAGTGTGAGTAAAACACCCTAGCTACTGGTGAATGGGTGGGGGTGGGTGTAGTATGTGGTACATCCGGGGTGGTCTGAGTCATAGTTGGTCAGGTACGATCCGTACGACAGGTACGGTACGTAATAGTACGATGCCAAGTACGTACTAATCATGAGGTACGAATCCGTACGATATTAGTACGATTTTTTTTTTTTTTTCCATATTTCATGTACGTGGGAGTGTACACATATGAAGGGTACTTTTTGCCATGAATATGCATAATATTGTATCTATGCATGAAGATAATTGTTCTCTAACTAGCATAGCTGCAAAACCAATGTATTTTCTTAATAAATTCAAGTCAAAATGATCAAAATGGAAAAAAAGAAATTTGGTACCTATTGGTACGAATACGTACGAGTACGTACGGTACGAGAGGTACGTACGAATCTACTCGTACTGGTACGAGTACCAACTATGGTCTGAGTGCCTCCCGAAGGAAGACAACCCATGGGGTGGTGGTGCGCCTATGCTCCATCATGTGGTCGTAGGCTGTCCTGATGCGTGAGATATCCTCCTGATATAGTCGTGGTCGATGATATCCGCCCATGCGTGGTCGGCGCCGTGCTCTCTGTGCTGCTGCCTGGTGGAGCGTGAGCCCTATAGATGGACCTGTCTGATGTAGCTCAGTTCGCTGAAAAAATTGGGTAATGGTCTGCTGTGTACTCACTCGTGGCTGATGTGTGGGCTGGAGTGGCCGATCTCGCCTCTCGTATGCTGCCACGAGGAAGCGTCCCAAGCGTCGCTGGTCTCCCATAGTCATGCATAACGGGAGTGACTCCTCTATCTGGAACTCTGCTCGTAGGTCTAAGTATGCTGGGCATCTGATAATAAAATGCTCCTCACTCTCTACCTATGTCTCGCATACTAGGCACCACCTCTCCTCACGGGGGACTCCCCTAGATCGACCCCTCTCAATCTCATGCTGATGCGATGAGACCCGGAGCTGCTCAATGACGACTCGAAGGTGGTCGGGTAGATATGTCTGCATGTATCTCGGAATCTCGATGAAGCCCTCGTCCGATATATGTAGAAAATGCTCACAGTAATAGAGCATTTTCAGTGGCAATGTACCCCTAGGGTTCACCCATGTCCTCTGTATGTATGTATGCCATATGTATGTATCCCCTGAGAGAGAGAAAGAGAGAGAGAGAGAGAGAGAGAGAGAGAGAGAGAGAGAGAGAGAGAGAGAGAGAGAGAGAGAGAGAGAGAGAGAGAGAGAGAGAGAGAGAGAGAGAGAGAGAGAGAGAGAGAGAGAGAGAAAGTCATATTAACGTCTACTTGAGGCCAAACTTGGCCTATGAGACAAAACCATGTACAAGTGTAGTAACCCTGTGTAGAAAATGAAATGAAAAAAGTACTTACTACATAAAGCTATATCAGGCTAGAAAAGGCTGATAAGAGGTGGCTCTGACTCTGCAGATAATGGCCACCTAATACATGGCAGGCCCATAATGTGAGTGAGTAAAATACCCTAGCTACTGTTGATGGGTGTAGTATGTGGTACATCGGTGCTGGTCTGAGTGCCTCCCGAAGGAAGACAACCCAGGTGGTGGTGGTACGCCTCTACTCCATCATGTGGTCATAGGCTGTCTTGATGCGTGAGATATCCTCCTGATAAAGTCGTGGTCGACGATATCCAACCATGCGTGGTCGACGTCGTGCTCTCTGTGCTGCTGCCTGGTGGAGCGTAAGCCCTCTAGATGAATCTCTTTGGTGTAGCTCAACTTGCTAAAAGAACTGAGTAATGGTCTGCTGGATACTCCTTGTCTGATGTGTCAGCTGTAGTGACTGCCCTCGCCTCTCATATGCCGCTGTGAGGAAGCGTCCCAACCGCCTCTGGTCACCCATAGTCATGCACAATTGGAGGGACTCCTCTATCTGGAATTGTGCACGTAGGTCTAAGTATGCTGGGCATCTGACAACAAAATGCTCCTCACTCTCTACCTCTGTCTGGCATACTGGGCACCACCTCTCCTCTCCGGGGACTCCCCTAGACCGACCCCTCTCTATCTCGAGCTGATGTGATGAAACCCGGAGCTGCCCAATGACAACTCGAAGGTGGTGGGGTAGGTATGTCTGCATGTATCGCGGAATCTCAATGAAGCCCTCGTCCGATATATGTAGAAAATGCTCACTGTAATATAGCATTTTCGGAGGCAATGTATCCCTAGGGCACACCCACGTCCTCTGTATGTATGTATGCCATATCTCCTGACGAATGACCCTATTCCTTTCCTGATGGGAGAGAGAATAGGGGTGGGTGCATGTAAGTCGTACTGTAGTGGTGGTAGCCTATCTATATCAAAACCATGGTGGGCCAGCCAGTCTCGTGTCTGTGCATACCACGAGGAGGTGTCACCTGCCAATGCCATATCACGTGATGCGTGGAAAGCACGATAAGCCATGCGCTCTGTATCCATGCTCCGAAGTCTATGTAATAGGCATACTGTATGGAATAGTGCCTCAACTAGCATCGGTGGCGCAGCGAGCTCTGCTCTAATGATATCATGTGGTACTGAAGGCTTGCTGGGGATAAGTCTGGCAATCATGAGAATCTGTGGCCTCTCCAATGCTGTCCATACTGATGTAGCTAATCCCGGCCCCCAAATGGCTGCCCCATACATGAGCGCTGGCGTAACCAAGGTGTCGAAGAGCCACCCCTTTGTGGGGGGCTCCTGAAAATATGCCTGGTGGCATTGTCTCTCCATCAGAGCTAGTGCTGCGTATCCACGTGTGATGGAGTCACGGGCTGCCTGAGACATAGAGAAGACCCCTGATGCTGCTGTAAATGTCACTCCCAAGTAAACATATGATCCGACCACCTCGATCGGTCCACTCGTTGCTGCGAACAAACTTTGCCTGCGTACCTGTGCTGATGTATGAAAGATCATGACCTTGGTTTTACCAAGGTTCACAGATAAACCTCTCTGTGCACAAAAGTGATCTAGACCATGTAGGTGATGTTGTAAACCTGCTGCAGACTTTGAAACCAATACAATATCATCAGCATATAAAAGAATATGAATAGTGGACCCATGTACCTCGATGCCATCCCCCCCTGCTGCTGTATGAAGTCCACTATCTCATCAATATATAGACCAAAGAGGGTGGGTGAAAGAGGGCACCCTTGCTTCACCCCGATAATGCTAGCAAGAAGATCCGATAAGCCCCCTGGACATCTTCTACTAAATACTCTCTCGTATAAGGCGTAGATCCCCCATATCATCTCCTCTAGAGCTCCGATATCAAGTAGTCGTCTAAAGAGTCGTTCCCTAGGAACAGTGTCAAATGCTTTGCGGAAGTCCACAAAGCAGCAATATAATCTCCTCTTCCTCACTCTTGCCTGGTCAATCAGGCATCTCAGGGTGAAGATGTGGTCAATGGTAGAGTAATCTCATCTGAAACCTACCTGTCCTGGAGCCCTGATACCATTCCTCTCAGCGAGAGTACTCAACTCTGTCTCTAGTACTGCCCCATATAACCTGGCCAATATAGGCCCGATCATGATTGTCCGGTATGTAGTTGGATCCATGGTATCACCTAACTAATGAATCGGCACTATGGTAAGCTAAGTCCATGAGTTAGGGAACCCTTCAACCAATGCACGGTTGAAGAGGTGGGCGATGAGCGGTGCAAGAGTCGTGCCTCCATAGATGAGGTGCTATGCCTGTAAGCCGAAATGGTCATGTGCCCTGCCATGCTGTAGACGGTCAATAGCGCGTCGCACCATAGTGGGTGTGAAGAAGTCAGAGGTAGTGGGACGTGAGCTCTGCGGCCTGGGAATGGGGGGGCTGGTCTGGGATCTCGTATAGGCTCCGTGCATAGCTATGCCAAGTACTCGGGTCTCATATGGGTGTCTGCTGTCTCCTCTCTCTCAAGTGTCGCCACGCCACTACACTGTCTCGACTCATGAGCAAATGGTAAATATCCTAGTAGTGTCTCTCCTCCCATTCTTCCCGTTTGCGGCGAATAAGGATCTGCATGCGACGCTGTGCCTGTGCGTGTGTAATATCCCCTCTATGCTCTAAAATCCGTAGGTGCTTCCGTAGCTCACGACAATCTGCCTCATACTAGTGGTTCTGGGGCATGGATCCTCTGCAAGTGGGGTGTACATATGTGCGATGTGGGAAGCTTAGGAGAGTTGAGTCCTGTAGGATGGTGGTGATCTGTGATGTAAGTGTGTCTAAGGGTGAGAGTGGATCGAGTGAGAGTAGGCGGGTGTGTAAATGGTGTGCATAAATATGTGAGAGTTCGTGTGTGAAGTGTATCGTGGTGTGTGTCTCAGTGGATGAGGGAGGGTCTAATGGAATAGGAGATGAAAGTGTGAATGTGATAAATGTATGGTAAGCCCCAAGTGGGCGTCGTGCAATACTAAGTGAGGGGATGAGTGAAGCTCCAGAGATGGTGCCCAAAATGTAGTGGACTATGCTCTCGCCTCCCCCGTGGGGGAAGCAAGTAAGTCCGCCCGAACCTGGCCAACGGTGCATCCCGTTATATAACGAGATGGTGTCTGCTGCCCAACTCAAGCAGGTGTCTACCATATCCAGTGGCATCCTGGCCCATATCGGCTGACACTCTACTGGTGCTCATCTCCTCTGGATCGCTGCCCCTCATAATCTGTGGAAGGTCCATGTCATATGACTCGCATTGACGTGACTGGGTGTGGCCATTGAAGTCCCCCATAAGGAAGACCTCACCAAGGGTGTTGTAATGTAGAATCTGATCTGATAATGTTATGTATGGTGAGTCCCTGTCCCGAGTCGATCCCCCAGGGTCCAATCCTGCATATCTCGATCCACCCGGTGGGAAGTAGCATATGGCAATGTAAACCCAACTATCTGGGGCTACCTCCATGTGGACCTACATATATCGTGCCGCAAGCAAAGTCATGGGTGTCTAAGATCTCTTCCAATCGGTCTGGCCGTGTCCAAAGTGCTCCGTTGCAGTTCCATACTGCCCCTCTAAGTGGTGACTCCTGGTATGGTGTTGCCTCATAGGCCGCGTATCCCTGTTTGATAGGGAGTCCATCGATGAAGACTTTACCGTCACGGTAAAAAGCTTTCCTCCCCTCTCCCCGGGAGAACCTGTGACATACATGTCGGACGGTGCTCTATCTGCGTCCTCGTGAGATCCTCATCGAGAGAGAGGGGGGGAGGGGGGGGAGAGAGAGAGAGAGAGAGAGAGAGAGAGAGAGAGAGAGAGAGAGAGAGAGAGAGAGAGAGAGAGAGAGAGAGAGAGAGAGAGAGAGAGAGAGTCATGCACAACTGTAGTGACTCCTCTATATGGAACTGTGCTCGTAGACCTAAGTATGCTTGGCATATGGTAACAAAGCGCTCCTCACTCTCTATCTTTGTATGGCATAATGGGCACCACCTCTCCTCTCTAGGTACTCCTCTGGTCCGACCCCTCTCGATCTCGAGCTGATGTGATGAAACTCGAAGCTGCCCCATGAAGACTCTGAGGTGATGTGGTAAGTATGTCTGCATATATCGCGGAGTCTCAATTGGGGGGGGGGGGAGAGAGAGAGAGAGAGAGAGAGAGAGAGAGAGAGAGAGAGAGAGAGAGAGAGAGAGAGAGAGAGAGAGAGAGAGAGAGAGAGAGAGAGAGAGAGAGAGAGAGAGAGAGAGAGAGAGAGAGAGAGAGAGAGAGAGAGAGAGAGAGAGAGAGAGAGAGAGAGAGATTATGATGCAGGCATTGAAGAAACTGCTTGAAAATCAACTCGAGATTTTACATCATCTGGATTCATTGCGAACTACAAGAGAGGTTAGTATCAATCATAACATGTTTACATGTTACTTCTTTTCATGTTCAGGTACGGATTTTCTTGTCCATTATTGTTGCACAGATTGCATTTGTTGTGCACACTGATTTGACATGATATGATTACATTATTTATTCAAAGGAGCAAAAGGCCATGAGAATGGAATATCAATAATGAATGTGTGTTCAACTCCAGCATTCGAGTTGAAAGAGGCCGCAGAGAGCTACATGGTGGTGTGCTTGGTTGTTCTAAACACGAAGGAAGTGGGCTGTTGTGCGAGGAGAGAGAAAGTAGAGAGAAAAACCTGTGTAGAAATTTGGAGAAGAAGATGAAGAAATTAAAGTTGAAGAAATCCGATTCAAGTTATGAAAGTTTTGAGACCAAATCTTATTGATAAGTGACTTTTAAGTCATTTGGACATGTTCACACATGGCTAATGACTAAAAGTCATAAAATAATGTAAATGCCTATAACTCCTCAATTTGGGGTCCAAAGATTATAACAAAAAAATGTCTGGAAATCTCAGAGACAGAGCCATCACTTAGGAGAGTTAATATATAAAAATATACAAAAGGAGAGTCCTTGGGGCCTTTATCCCCAATGGCATAGCGGTCTCTCTCTTTTAAGATGGGAAAGTCACATAGACTAAAGTTTATAAAAAGAAGAATCCATCGGATATACTATTATAAAGCCTTGGGAAATGTGAACATAAGCATTACAAGGCTTTAGGAGTAATGTGAGCTCACTTTAGGCCACGCCCTATGTCTCTTAGCACAAGAGACAAGAGATACGTACAAGTATACACGTCAAGAGAGCACATGGAAAATTCGATATCACTTCAATTAACTACAAGTGTTACAGAGTATATATGTACAAAGAAATAAATTAAAATCTAAAACACTATACTCACACTACTCATAGTAATCAAAGAGAGCCTTCCAAGAGTCCGGATGAGAGGATCGCATACCCATCCCTCCAAAGTTGATGTAAAAGCACTCCAAGGCTGTCCCAAAGAGTAGGTTGATCACCATCACCAAAGAGAGTAAGTTTAAGCGATTAAAATCGATGATCTAGTGTGTAGATTCATGGGGTATTTATAAGTGAAGAAGGGTTGGTAAAGAAATCATGGGAAAAGTTGATTTTTTCTCTAAGCACATTTATGTACAAATTCACTTCATTAGAGAAGTGCTTGAAGATGGCCTGATTTCATTGATTGATGCTCTCACGAAGTGCCTACCAAAGACAAAACATAAGTTATGTATACATATGGTGCAAGTTACTTAGCTTGAAGTAGCCTCCTTGGTCTTTTAAGTGGGAGATTATTTCGGTTTAAGGCCTTAAGGACATTTTTTTGTTCATAGGGACCTTTTCACACACTAGGTCTTTGTATGAGCTTTCCAAACTTAATTTTTATGTCTTTATTGGCTCAAAATTGACAATTATGATCAATTTTTATTTGACTTTGGGTCACTTATGTTCACACTAAAATTAATGTTCAAGTTTCTAAGAAGTCCCATTTCTAAATAAGACTTCTTTTGTCCCAAGTCTCAAACCTAAGCTTCCATAGTCAAACCCTTTCTTCTCTCGGCACTTGCACTTCGTTTGGGGCTAAATCTCTAATATTTGGTATCGATGTGAAGTTCTCAAAGTGCTCTTTTGTCCCCCCGCTTTTCTCCCTTCCTCCCTCCCTCTCTCCCCATCTCCCTCCTCCCTCTCTCGCTCCCTCCCTCCCTCCCCTTCTCTCTCCCTCTCCCTCTCTCTGTCTCTCCCTTGCTCCCTCCCTCTCCCTTACTCCCTCCCTCCCTGACTCCCTTCCTCCCTCCCACCCCCCCTCTGTCTTTCTCTCAACGAGATGGGCTACATCAGATGGGCCCACCTTCTAGAGGCATAGGGCTCGCGCTCCAGCATGCAGCACCACAGAGAGTGCGACGTCGACCACATATGTTTGGATACCAACGACCATGACTATTCCAGGAGGATATCTCATGCATTAGGATAGCCTATGACCACATGATGGAGCACAGGCACACCACCACTACTTGGGTTGCCTTCCTTTAGGAGGCACCCAGACTGTCGTGGATGTACCAATAACCACATACTCCACCCACCTCCACCCATCATGAGTACTAAGTAGTTAGGATATACATATTCACTCCCGTCACCGGTCCCCCATGTATTAGGTAGCCCTCACACACACAAGTTCATCGTCTATAGGTGAAAATTTGGCGTGCTCGGTGGGACAGGGCTTCTAGAGATTTTTTCAAAGGTCACTTTGAGAGAATACTCAAAAAGAAGCCATTTCAGGTAACTTCAATATTTTTGGAGCAATGTAGCCCTACCTTGCATTCAAGAATATTTTGGGGTGGAGTGTAGTCCTACCTTGCATTCAAGAGTATTCTGGGTGCAGTCTAGCCCCACCTTGCACCTAAGAATTGGGCGCAGAGTAGCCTTACCCTTAAGACTTAGGTGTATGGGTAAGTACCACTCAGTCTTCTCGGTTAGGGCATCCATCCACAGGAGCACCTCCGATTACTACTTTTTACACTAATCAAGGATAATAGAGGCAAGAAGGTAGGCCTCGCCAAAACCATCCAGCTAGACCCATTATGTGTTATCATTGTGGGGAATACGACCATTTTCAAATTAAGCGTTCCCTACTTGAAGATGTCCCAACATGTAAGAGTTGTCCGAAAACTAGGGACCATTACACAAAGGGCTCTTGAAAATCAGTTCCATCCACAAGTACACAAGGGAACTCTTGTCCCTTGCACATGATTAAGGTAACCAGGAATGAGGACAACACAGAATCTCTAAGTACCATACTCGTCCAACTTGAGGAGATTCTCGGAGTCATGACTGGAGCACAAAAACAAAAGGAAGCTTTGAAGGATGTAGCCAAAGAAACACTAGACTTAGTCGGTCAAAATAGAGATGAAGGGGAAAAGGTGATGATGGAAGCAAAATGAAGCTAATGAGAGATCAAAGGGCAACAAGGAAAAGGAGTAAGCATCATAGGAAGAAATAAGAGGAAACAGAAGTTCTCTGGAACACTCGATTGACAAAGCCTATGCAGTATCCAAGGAGGACTTACTGCAATTTCATGGCAGAAGTACTTCCAAAAGAAGCCAAGAGGGCCATCTCACTGCAATTCAAGTCCTGCAAAACATCTATCAAGAGGTATCTCTCTACAACTTGCTGCCATGAGTCGTTGATTCCGAGGAGAGGTAGTTGTTGCTATAAATAGTCTAGGCCCTAGCACCATATTAAGTGGCGAGCAAGGTACAAATACACTCATATCTCCACACATGCCCATGCCCTCAACTTACAGATCAGAGTTATCTCCAATGGCACCTCTTACTGACTACAAGAGCCTTAGACTAACTGTGAAAATTAAGGGGACCTCCTTGGCAAGAGTAATAGTAGATGGAGGATCCGAGATTAACCTTATGCCAACATACACAATATCATTATTAAACCTAAGTCCAAGTAATCCTGCTCATTTTACAATTTCTTTGGCAAATCAAAGTAGGCCACGTCTAGTGGGCATAGTGGAAAGAGTGGAGGTCATCATTCAGAATTTAAATTGTGTTAGATTTTGTGGTTATCATGCTTCCCAAGGTAAAAGGAGGATTTCCTCTCCTTATAGGGAGACCATACGTCACAGTGGAGCCGTGCATGAATGGAGTAGCGATACATTATGGGTATCTAGACCGGACAGAGTAATGATGCCGCTCCAAATGGAAGGAGGCACTGATGAAGCCTTGGAACTTCTCAAGTTCTTCTCCATCTAGAGCAATCCTCAGATGAAAGCAACAAGGACAATACCAGAAAAGATGAAGTGATAGCTAAACAAGAAAATGAAAGAACAAACATTTCAGCTACACCACCACCCGTGTGGGTCTTGAAGCATGCAGAAGCACCAATAGAAAATTAGGCGCCTTCACCTCCCAGAAATAGAACATGTGGAAATTGGGTGCCTTCACCTCCTAGGAATGTGACATGTGAAGATTGGGTGTCATCAGCCCCCCAAAATTACACGGATGAAATTTGGGCGCCTACATCTCCTTGAAGGTGGGAGAGTAGAAATTCTCCACCAAGTTGGACACCATAGGACTCAGCGACTTCGGAAGCTTGGGCTCCATTCTGGACTCAAGGACCTTCAAATTGGGCACTTGAATGGGTGGCGCACCCTCCTCCTTGGGCTACTCCTATCACCGGCTAGGAAGCCCAATCGGCATTTAGCGAGCTCTACCCAGACTTGCAGTCATCGAAGGATAAAGACACGACATTAAGGTGGAAATCAAAGAACACAACAACATAGCAGAGGAATTATCTACAAATAATCTAGATGAAAGATGATCTAGATAAAATAATGGACTTGATTGAAGAGACTAATCATGTGTCATGTTTTATAATTACAGTCAGGGAAGAAGAAGAAGAAGAAGAAGAACCTACAATAGAGTCCATAGTTCTAGGAGAAACTGCGAAAGACCATATAAGAGGTAAAACTTAAACAAATATTGAAGTCAACCTAACAGAAGGAAAGATAGAAGGAAAAACAACAGAGACTATATTTCCGATGGAAGAGGTCCATTAGGGTGGATGCAAGAGAAGAAGAAAGTAACTGCAATTGATGATACTTGTGCGTTCACTAAAGAAATGCTTTTCAAAGAAGGTTCATCTAGCAAAAGGACAACTCCATAGCCGGTCAAAGAGGTCAACATAGGAGGAGAAGATAATCCACAAAACCTCTTTCTGGAAAGCTAGTTATGGGACTATCTGTTACTTCTCAGAAAGGTAACCACATTTATGAATAACTTTAAAGATGTCTTTGCATGGAGCCATAAAGATTTGACAAGCATACCAAAGGAGTTAGGCATACACACTATTCCCTTGGTAGCTAAACCACAGCCAATTAGAGGTAAAATTTACATATTAAATCCTAAGTTTGCAGAAACGAAGATCCAAAAAATGGAAGACGCAGGCATCATAATTCCTGTAGAACATTCGGAATGGCTATCCTCCATGGTCATTGCTCCTAAGAAGATCCAATAAAATCAGGGTTTGCATTGGCTTTGGAGCACTAAATAAGGTTACTGTCTCTAATGGATTCCCCACACCCTTTTTTTGAACAAGTGATCAAAGATGTGGCAGGACATGCACTGTACAACTTCATGGATGGCTTTAGCGGATACAACCAACTCAAAATTCATCGTGAAGATCATTGAAAAACAGCATTTATCACTCCTTGGGGGACATATATTCATACAAAAATGGCTTTTGGGCTTCGGAATGCACTAGCCACCTTCAACAAAACAGTCTATCTTATTTTTAACAAGTTGCTTCTAAAATTCTTGCGAATTTTTATGAATGATTTTTTCAGCATTTTCTTGGGCAGCATGTACTACTACAATCGAGAATGTACCAAAACCTTTAAAGCACTTGGAACAAGTATTTTATGAACAAATATCACTTTTTGATGACTCATGGCACTCTGTTAGGGCATGTGGTTTCGGCTCAGGGAAAGACTCTTAACCCAGACAAGGTAATCTCAATTCTCAAACTTCCTAGACCAGTAAATGCCAATTATAGAGCTTCTTAGGGCATACACGGTATCATCGGAAATTTATATGCATGTATGTGGAAATAGCACGACCTCTCTCACGTCTCACTAGCAAGAGCTTCCCTTTCCAATGGTTTGAGGAAGAAGAAGAAGCTGTATTCATGTATCTCAAAGAGAGGTTGGCATCCGCTCCTAGACTAATTTCACCATACCGGTCTAGGATATTTCATGTACATGTAGATGCAAGTTTATGTGATCTGGGTGCCGTTCTTACCCAACCAAGTGAAGCACATAAACTAGACCAACCAATTTATTATGCAAGTAGGCTTCCCTCCAAAGCGAAGGAAAACTACAGCACTACACACACACACACACACACACACACACACACACACACACACACACACACACACACAGAGACAGAGAGGCACTAGCTATTGTCTTCGTCCTCAAAAAATTCAGACACTATCTATAGGCACAACATTCATAGTGATTATTGGTCATGAAGCTTTAAAGTACTTGTTAAACAAACCACAAGTTGCAGGAAGAGTATGGAGATAGTAGCTTCTCTTCAAAGAATTTGACTTTGAAATTATTGGAAGATAGCATGTCATTGGAGACCACCTTTCTCAGATCAAACACGCTCCCTAAGAAGCTAAGGGAGTAGAAGTTTCCAGATAGTCAAATATATAAGGTAAAAGTAGCACCTTCATGGTATGATAGCTCAATTCACTTCCTATCTAAGGGTCAATTTCCTTCCAATTCTACTCATTGGAAAAGCATAGATTACTTCTAGAAATTAAAACCTTCATAATAGCAAATGACATCCTTCACAAGATTCGGCCCGAGGGGATGTACATGAAGTGTCTTGATCCACATGAAATTGAGACTGTACTTCAATTGACACATGAGGGTAAGTGAAGTGGGCATTTTCCTGGGCATATCATACCACTGAGAATACTTCAAAGTGGGATGTGGTGGCCATATCTGTTCAAGGATGCCACCAACTTTGCGAAGGCATGTGACATTTATCAACGATGTGCACCTAAGCCGACAAAGCAAAGGAATTAGCCACTTAACATTACCATAGCATGGCAACCATTCGAGCACTGGGGGCTAGACCTTATCGGCCCAATTTATCCGGTTGCACGTGATTCCAATGCAAAATGTCTTCTAGTCTCACCTGATTACGTTACTTAGTGGGTTGAGATAATAGCAAGTAAATTGTCCTGCATAAAGAGTAGCGTCACTTTCGTACAACCATACGTTCTTCCGATTTGGATGTACTATTGACCTAGGATCACATTCATAGTTACCTGGGACGGGGGACAGGTTCCGGGATGGGGATGGGTCCCGGGACGGGGCCGGCTCATAAGAGGGGTTCCGGAATGGGCCCCGAGACGGGGGGCCCGGGATGGGGAGGGGTGGGGGGAGGGGGCCAAGTGTGAAGCTCAAAGTGAAGGACAAGGGGGGACATTAGATAGTAGAGAGAATAACCATTAACAATATAAAATAGAAATCATAGGGTATGGTGTTGCATATGTTACATTCATTTGAGTCTTTCAGCTTTGACATATATGATCTTTAGACTTACATGAAAGATTAAACCTATATTATTGATTTTCAAGAATCAAAATTCAAATTCTATGATTCATTTCATATTATATATGTAATATTCTATCTAGACCTCTTGATTTTTGGCTTAGAAATGTGCAAAAAAAAGAGCTTGGGGGCTCGTCCATCCTGGTCGGCCGTCCCTGACATGGGACGGGCCGTCCCGGGCAATCCGGGACGCGTCCCCTGTCTGGGACGCTTGGCTGGGACGGGTCCCGTCCCCGACCCACATTTTTGAGTATGGGACGGCCGGGACCCACGTCCCGTGCCATTTTGGCCCGCATCCCTCCATCCCCTGTCACTATGATCACATTTCATCAATCTAGTACTATGACTCATTTTTGAGAAAAATCAAATCTTCCATCAAAAATCATGTGCATATTACCTTAAGGCAAATGGCCAAGCCGAGAGCACAAATAAAATTCTTATGCTGCTATGCAGAAAAACATGCTTATAATTTCCAAATACATGGGGACAAGCCTATCTAGGAACACTATGGGCTTACAGAACATCATTCAAAGCCACTATTGGACATACTCCATTCGAACTAATTTACGGTATGCATGCAGTTGTTCCATTTGAATTTTTGCATGGTTCCAATTGGGTGGAATAAGTAGGATACAAGGTTTTCCTACTGTGCTTGCATCAAATTTTGTTAGGTTGCAGCTCCTAGAGGAGAAGAGGGAAATCGGCAACGGCGAGCTCATGATAGTGTAGGAAAAGAGGAAAAAGAATCATGATGCCAACCTTTGGAAATCTCAAATCAAGGAAGGAGGTTTAGTCCTGTTGTATCATCCACGTGTGTTTGAAAAGAAGCCGAAGCAGAAGATGTTACCCAGATGGAATGGACCTTTTCGGGTAATTCGAATACTTCCTAAGGGCGCAGCTCAGCTATCAACTCTGGATGGGCAAGCCTTGTCTTTGGTCAATGAATCCAAGTCGAGGCTCTATGTGGATCCATGAGCATTAAAAGAGGGTATCACCTTTGTAAATAGTGTACATAGTTTGGAATCTTTATGTTCAATTGTCCTAATTCTTCTTAAATTAGCATCATCACAATGTATTTGGTTTGCAATACTCTCATTTTAAGTACATTTAGGCAATTACATTGTACTCTCTCAAAAATCACCTTATACTTCATCCACCCATTACCCTTTCCCTAGCGACCAATTGCCCTTACAATTTCCCTACCACTACATCCATAACCCCTCACCTTGGAGACCTCCCCATCTCTTCCCATTTCCCTAGGTGACCCCCACACCACCACTACTTCCCTGGGCATCCTCTCCAATCCTCCCACTTTCCCCACTTCCTGATCTCACTACTACTACTTTACTACTACCCCTTCCCTAGGTGACCCCTTCACTACCACCGCTTCCCCATGTGAACCCTTCACTCATATTGTCTCACTACTACTCCTTCACTACCCCTTCCCGAGGTGACCCCTTCCTTCACTACTACCCCTTAACTTTACACCCATCCCTAAACTTTCACTCGCCACCCATCCCCCTAGGCGACCTTTCACCCCACCCTTCCCCCTTTGCCTAGGCGACCACTCGTCCTACCCTTCCCCCTATCTCCTATACCATCCCTCACCCCAACCATCGCCCTAAGAATTCTCTCCCCAAACTACTTTTCTCCTATACTTCCACTCTCCCCCACTCCCCCTAGGCCTAAGCGACCACTCGCCCCACCTTTCCCCCTTTTGCCTAGGCGAACACTCACCCCATCCTTCCCCCTATCTCCTATGCTACCCCTCAACAAACTCTTCTCCTATACAACCACTCGCCCATCCGTCCCTCAGGCATCTATTCGCCCCAACTCTTCTCCTATTACCACTCGCCCACCCATCCCCTAGGCATCCACTCGCCCCAACTCTTCTCCTATACTACCACTTGCCCCCCATCCCCCTAGGTGACCTTCCGCCTCACCCTTCCCCCTTTTCCTAAGCTATCATTTGCCCCACCCATCCCCCTAGGAGACCACTCATCCCATCCATCCCCTAGGCATATGCTTGCCCCAAGTTTCTCCTAAACTATCACTCTCTCGGCCATCCCCCCAAAGAGCTACTTGCCCCAACCATTCCCCTAGGCATGTACTCTCCCCCACCCTTCTCCTATACTACTACCCGCCCCCACCCATCCCCCTAGGAGACCTCTCCTCTCCACACCCTACTCCTCCCCCCTCTCACCCGAGGCAACACTTCCACCTTTTCCCCCTGCAACAACTAGGGGACCCTCTGCTTGACTCCACGCCATGCATCTTCCTTTCCACCCTAAACAACTCCCAGTTCTGCCCTCCCATATCTCTTCCCTCCCTCGGGCGGTCTCCCATTCACCTCCACCTCCCTATGTGAATTCTCCATTCTACCCCTTCCCCTCTACCATCCCCTAGAAGCAGCTCCAAGTGTTTTCTTGGATGACCTTCCCATTCTAAGCTTTCCCCCCTACTCCTCCCCTCATCCCCTTGGGACCCTCCACTTCTACCTCCTTCCCTAAGTACCTCTTAATCTCTACCTTTCCTAGGCGATCTTTCCTAGGTGATTTTTTCTTTCAACTCGTTCTCAATCGAGCACCCCTAATTCTAGGAAATGGTGACTATTGTTTGGCAATGTTCTAGGAAAAGGGAGACTACCATTTGGCAACACTCAAGAAAAATCCTCGCATGTCCAAGAGGCTTCTTCTTTTCAAAGCCTTTCTCTTTCTCAAGGACAATTTGCATTTCACAGATATCAAGATTTGTGATCCATTGTACTATTTTGTGCACGCGAAGCCTTTCCCATATCACAAGGTGTTGCAACAATTATTGGCGGAGAGGAAGAAACCATATGGACAACAAAAGGTAAAGAAAGCATTGACATTCAAGGTCATTGGCGCACATATGATGATTTATATTTGTAGGTATAATTTTGCCATAGTGCATATAGAAGCATCTAGTAGACCTCCCCAGAAGAAGAAAAGACCGCGAGCAAAAGTACATAAGGATCCTCATGAATGGCTAGCTATGCCAGGTTTTCTAAGGTGCGGACTTCCATGAACCCTACCTTTCCACATGTTCGTTTACTACCCATTACTTCCAAGAAAACACGTAAAACCTCTCAACCTTCATGGCATTCATCCCACCACCACTCTCGCCCTTCATCATATTCATCCCCTCACTCCTCGCCTTTCACAACATTCATCCCCACAACCCACCACCCATACTTCATTAAAAACCACTTCACATACAGCTAGGGATCCATCACCACCTATTCAGATACATGATAGCCCATCCACTTGCCCTATCCAATCACAGTTCACGCCAAATCCAACTCGAGTCACATATCATAAACCCCGGCTGATGCACCTCCTATACCACACGAATTTACTTCACGGAATCCGAATAAAGATTATTTACACGTCATATATCCACCCTCCCCTCTGAGGTATTCACCTCAGAGACACGACCCACTTTCCGACATGCGTTCACGACTTGAAGCAGACCTGTCATTTCAACCTACCTCCTCAGAAGTATAATGAGGCATTAATTTAGAGCATCTTGGGTGAGAGAGCAATCAACCATCCAAATCCATAAGCAATGTAGAGATATCAATTATATGTCTGGCCTCCCATTCCAGAGCATCTACAAGGCATGTCACAAATGGATGTATCTAAACATATGTTCCAAGAAATTGCAACTACAATTGATGAGGATCGACAAACGTGCATTGACTTGGAATATCGCCTGCATAATCACATCAACATTCTTAATTACGAGTGTCTAAGAATGGCATTGGTCACAAAGGAGATGTACCTACATATCAAGAAGTGTCCAAGAATTACAAAGATGCAACCAAAGCAGAAGAAAAAGTAAAAATTTTAGAAGGGGAACTAGAGTCTACACAAGATCAAATCAAAGGGCTAAAAGCAGAGAATAGGAGTTCACACAAACAAAGTGATGCATACAAATCAAGATTTAATCTTTTGGAGTCCTTGTTGTCTTCAAATCTTGAAGAAGTTAAACCAATCCAAGAAGCAGAAGACCAAGTGCCATCCAGGCGGCCTGGCAAAGAACCAACTACAAATTGACTACAATAGCACTTGCAATTTTCTTTTTATTGCAAAGTGTCTTAGCTACTTATTTTGTAAAGTGTTATAGATTTTATGTGGAACAGATTTCTAGAATGGATGTATCTCTTTCGAACATTTCAAACATTGTAAAGACCCATTAATTTCAGTTTTGTTCTCTTTGTAATGAAGTTGTAATTCTGACATCCCTCTCTCTCTAAGACGGAGAGACAATAGTGGTGAGCAACTTATAGAAACGATTTTTTTTTAAAGATAGGACAAACTAACTCTCATAGCGCAAAGGAGTCCAATTGCTGAAAGAGGGTGCCAAGGATCCCAATTGCTGAAAGAGAGTGCAAAGGAGCCGAATGGCTGAAAGAGAGCGCAAAGGAGCCCAATTGCTGGAAAGGGGTGCCAAAAAGCCCAACTCCACTTTTGGGCACCAAGACACCCAAGGGACAAGAAGGGGGCCAAGACACCCAATTTCACTTATGACCAGAGGACAAAGTGGGCCAAGCCTTGACAAGGCAAGGTGGCGACAGAGGTTGATAAGGCGGGCAAGTGAATCTCAACCACTCAACATAACAAAGTCTGGTATCGAAAGCTATTGACAAATGAAACTCCCTAGCACATTAATTGCCCACTACTCCTATATGTTGCATGTAACAGACTCTCCTCTTGAACCCATTCAGTATCTATAAAAGGAAGGCTTTTCCTGAGAAGATATATATGAACTTAGAGGATAGAGAGTCCATAACTAGCTCATACGCCATCAGCCTAGCAACTTAGACTCATTGTCTTGTGTATACCTTTGAGAGAGAAGTGCGTGCTAGTTGGCATTAGTGCGAGGATACCTGGGTCTTGGGAGGACAAATAAGAAGATAGTGTAGTTAATTGGTTGTCAACTTTTGCATTTGACTAAGGACATTTCACTTGTTGTTCTATCGCTATACCTTGTTGTTTTGCCACTAACACGTATTCTCTTGAAGTGTTCCCCCTTTTTTTTCTAAGTCACGTATGAGATTTGCATGGTGTTTGGTAATATGCTCCAGAAGTAGTGCTTTTTGCATTCCTTGCACCCACACACACAACTTCACCGGCTACAAAAGCTAGGAGACATATGAGGACTCTCACATGCCAGAAGAGATGCGGCTTTAAGGAGGCACAGGAGCTTGAGCTTTACCGCCTACTTATGAAGGAATTGCATTGCAACATGGCGCACTCTATGAGAGCCACGATCGATCACACCTATTGGAGACCCACACATTTGGCATGACTATGCCGAAAGACTATATGAGATACTTGAATAACCTCCCATCCCTCAGCCACCCAAACCCCCTCCTACTCGCTCTTCTTTCTTCACAACAAGGAAGATTCTGAGGGCCATTGATTGGCTATAGCATAAGTGTTTGACTAAGCCCACAAGACTCGAGAGTGAGCATCTCATATATACAACCTCTACTATCGCTTTGTTGATTGCAAATTTTTGTAACCGGGTTATAGGGGAGGGCTTCCCATAGGAGTGGAGGAGGAACACCATTGTATCCATCCATAAATCTGGTGACACCCTTGACCCACGGAACTACAGAACTATCATGATTGGTCACACCGTGGCCAAGCTTTCCGGGGTAGTTCTTGAGGCAGAGCTCAGCTCATATGCAAAGAGGGAGGGGCTACGAGCACGTGGTCAAGCAGGTCTGCGACAAACTTTCTCCACTATTGATCACATCTTCATTCTGCTTTGCTTCATTGATGGGGCAAAGGTGCGAAAGAAGAGATTATATTACTACTTTGTGGATTTTCGCAAAACCTTCGATACAGTGCAACGAGAGAAGCTTTTCCGATGTCTTCAGAGCTTGGGGATACCATCGGAGATGATTTGTTCCATCTACACACTCTATGAGCAGGTGACTTGGAGGGTTCGGTGTTCGAGGGGATTAGCAAAAGCCTTTGCTAGCACAGTTGGTGTTGAGCAGGGTTGCCCACTCTCTCCCACTCTATTTCGGGCTCTACATTGACAAGATTGAGGACTACATCCTACACGCTGGTGGTGAGGGAGAAGACCTCGCAAGTACACATGTACACATTCTATTATATGTTAATGATATTGTATTGATTTCAGAATCCACCGAGGGTCTATAGTGCTACTTGTCTTCCTTTGGATGAGTTTTGTACAGAGAAGGGGTTGACTATAAACCTCAGCAAGACCAAGGTCATGATCTTCCACACCTCTCCTATGGTACGGAATACAGCGGGGTTCAGAGCGGCCGAGGAACAGATAGAAGTGGTCACTTCATATGTGTACCTAGGGTGACATTCACGAGCCTACCAGGCAGCCACTGATAGGCTCACATGGGGATATGCAGCTTTGGCCATGTTAGAGGGGAGGTGTTATCAAACACACTTCCAAGAGCCCCGTATGAAGGGGTGGCTATTTGACACACACATCACACTAACTATGATGTATGTAGCAACGCTTTGGGGTCCGGGTCTCACAGTCGCCAGTGGAGTGCGATTGAGAGGCCATAGGTATGCATGATCTCAAGGCTATTCGGTGGGAAACAATCACTACCACATAACATCATCAAGTGTGGTAGAGGCACTATTACAGACTATATGTTCATTTAGAGGATGAGGGAGCTCCAAACAGATAGACTCACATGTAGAGCATTTGAGGCGGTGATACAGGCCTCTAAGTCAGGGTATGAGAGAGCTTGGTATTCTCAGGTTAGGACATGGTTTGATGGACATGGACAGACTACTGCCCTTCCAGTATGACCTAGACTCTCCCCACATTTGCCTCTCACGTGGTGAGAGGAACACTCGCTTCCACAGGATCTTGGAAGCTCTACATTAGTCAGACGTGGTTCATTTCCGACCTTGGATCTAGACTCTCACACTGTCGAGAGCAGTTCTTGGACTTTCTAGCCGACGGGTTCATCCAGAGACCACGTTACATGGACACATACATGCCTCAATGTTCGAGGGTAGGGATTGACCAGCTGAGGGTTTCATCAGAACTATATAACGGAAGGGGTACAAATCAAGTCCAAGGGGCTGCCATAGGAGGGGGGGGAGAGAGAGAGAGAGAGAGAGAGAGAGAGAGAGAGAGAGAGAGAGAGAGAGAGAGAGAGAGAGAGAGAGAGAGAGAGAGAGAGAGAGAGAGCACACCTTTATGCCTTCTGCAGAGGAGGAGATTGGCATGCCTCTAGAGTATGCATGTGTTCTGTTCATATACGAACCCGGAGGTAATCTGAGATGGAAGCGGTTTGTAAAGTAATAAATATAACAGCTGATTTGTATATTAATTTGATTTTTTGTCAGATAACATATTATTCTTTAATCGCACAAGGTAAGCATTTCTTGATGCAATTGCTATTTGTATATACCACTTGTATTGCCAAAAGGAGAATAATGTAGCCCCATCTTTCCTCAACCCTTGAACTGAATATATATCAGTGATGAGCTAATAAAAACAACTGTGCCTCTTCAGTTTTGTGTTCTGCACCTGCTCTGCCTACACAGATCTCTCCAATGAGACGAGTTTCAGTGTGTTCATCAAGCAGTGATTGCTTTCTGTGAACTCAGAGTATTGTCGTTTATGATCGGAATATAGCGATGCTCTTTATGCATAAAGAATGATCTGCAACGCTAAGTTTTGAGTATGTGAAAGATACAAATAAGGTTAATAAAATATCTTAGGCATATTAATTCTGAATGGAAGGATGTACGACTGATCGCGCATTATGATTGTCTTTGTTTTAAAATATCATGCTAAAAGACATGTAGGCCTACTTCACTCTTGCAATGAAGGTTGAACTATAGTATTAAAATGTGTGTGTGTGTGTATACGATTGTAATCTTCTTCATTTGTGTCAAGTTGTGACGGTACAATGAATATAGAATTATCCCAAATGTGAGTGCAATAGCCTTAACAGTTTATCGTACTTTTGTCTTTATTTTTATAATTTTTTTTCACGCCAACTAATTGAAATCAAAAGAAATCTTCAAGTCATAGAAAACAATCAAAACCACGATTATGCTGGAACCGCGTCATGCAAAAAAGATCAACATGAACGTATAACATGAACATATGGGTATTGATTTTGTAATAATTTTCTCTTATTTTCTTGTATTATAATTGTCAGTGATCATAACCAGATTGGTTCAGGACTCCATGTATGGGTATGTCGCTATCCTTTTTTGTGTGTCGCACTATGAGAAGGATAACGCTAAAAAAGGTTGCACACAGTTCTGCTAAAATAGCCATGAAGCATGTGTTTTAGACATTGGTCAACGCAGGTATGACATTTCTATTAAATATATTTGTATGACAGAAATAGGATGGAAAGGATTATAAATATTAATAGGGCACATGATATATGGGCTGTCACGTTTGATTTCTTAGTCTAAGAAACGCTGCCTTGTTTTTCCAATTTCAAGGAAAAAACACAATATTTCTCACATTATCGAATGCTTTCAATGAAAATCGATATATTTCTCTTATAATCAAATGCAGTTCAGTGCATGAAAAGTTACTAAATGTATTCAGTTGCGTGGGTAATGATTCGGCAGCACTATTATTTATGCATACACTGCTCATATTGGTTAGCAAGGTCACATTGTATGGGATGTATGACTTAGTGAAAATTGTATGCATATATCAGAGTAGGACTTGGAAGTAGACTATTGTGTGTTGTGTTGCTTCATGGGCATGATGTAGAAACTAGGGAAGAGATTTGTTGCGCGGAAGATGTTTCTCTGTGGTTTTCCTTTGTTTCAAGTGCATATAATGGAAACGGCAAGAGAACATATTGCACCAAGTATACGAATGTTGAAATAAGTCTAAAGGAATTTCACTTATGTTCCTTCAGCAAAATAGAGATTTATGCAACAGAAATAAAAATGCTTTATGTTGGAGTATGCAAGATAGTAATGTAATTTGTTTTATGGATAATATAATTTATTCTGTGGATAATGTTTTATCATTGCCACTGTTGCAGTAGTTTTAATCCTTATAATTGATTCTATTCTCAATAGTCATTGTTTCAGTCACTCTAGAGCTCGCTATATATGGATACTTGGCCCAATTTTACTTCATACAATGCACCAATAGTTCCCAACTTGTAAATAGCTTGAGCTTGCAAATGGTGTAGTATTTACATTTAAATTTCTTGTCTTGTTTGACAGTAAATAACCAATGGTCCATTGTTTCTTAGCTTGGAGACGACCTCAACCTATACATACGTATTTCAAGCCAAAATTTTATGGGCCATGTGCAATAGATTGAGCCATGATTTAAAACCTCAAGTTTGGAATGAGTAAAAGGTCGTAAGAATGTATCCTTGTGATGGTGTGATAATTCACTATATGCTATGGATGATACGACCTTGTAAAGAGAGGATATCTTGTCTTCTTGAGTTATACTAGGGATACCATGCATTTATCAGTCCTCTATAGATATTATGTATCAAATGGATCTCTCCAAGTCACATTAGAGTATCTTATCTCTTGTATGTTGGATGCTTTTGTTTTCTTGCAAATGTGGAGGTTGGGATCATACTCTCAATCGGCATTGCATTCTCTAGTACTCATTGCACTAGAGTATCATCAAAACTCAAGCGAGGAGCTAGCTTGACATTGTCTTCCAATATTTCCTCCAAAGTTTGATGGTTTGGTAATTTCTCTCAATATGCAACTCACATCTCAACATCTAATTTTTGAGAAATTTAGTGCCTTACTCATGGAGGAGGAGATGTAGCTTGAGGCAAAACAAATTCTTCAAAAGATGGAGACAAAAAGAAGAATGAAAAAAGAAGTTCAAGGGAGAATGCTTCCACTACAAGAAGAAAGGACACATAATTCAAGGTTGTTGCTTCAAGAAGGTAAAAAAAAGAATGGTTCTTCAAAAGCTGGCAAGGACAAGGAGTTTCCCAATAGTGTAGTAACAGATCTTGAGCTACTTATAATGATAGAGGAGGTATGGTCCTCTACTGAAGAATCAAGGACAGATGACTCATGGGTGTTGGATAGTGGTCCCTCTCATTACATGACAAGTAGAAAAGACCTTTACATATCCTTATAGCCTCTAAAAGAACCCACTATAGTAAAGGTAGGCAATAATGCAAGGTGTCTTGTAGAGGCTGAAGGTACAGTTTCTTTTATTAATGCTAATGAGGATATCAAAAAGCTTTCAAATGTGTTGTATATCCACAAATCAAAAGGAAATTGCTTTCATTAGCTTTTATAAGTGATCAAGGAGCAAAGATTACTGATAATAACAACATTGTTGGGATTAGCAGGGTGGGACAACCTATATGAGTTCTCTACTCTTACAACCACTATAAATGTGGGCACAAGTAAGTTATGGCATGAGAGATTCGGCCATATTTGATACCATGAACTAAAGGAGATGCATTGCAAGGGTATAGTTGCACAACTATTATTGATTGTAGATATGAAGGAACCATGTGAAGCTTGCATGATGGGCAAGCGA
Source organism: Ceratopteris richardii (assembly GCA_020310875.1). Taxonomy (NCBI): domain Eukaryota; kingdom Viridiplantae; phylum Streptophyta; class Polypodiopsida; order Polypodiales; family Pteridaceae; genus Ceratopteris; species Ceratopteris richardii. Next base: position 132,328,545 of record CM035440.1, on the reverse strand, counting down.
TAGAGGAAGGCATTTTCACAAGAAACAATGAACTGAGCAAGCTATCCTCTAGAGTTGTTCAATTTCATTTGTGCAAAAAGATGCTTAAATAGACTTGTGAATATCTTCTTACTTCATGTTACTCATCGACAACTATAGTAGGAAGATGTGGGTGTGCTTCCTTTGCAATAAAGCTGAAGCTTTTGGTAAGCTTAAATAATGGCTTCACCTTGTTGAAACTATAGCAAGGAGGAAGATGAAGAGCTTCAAGATATATGGTGGTGGTGAGTTTACATCAATAGAGTTTGAAAATTTATGCAAAGAGTAAAGAAATCAAGAATCAACTCACAGTGGCACATAGTCCTCAACAAAGTGGTGTTGCAGAATGTTAGAATCAAACCATAATGGAGATAGCAATGTGCATGTTTCAAGAAAGATTTGGCAAATCAAATTTGGGTAGAGGCCATTAACACTATGGTCTACATCTTAAATTGAAGTTACACGAAGGCACTTGATGGAAGAACTCCACATAACCCTACATTGATAAAAATCCATTTCTTTTCCATTTCAAAATTTTTGGAAGTGAATGTTATCTACAGGTTCCAAACAACAAGTGAAACAAGATTCAATAAAAAAGAATCAAATGTATCTTCTTAGGGCACGTTGAAGATAAAAAGATGAGTTTTACGGCACCAAGGCTAAGAAGATCATGGTGAGTTGTGATGTGGTGTTTGAAGAGGAGCAACCATATGAAGTGGAGGAAAAAGGAGCTTCCACTTTATCATCATGAAAAGAGCCAATCCATTGTGAACCTAGCCCAAGTGTTATTCCTTCTACACAAGAGAAGGAAGCATCTTCTTTAGATGATGAGTCGAGAAGTCACCAAACAATAGTCCTAAGGAGAAAAGCCACTGCCACATTGGGTGAGATAGCGCTATGATTCTGAAAAACCCCATCCTAGAGTGACTAGAACATATTGTAGATGAATCAAGGTGATCATAGAGAATAGAGGAGTGGGCATGGGTATGTGCCCATAATATAAACATACCTACCTTTTATAAAAGAGCTTGAAAAGGTTCAGGTTAAGTATAACATTAGGTGCTTCTAGAGTATTAAACAAGTAATGAACTTAGCCTAGTGGTTAAATCGCAAGGATAGGAAATTTCAAACCCCATGTGAAATATATGGAGATAATTTTTCCCAAAGAGTTCTAGAGCCTTATAGAAGCACCCACTCAAGTTAACATGAGTTAGTTAGATTCCAAAGGGACTTAACTCAAATGGTGAGTACACCTAACACTAGAAGACTTGAGTGGAAGGTGCCAAAAGCATGGTGGAGATTGCACATGCATATGTAGATTCTAGTTAAAAGGTCACGATTAGTTCTTTAATCTATATAATGGAAGGTTGGGTGGAGAGTCATAATTCATTCTCTCTAGCATGGAGACTAGATTCTTTAAATAGTTACTATCTCGAAGCCAAAGTACAAGGTTGAGGGTGCTTTGAAGACGTACAAATCAAGACATGTTGCATAGGAATACTCATAAATTGAAGGGATTGAATTTTGTGAATCATTGGATGAGAACTATCTGGGTAGCATTAGTTGTGGTAGCTCATAAACAATGGCCATTCTATCATATGGATGTCAAATCAAGGTTCTTGAATGGAGACCTCAAGGAGGAGGTATATATGTGTCAACCACCAAGTTTGGAGGCTCCCCATTCATAGAACAAGGTATTTAAGATGAATGGAAACATCAAGAGGGCATCATATGGGAAAAACAAGCCCCTATAGCATGGTACCAATAGATGGATAAATATATCTTGAATTTATGTTTCAATAGATGTGCCTTTGATGCTAATTTGTATGCTCTAAAGAGACGAGGGAAAACAATTGTGATTGTACTCTATGTAGGTGACCTCATGATTATACTCTCCAATAACAAACAAAAGATGTTGTGGGTTCCAAATTTCAAATAAAAAACTTAGGCTTAATACATTATTGCTTATGCCTTGAAGTATGACGAGAACCTAGAAAGATTTTCATCTCTCAATAGAAGCACGCAAGATAGTTTTTGAAGGCATACGACATGGAGAATTTCAAGAAGATTTTTACACCTATGAAGGTCAGTGTATGTAAGCTAAAGAAGACATTATATGGGCTAAATCAATCAGTAGAGTATGATACTCATAGATAGATAAGTGTCTCTTGGATTTAGATTTCAAAATATGTGTGTTTGATGCTAACCTATATGTTCTAAAGAGAGGAGGGAAGACAATTGTGTTTTGTACTTTATGTAGATGACCTTATGATTACAAGAAATGATGATGCTCTTCTTCAACAAAAGATGCCCTGAGTTTAGAATTTGAAATGACAATCTTAGCCTTAATGCATTATTGATTAGGCCTTGAAGTATGATAGGAACCAAAGAAGATTCTGATATCTCAACAGAAGTATGCAAGACATAATCTAAAGGCATCTAACATGGAGCACTGCAAGGAGAGTTCTATACGTATGGATGTCACTACAAATATATTTATTGAAGTTAGTTCATCTCCAATGGATACTGGAAGATACAAGAAATTGATTGGAATTCTCACCTACTTGTGCAATAGTAGACCATATCTCCTATGTTGTTCAAGTTGTAAGAAAGTTCTCTAAAAAAATCTTTCCAAACTTATTGGAAGGTAAGTATGCATATACTCAGGTATGTGGAACGAACAATGGATTATGGTAGTCTATCTATGAGGAAGGATCATCTCTTGGTTGTTATTGTTATTCAGATTGGGTAGGAGATATTAATACTAGAAGATCAATTTTCGGATGTTGCTTCTCTTTAGGATTTTGGATTTTCTCTTGGATCAATAAGAAGCAACTCACTATTTCATTATCTCCTACTCAAGTTCAGTACCAAACAGCACCTATTGAGGCATATGAAGTAGTTTGGTTGAGACGGATCCTATGGCACATAGGAAATACAAGGACAGAAGGCTATAGAGCTCAAGTGTGACAACCAAAGTTGCATTGCCAAAAATCTTGTTTTCTATGCATGCATCAAGCACATAGAAATTCACTATTACTATGTGCATGATTTGATCATGGATGGTATGGAGATAAGCTATCGTCCAACTGAATAAAATGGAGTGGACATCTGACCAAGGCTCTTGGGATGGAGAAAATTCATTGATACTTTCTAGAGCTTGGTATTGAACCAAGCAAGTGATTCACTTTAGGGTGGACATTGAGGAGGATGTTCGATATACTCAATATTGCAGCATCTCTCTCTATTTGCATTCTTCTCATCTTTATCTATTGGTCTATTGCCCAGTGTCAATTTTTTTCTCATAGCTATGAGGTATGAAAGTGAAATTGATCATGTTTTGCATTCCATACAAAGGTGAATATATAAAATTAGCATGTGTCCAGTCAATGCCATTGTTTAGAGGTTAGCATTAATGATTATAGAGAAATTTTCATTTCATAGAATATGTCCATGCTACTTGTAGTGGTTGGTCATCTTTTTCAAAATTTTAGGTTCATTGTTGGATTGTTCTTGGGAGTAACCTTGTGGAAGTTCTCTAGTACATAAAAACTCAATATGTAACAATATTGGTTTTATAATAGTAGTTACATATTGTGAATAATCAATAATTTTGACATCACATGGTAGTACACTTTTATCACTTGTAATTACTACCTTAGAGATCGTAACAAATAGAAAACCTTGCTGACTATCATTATAATCATTCTTAAATTCATTTTCTTTTGGATAACTAATATTTCATGTATTCTCTTAAAGAATCATTATTGTAGAACCTATGCACGACTTCCTAAAACTTTATCCACATGATGCTTGCCCCTCTTGTATGGTAGTTCCCACTATATTGGGTTGGCCTCTTGGGAAGTGAGATATGAAAAAACAACCATATTGACGATGCACATACATACATACATACATACATACATACATACATACGTACCTACATGTATGTACATATGTATACATATGTATGTACATACATACATAGGTATATATGTACGTATGTAAGTACATATATACATATGTACAGATGTAGATACGTACATATGTACCTATGTATATACATATGTACATACATATAAACATATGAACGTATGCATATATGTATGTACGAATGTACGTACATATGTACATATGTACATACATACATACATACACACACATGCATGCATGCATACATACATACATACATACATACATACATACATACATACATACATACATACATACATACATACATACATACATACATACATACATACATACATACATACATATGTAGATACATGCATGCATACATATGTAGATACATGCATGCATGCATACATACATACATACATACATACACATATACATACATACATACATATATGCATAGAGGTAGATACATAGATAGACAGATAGATAGATAGATAGATAGACAGACAGACAGACATACATACATACAGACAGAAAGATAGATAGATAGATAGATAGATAGATAGATAGATAGATAGATAGATAGATAGATAGATAGATAGATAGATAGATAGATAGGTAGGTAGGTAGGTAGGTAGGTAGGTAGGTAGGTAGGTTGGTTGGTTGGTTGGTTGGTTGGTTGGTTGATTGGTTGGTAGGGAGGGGGGGAAGGTAGGTAAGTAGGTAGGTAGGGAGGGAGGGAGGGAGGGAGGGAGGGGGGGGGGGGGGGAGAGAGAGAGAGAGAGAGAGAGAGAGAGAGAGAGAGAGAGAGAGAGAGAGAGAGAGAGAGAGAGAGAGAGAGAGAGAGATGGAGGGATGGGGGGAAGGGGAGAGGCACACACACACACACACACAATGAGATGGAGGAGGGAGAGAGAGAGAGAGAGAGAGAGAGAGAGAGAGAGAGAGTGAAGAGAGAGAGGGGAGAGAGAGAGAGAGATGATATCTCTCTCCATCGAATTTTTTGTTTGTGATTGTCTATTTAATTGACAATGGCAATATGCATACACATAATATCCATGTGAAGTAAGAGTTAAAAACCTCTTATTGTGCTTATGGTTGCAAGAGATCATTTATATTGACGTATAAATGATATATGAATATTGAACTTGAAAAATACACAGCTAGGCTTCTCTTCATGCAGTAATGATCAAATGTAACAGTAAAGGATTGAAGATCATTGTGAAAGCGCAATAAAAAAACATAATTTTCAATATTCTTCATGGGACATCATATACTTTGACCATTATTCTTAGAAACTAGAGTATCTACTTTTGACTAAAAAAATTCATCGTTCAAAGACTATGTGTATCATGTCTTGGAGTGAATGAAAGTACTGGATATTCCATTCCATATCATTTAAGATACACAAGCTTCTTAGGTACTTAAAACGGTACTGATTCATATATTATTGCATCCCGTATCATTTAAGATGCACAAACTTTGTAGCACAACATTGTTTTCTTTAGAGGCGAAATCCATATTTAAGAGCAAATAGAAAGGAGAGTCATGAGCAACACAAGAATCTTTCACATAATGGTTCAACACTTTAAGGATTAGCCAACAAATAGTTCAGCTAGTACGTCGAAAATCATTTTCAAACATGGGAAGCATTAAAGACCAAATTCACTGAAACATTCTAGCTAGGTAACTCCACACAAAGAACATTACATGAGCTAGAAAATCTAATATACATGAGCTAGAAAATCTAATATTGCATGTAGGAGAGTCCTTCTTAGAGTTAATGATGCATCACTACTTGCAAGATTACCAAATGCACCAATGGACTCCGTGATGAAGAAATGGGTGGAGAAATCTTTGTTAAGGTCCACCCAACAAAAATGGACAGAGTTGTTATAGAGAAATGCCACCTTGAGAGTTCAAGGAGTAGCTATGAGGATTGAGGTTGCATGAGTTTACTTTGGAACTCAACAAGGTAAGACTCCTTCCCAAGATAAAGATGTTGTGTTAACATTAATGAGGGAGCTAAAAGCCTTAAAATTTCAAAAGAACTAGGAAGAAGAAAAAAGTAGGACATTAGATGAGCTAGAAAATCTAATATTTGCATGTAGGAGAGTCCTTAGAGTTAGTGATGTGTCACTAGTTGCAAGATTACCAAATGCACCAATGGACTTCTTGATGAAGAAATGGGTGCATAAATCCTTGGCAAGGTCCACCCAACAAAAACGGAGAGAGTTGTTATAGCCAAACACCACCTTACGAGAGTTCAAGGTAGTAGCTATGAGGATTGAGGCTACACGAGTTCACTTTGGAACTCAACAAGGTAAGACTCCTTCCCAAGGTAAAGATGTTGTATCAGCATTGATGAGGGAGCTAAAAGCCTTAAAATTTTAAAAGAACCAGGAAGAAGAAAAAAATACCTCAGGCGGCCTCGCTCAGATACGACAAGATCTTGAAGAGTTGAAGACTTAATGGGAGGTAAGAGCTGGACTATGGTGCTCTCTTTGTACTATTCAAGGACACACAGCCTAAGAGTGTCCAAGGTGACTAACAGGCCAATTATGTGGGAAGGGAGGCCATGAGGCCAAGGATTGTTGCTTTTTGAAGGGACTTGGAAACCAAAATATGGTACCAAGACAACCACTAGTTGCTCAATGGGTAAGTACCATTCAATCTTCTCTGTTAGCGCAACCACCCAACCACCACAAGAAAGTGTTTTATTACTAGTTTTTACACTAATTAAGGACAACAGAGTATATGTACATGCTACTTGTAGTGGTTGGTTATCTTTTTCAAAATTTTAGGTTCATTGTTGGATTGTTCTTGGGAGTACCCTTGTGGAAATTTCTAATGTATAAAAACTCGATATGTAACAATATTGGTTCTGTAGTAGTAGCTACATATTATAAATTGTCAATTATTTTGACATCACATGGTAGTACACTTGTAGTTACTACTTTAGAGACTGTAATAAATAGAAAACCTTGCTAACTATCATTATAATCATTCTTAAATTCCAATAACTAATATTTCATGTATTCCCTTTTAGAATCATTATTGTAGAATACATATGCACGACTTCCTAGAACTTTACCCACATGATCCTTGCCCCTCTTAACCTCTTGTACCGAGGTTCTGGTATGGTAGTTCCCACTATATTGGGTTGGCCTCCTAGGAAGTGAAATATTTTCTATCTTTGTTTCACGTCATTTCCTTGTTTTGTGGGGCTCCCAACGAAATGTCCTTCCTCTTCCTTTTTACTATGAAAAAGTTAGTCAAAAAAGTGTAATTTTGTTAATGCTGTGTTTCTTTTTTTGGATATTGATACATATATGCATGCATACATACATACATACATACATACATACATACATACAAAAATACTCACATACATACATACATACATACATTTGTGTTTCTTTTGATACATACACACATACATACATACGTACGTACGTACGCACATACATACACACATACATTTCTATTTCTTTTTTTTTTTGGATATTTATACATACATACATTTGTGTTTCTTTTTTTGGAGAGAGAGGGAGAGAGAGAGGAATGGAGGGATCAGGGGAAGGGGAAGGGGAGAGGTAGAGATACACACACACACCCTCACACACATACGCACAGGGAGAGGGAGGGGGAGGGAGGGAGAGAGAGAGAGAGAGAGAGAGAGAGAGAGAGAGAGAGAGAGAGGAGGGGGGAAGAGGGAGAGAGATAGAGATAGAGAGAGAGAGAGAGATAGAGATAGAGATAGAGAGAGAGAGAGAGATGATATATCTGTCCATCCAATTTTCTGTTTGTGATCGTCTGTTCAATTGACAATGGCAATATGCATACACATAATATCCATATGAAGTAAGAGTTAAAAACCCCTTATTGTGCTTATGGTTGCATGAGATCATTTATATTGACGTATAAAAGTTATATGCATGTTGAACTTGAAAAATACACCGCTAGGGTTCTCTTTATGCAATAATGATCAAATCTAAAGGCAAGGGACTGAAGATCTTTGTGAAAACCCAATAACAAAACATAAATTTCAACATTTCTCGCGGGACATAGTATAATTTGACCATTATTCTTAGAAACTAGAGTACCTGGTTTTGACTATAAAAAAGATCATCATTCAAAGACTATGTGCATCATGCCTTGGACTGAAACTAGAGTATACAAGCTTCTTAGCTACTTACAAGATTCATATACTATTGCATCCCGTATCACTCTTTAGAGGCGAAATCTTTATTTAAGTGCAAATATCATAAAAGATAATGAATCATCACTGATTTGCAAAAAAAGTGGACTCAAAAAAGTGGACTAAAAAAAGTGGGTGTTTTTTTTGTAAGTGGAATCATTTTTTTAGTGGGTGTTATATATGAGCGGATAAATTTGATATCACCTATGATGTTATTTCTTGAGGTGTTTTCATTGGAATTACGAGTTTTCTCTCTCTTTCTGTGATATATTATATACTTCTTGTTATAAAAAACAAAATATATTAGTATGACCTGCATAATTGGTTGCAACTTGATCATGTTTAAGGGAGCTTGTAGCTTGATCATGTTTAAGGGAGCTTGGAATGTTATGAATTCGGTTGAGCTTAAAAGATACGTGATCACCATAAGTAGTGTTTCAAACATCATTCGCATGAAAGTCTTGGCATGTATGAACTTGGGTTGAGTGGAAATTGGATTCTATGGATAATGTGTTACTTGAAGGTCAAGGAAGTGTTTGTTAAATCAACCGCCTATTTCTTGTTTCTCTCAAACGTCTTCTTGTTTTCTTCACGTGCTTGTTCTCTTAAAGAAATCCTTAATTGTTATTAGATGATTAGAACAATAGAAAAATCTATGGTCTTTAGTGTCATCCATATCTCCTTAATGCTCTAAAAAAACTCACTATGTTTGTATATACATTGAAATATGGAACCCTTATACAAGTTTAGTACTAGTGGGGTTCAATGTGCTCCTCTTCTATAAGATTCTTGCATGATGGATAAGTCCTCAAAAATTCTTTATAATTACTACTTAATGCAAACTAATACAATAGAGTACACCAAGTAAAAACAATAAGAATGAGGTCCTATCTAGAGTATTTCGATGATTTTGAAGTAGACCGAATGGATGTTGGATGTTTTTTCTCTTTACTTTTTTCGAATGGAGGTTTGGCAAACACATGCTCCCTCAAGCTTTAACTTTGAAAGTACAATTGTACAAGTGAATGGGCATAGTACTTGTCGGACCCCCGGTATCCCACAAAATAGAGATTAGATAAGATAAGTTGGATAAAAAAAGATTTAAACTGGCCAAAGACTTGCTTGTCCAACCCTTGGATTGAACCCTAGACCTCTACCTCAAGAGATCAAAGCCAACCCACTTGAACTACATGACGTGGATGATGTTGTCATCTTTGGTAAATCATGGACTCTAGTAATAAGGCTTTATCATATACTCCGGCTTTCAGCTCTGTATGTGTGTGTATATTCCAACATCACATCAAGTAGAGGCTATAAAGTCACTACTATAAGGTGAAAGCACACTAGCCACATATGAGAAAAGAAACATATGCCATAAATTGTTCCACAATGTCAACCAAGGAATACATGTAAAATGAATAAGAATTATCAACCACATCATAGATCATATGTAGCACAACCTAAATTTGCTCCTAATGAGCAAGCAACAAAAAAGTGGGCAAACATTATAGATCCTTTGTGCTTCAAAGTTAATGCACTAGACTATGGATATAATCAATAGCACTTCAAGGCATCCAAGAGGAAGGAAATGCAATGCATTCATTCCTTACTTCTATTTTGAAAGATAATAACTTGTGTGTAGCTCATGTGAAGATGGTGACCATACAACGAAAGAAACTGGATGGTTCCATACATGATTATGTAATCATTCTTGTTGAAGAGATACATTTTGTAAAATGAAATTTTCATTATGATAATCTACTTTTTCATCATATTTCTTACACAGGCTCAAGTTCCCATTGATCTATGTCATATGTTCATAATTGTATACACTTGCTTAAAGATGGTATGTGTGCAAAAGAAATCACTTAAGATTCAAAACTCATATTTCCATTGTTCAACTAAGTTGTGCACATAATAAGTTTCATGAACCTAAAATTTGAAAGAAAAGAGTTGTGTTTCCACTAACCACATGGTATTCAAATATCTTGGGAAGAAGATACAAGTTGGGTTCGATCCTTCCATGATCACCATCTCACATTAAAAGGATCATCATCAGAGTCAAAAGAGGAGTACTATCCATCATGGGAATCATGCCCTTGATTCTATACCTAGATATACTACAAACGCTTTCTGATTCCATCATGGATATCCATCATCATCGTGTTCTAGTACAACATATCAAGAACTCTACAAAGACAAATAGCTATGAAGATTCAATTTCTAGAAAATATCATAGTTACATATCTGCTTCACGTGCAGCTGATCGCTTTGAGAAGGAGGTGATGTCATGGACACAAGGGAAACCATCCTAAAACCCTGAATTCTATTCAAATGGATATATCTCATGATTGGTTCAGAATTGGAGAAATTGTTCCTACCATTGTGTCTGAAACATGCAAAAACCCTAAGATCGACTGCCTATTTGTTTGATTCTGATATTATGGAGCCTTGAAAACCTCAAAAAGCACCAAAAAATGGGCAGCCATAGAAATGCGGGATAGGCCTCCACACATTTTTTGCAAAGGCATATTCCATGTTTCTCTCATTACCCCTTTTTTGGTGCTTTGAGGTCATGCAAGGCCATTAATAGTGGAAATAAAACTTATTTCTTGCAAATTTTAGGGAAATTGGTGAAGTATACAACGCAAGAAACTAGATGTGATGGTTCTTCTTGAAGAGATGTTTTGTAATGTGAAGTTATCTTATTGGCAATATACTTTTTCATAACCTTTTTTTACACATGCTCAAGTCCACATTGATCTATATCATATGTCCACAACCATATGCACTCAATTCAACATGGTATGTGTGCAAAGCAAATCATTTATGGTTATAAACTCATTTTTCCATTGCTAAATTGAGTTGATCGCATTATGAGTTTCATGGACCTTAAATTTGTAATAATAAAATTTCATATCCACTAGAAATAAACTTGCATGGCCTCAAAAGCACCAAAAAAGATCATCCATAGAAACACACAATAGGCCTCTACAAAAATTTTGCAAGGGCCTATCTCCTGTTTCTGTGGCTCCCCTTTTTTGTTGCTTTTGAGGCCATGCAAGGTTATTTTTTTGAGGCCATGCAAGGTTATTTTTAGTGGATATAAAACTTTATTTCTAAAAGTTTTAGGGCCATAGAACTTATTTTTAACAAGTCACTTACTCTGTAGTGATTCATGCATATCTAGCTTCTACAATGGGATCCAGTATAGACAAACATAGTCACCTGAAGTAAAATAGTTTGCAAAATATAATTTTTGATAATATCTTCATGTTTCTCTGAAATAGGTTTAACTTCAAAAACTCATTCTCATAGAGTTTTCAAGTTTCATAGTTGCCATTTCAAAAGCTCATTTTCAGGTTTAACTCTACAAAAATGAGTTTTTAGGTTTAACTTCAAAAACTCTACAAATTTAACTTGAAAAGTCTTTTTTTTTTGTAGATTCCTAGCCTTATGCCCTTGTCAATATAACTTATATTCAAACAGATCATCAAAACTACTTTTTCTCCTAGTAAACCTTGTTAGTCCTAACTTGGATATCTTCACCCAAAAAATTGTTGCAATAAACGGAAAGAAAACTCCATCATTAAGAAATGATTAATGATATGGAATTACTAATGCCTTAGAAATTTCATGCAATGTCCATAATGTACTTGTAGGGCTATGGAATGGTTGTTCTTCCAACTACATAGAAAGAAATGTAGCCGAGCCACAAACAAAACATATCTAGATAGGTCAACACATATTAAATGCCATCGCCAACTCAAAATTTCACAAAAATGCTCAAAACTTCATGTAGTTTTTGGAAAGCACCTGTAAAGGTATGAAGTGGTTGTTTATCCACCAAAGTAGAAGGAAATATATCTGTAACAAATAAAAGCATATAGAGATAGGTCAAAGATATATTCAACACTATAAACCATGCAATATTGTAGAGTCATACTTACAATTGATTGAATATCTCATTCCAGTAGAGTTTTCAAGTTTCATAGTTGTCATTTCAAGACATGTTGTGCAATAGAAACCATCCCATTGTCTTTGTGGCCATAATGAAGACCCAAGTTTCCAAGATGTCTAACTTGATGAGGCCCATATCTAGAGGGTTGCATGCACACCCATGCACCTTTGGAGCACTCATGTGGCATGTGTTGTCCATATGTAGCTTTGATACTGTGACACCTTAATGTGAGAACTTCATCTTTTGGTTGCCAACAGCCTTTAGATGTTGCCATTGAAGTTCAAGGTCTTCAATCTACAACAATAGTTCAATATGGGAGATGTAGATAGCTTGGAATACAGACACAAGAGCTTCAATGGTGTGCTATAGAGAGAACCTAGTGGAAAAAAGATTTCCTTTTGGGACCTAGTATGATAATGTGAGGTTTAGGAGGGAAATACCTCTTTTCTTAGTATTAAAAAAAAAGCCATTTTTTCCAACTCAAATCATGCACAAATTTCAAATTTGTGGTCAAAAAGAGAACTTTTGACCTAAAACATAATTGGGGGTCCATTATGAGGTGTTATGATGAGCTTTTAAACTTTTAAACAAATTTTAGTTTTTGGGCCCAACCTAGTTACGAGATTCCTTCTCTCTCTAAAGGCAACTCATTAAATAGAGGGGAAACTTGTCCCCTTCTCTCCCCTTTAGCCTAGTATTTTATAGGGCATCTATGGCCACCACCCTCTTCTGATTGGTCAATCATTAATCACTCCTTAATCTAAAAGGCCCATGGAGGGTTCATTTTTTCCCCTAATGGTGAAGTAAGTTCTCTAAAGATACTTTTGTCTTACTTCCGCATCTTCATTCTCACCCCTCATCATCTATGAGTGAGCCGGACAGGAAACCGAGCTCCTAGGATCTAATCACTCAACCCGAACCGATTACACCTTGATAATGAATCCTCCACCTCATCACTTTGATGTATTCATTTTTTTTTTGTCTTCTCGTAATCAACTCGGATACAACTGCTTGTTTTCTCCATTGGCTTATGCTTCTGGCAAGTTATAAGAGCTCCGATTTTATTTCTAACCCTGATTACATGCCCAATTGTTTATCTGTAGCTGCATAACATGCAATGCTAAGTGTTCAATCTCTTTGATGTCGAATTATATGTTGTTCATCTGTTTTGTTGAATTTGACTGCGTCAAATGTGTATGTACCTGATATCTTTGTTCAACTTGAACTATGGGACGTGGATGATGTTGTCATCTTTGGTAAGTCATTGATGTGGATGTTTTCATATAATCTAGCTTTCAGCTGTATGTGTGTGTGTGTGTGTGTGTTTTGCTCGAATTTTTCAGAATAGTAAACCCATAAATGTTGATTATAAATGCATAGTATGGTAACATTTTTTAATTATTTCGTTATTCTTCCTATTGTGGAGTCATTTTTTATTTTTGAGGCATTCCTTAAAATGAAGATGATGATGACAATATGTTTGTATGGGCGGAGATAGAGATGTAGCATGAGGTTTTGACATAGATGATGCTTGTTCTCGCTATATTTGAAGGTCAACAATGAGTTTTTTTTTTTCTTCTTCTTCTTCTTGTAAGTGGTTTTGTCCAGTCATAGTGTTAATTATTTCTTCCCCCTTTGCCATTCACTTAAAAATGTTTCTTCAAGACTTCAAACATACACCATGGAACTCTTAACATGGTGTTAATTGTAGTGCTTGTTGTTGGTTCTCATCTTTGAATGCGAAAATTTCATTGGTAAGCTCTCATATTTTTGGGCATGTTTCTTGGAATCTTGTTTTTTTTTATAAGAATTGAAGGTTTTGGAGATATGTTTTGAATTCATTATACTATTCCATAAACATGCCAACTTTGATTATCCCATTGTCCTCGTTCTAATAGGTGGTTGGTCTAAGAGCACGATTCCTTTGTCTCATTCATTTGACGCCTTTTATGATGTTTGTTTTGGCAATGAAGAATAGAGCATGTTTTCTAAAATGTGTCTTATTATGTCAAAATAGTTTTGAGGTTATGATACTTTTTCCCGGTGTGTGGATATCATATAAATTTCAATTGCATATCCATGGCTTCTTCCGTAACTTTTGTGATTGGTGTTTTGATGTGGTTAGTAGTTGATCCTCTTTGACAGGGAAAAGAGATCATGAGTTCGTTTAACAATTAAGTCACATTTGTGAATGGTATTTCTTCAATATATTTTTTTACTTCTATTTGTATCGGTTGTTGGTGTTTGTTTTCAGTTGTATCAATACACACATTGGGTCATCATTCCACATGAGGTTGTGTAATCTTGGTCGAATTCATAGTTTTGTTTTATAGAACTTGGTAGTAGTCATATAACAAATGGAAACTGAGTACATGTGCTTGTGTAACCTTGTTCAAATGCATTGCTTTGATAGGAGTTGGTAGTCATATAACAAGGGCTGTATGTGTTCGTGGAGGCATGGATGAGGTTGAAGGCCAATGCATGTTTTCATCGAATTTGCTTCCTCCACGGAAGTCTTTGTATCTAGTTCTTGAATAATGCAAGGTGGACTAGGAGGTATCTCTATAGGTGTGATAGCTTCCTTGTTGTCATGATGGGTGTGGTAGGAGGGGATTAGCCTTAAGCTTGCTCCTCTTTATTTGATTGATCCCTAAGAAACCTGCATGTTTCCGAAACCGATGTCTTCGATTTCCTATAAGTATTTGGAGAAACTATTCCACCAAAGTAGGCATGGTTTCCAAATCGGTCTTTGTTGGGGTAAGCCAAATGTGTGAATAGAAGTAGTACTTGGCTATGAGGCTTGCATAAGTTTCCTAGTACACTAGCTTCTCACAACCAAATCTGAGTGGTGGGGTGGAAAACTTATGGTTAAGTGAGCAGAATTTAGATGGGTGATTTCTCTAAAATTCTACTCGTAACCATATTTATCACGAAGTGTCAATAATCCATTTTTATCAGCCATGCAATGTCAAGTAAGCAACTTTGACATCTTTAGAAGCTCTTTTGTCGATACCTTTTTTAGGTAGCCTTATCACTATTACCAAACTTGACCTGACCATATTCAATGCCAAGTCCAATTTCTTGTATATATAAATCCTTAATTGGTTAATGAGAAGCGGCTCGCTTCCTTCATGTATCTATTTCATTTTTTTTTTAAGAGGAAATTCTGTTGAACCTCAATCTCTCTTTGCTTGAATTGATTGAAAGAACAATTATACAAGTGAACGAGTATAATATCCATGGAACCCTCCATATCTCACAAAGCAAGGGTTAGATTGCCCAAAAGCAACACTAAAAAAGATTGCCCGAAAGCATTGGTTTAATACTGCCCGATGGTATCTGGTTTCATACGGCTCGAATGCATTACACTAACTTTAGACCCACATGCGTCCTTCACACCCTCAGCTTCCTTACTCAAATACATTATGAATGGAAAACTCAAAGTCGGTTGTGATGGCAGATGCGCATCCATACATCCTCTCCGCAGCACCTCCTCATAGCTCAGCCTCACGAAGAAGCCGGATGTATGCCAGAGGGTCAATGCTACCACCACTTCTCGTCGCACTGCCTGCCTCTTTGAAGATGTTGTGTGACAGCGGCCTTTTGATTCCACCCTCAGCCCTCTCCAGCTTCCACCGCTTCCAATCCATCTTCATCAGCATTAAGGCTCTCCTCCATGACTATCATGTACATCAGCATGTAGGTATTGCACGAACAACTAGGCTTATTTTATTGAAGCTTACTTTCATCAGAGAGAGAGAGAGAAGTCAAAGAATTGTGCATGTTACCATTCTTAGGAGAGATAGAATTCAAAGAATTGTGCATGTTACAATTCTTATCCATACAAGAAACCCCTTCTCTATATTCTCTCTCTCGATTTGATTGATTATGTACCACCATCCCATAACTCTCCCTACCCGTGACCTTCAAACAGTTGTGAGAAAATTCCAAAGCTTTTAAAGCTTTCTAATCACTCCTAACTAACTAGGTTTGAGCTAATTCATCTTCTAAATAGTTCTTTAAGTCTTGCTTAAAATAGCGAGATTAGACATTGCTAATTAATAATGAGTTAAACCTTCTCAGCATGATGGCCTTTGAAGGTATAGATAAGTTTTCACGTACAAACTTTATACATGGCACATCAAAACGAAAGTATTCTTAATGTGCAAAGGTGTATGGAGCTTAGCAAATAATGTTCCACCTATCGAAGGAGAATTAGAAGAGCATTCTCAAGCGATGTTGTTACATGTCATTATGATGCATCTTTGCATTCTAAATCTATGGCTATGAGTGAGGCTGAATCGGATTGGTTCTTTGATAGTGGTGCTTCAAAGCACTTAGCTTCATGCAAAAGGTTTTTTGCATCTTTAAAAGATGCACCCAAAGGAGGACATGTGGTGTGTGCAAACAATGCCTCTTATCCTATCATTGGAGTATGAGAAATTGAGCTTACGATTGCAAATGGACGTGTGATCCTCTTGAAAAATGCATTGTATATACCCAATATAAAGAAGAACTTAATTTTAGTTCCGTTGATTGCCAAATCTTGACTTCATGTACACTTTGTTGATGATAAGTGTATGGTTTATGATTTCAGCAATCGTGATATTATCGTGATGCCCGGTACATTATGTAATGGTTTGTATCGCATGGATTCATACAAGAACGCTGCCTCAAATGCCTTGGTTGCTCATACTTCTTCCATGGCTGAAATGGAGCTTTGGCATGCTCATTTTGGTCACATGAACTTCAAGAGTTTGCTTTGCTTGCAAATGAAGGACATGGTTATTGGTTTGCCAATACTTGAGTCCATTGAAAAGCATGCATGTGAAGGTTGCATTCTTGGAAAAATGCATCGTGCTTCTTTTCCAAAAGATAGTCATACACACACTACAAAAAAATTGCAGCTTGTTCATAGTGATATATGTGGTCCTGTCAAGACTCCATCTTTTGGGAAGAATGTATATTCTGTTACCTTCATTGATGATGTTACTTGCCATACATGGGTATATCCTATGAATGCAAAGAATGATGTGTTTGGTTGTTTGGCATATGCTCTTGTGCCATCACAACAACATCACAAACTTGATGATAAGGCAAAGAAATGTATATTTTTTGTTTTTACTGCTGTAAGTAAGGGATATTGTTTGTATCATCCATTGACAAACACAATTATTGTGAGTCAAGATGTGGTATTTGCTGAAAATTTAGTTTTCCTTCTACTTGGAAGGCGAAAAATAGCCAATAGTTAGCTCATAAGATGTGTTCGATACACTCATGCCTTTGTTCCAAAATGGTGCTCTTGACTATGATCATGCTAATTGAGGCTCAAACAGCTGAAAAATTCCAACAAAATAGAGCTGAAAATGCACAGAATTTCTAACCAAACATGGCTGAAAGTTTTCAACCAAAAGCTGTCAGAACTGCTGGAAATTTCCAGGCACATATGGCTGAACATTTTCATCAAAATATGGCTAAAAATGAGCATGAAATTTGGCTCATGCATGATATACATAGTGATGATGTATTACATAATGAATGCATGACTATCAAGAGTGCACAAACTCTCCCAAAGTGGCTGAAACAAACTTTGCAAGAGAGCAAATTGAGTTCACTTTTACTTGGTAGAACAAGATCAAGCTCTTGCCATGCATCAAGTAATTTTGTAGATTATTCTCTTATTGCAATAACATGTAATGAAGATCCACTTACTTCTGAAGATGGATGTGACAATCCATAATGGATGAGCGCTATTGAATCAGAAATGGATTCCATACATAGGAATGGTACTTGGGAGTCATGTGAATTCCCAAAAGAAAAAAATGCCATTGGTATCAAGTGGGTCTACAAGATTAAGAGAAATTTTGATGGTAGTATTGATCGCTACAAAGCTAGATTGGTTGCCAAAGGATATGCACAACAATATGGCATTGACTATGAGGAAACTTTTGCAACTACTTCATGCATGATTACCATTCATATCGTGGTTGCATTGGCCGAACATCAAGGTTGGAAAGTACATGATTTGGACATAAAAACAACTTTCTTGAATGGTAATTTGTAAGAAGAGGTCTATGTGAAGCAACATCTTGGATTTTCCATGAAAGGGAAAGAGCATATGGTCTATCATTTGCATAAAGCCTTGTATGGTCTCAAGCAAGCTCTAGCATTGCTCTTGGCTTCACATGTAGTCCAATTGAAAGCACACTCTATGTATGCCAAGATGGGGCTGATCATACCGTGCTTGTTCTTTATGTCGATGACATACTCTTGATTAGATCATGTGATGCAAAACTTGAAATTCGTATGGCTGATTTGCAGCATACTTTTGATGTCACTTATCTTGGTCTTTTGAGCTACTATCTTGGCATCTAGTTTGTATCCATTGAGGGGGGAATTGTTATGCCTCAAGCAAAGTATGTTGAAAAACTACTTCAACTTTTTGACTTTGAGGATTGCAAGCCAGTTTCCACATCATCTGAGACATGATTTAGGTTCTTAGTTGAGGACTTCAATGATGCATTTGACACTTCTCTTTATCAACAAGCTATGGGATGTCTTATATATGCATGCAACACAAGGCCGGATATACAGTATGTAGATTCCTAGTTGAATCGATTCATGCATAGCTCTAGCACTAAGCATTGGCAAGTGGTGAAATGTATGTTTAGATATCTCAAAGGCACTTTGAGCTTAGGTCTCTTTTATGGAAGAGATATTCAGCCATGCTTGCATGCTTTTACGAATAGTGATTGGGCTAGTTGTTATGATACTCATGTGCCCACTAGTGATAATTACTTTTTCCTTAGAGACTCATGCACATCTTGGTTGAGTAAGAAGCAACCTACAATGGTGACATCGAGTTGTGAAGCTGAGTATAGCGTGATTTTCCCAGCTATAGTGGAGTGTATATGGCTAAGAGCCTATTGATGGATCTTTGCATGGAGATTGATGTTGCTATGCATATTCTCACTCATAGTTAGAGTGCATTGGTTGTTGCACGAAACCTAGTGTTTCATGCACAGACCAAACATATTGAGGTGCATTATCACTATGTGAAAGAGTGCCTTCATGCGGGAGATATTGATTTGGCATATGTGCCTACACAAGGTGACAGATTCACCAAAGCCCTTCCATGGGAAAAGTTTGAAGCTTTTCGCAAAGCTTTAGGCTTATTGCCTTGTGGGGGCTGATCTATCACTCCCTGTACGTGCTCACATCATTTGCTCCAGGGGGTTTTGTTACACATGTGTTCCTCGAGTAGCTTTGATGTGAACCTTTTCCCTATATATGGGCATTTTTTACTCTCGCACTAACTAAAGGTTTTTTCCCCATGTTGGAACACACATGATTCACTCATATGTGGTGGTACTTTGTACATGGGGATATTATTCATCTCTTACTTCAGTTCTAAAAATCATCAATAGAGAGAACTATTCCAGCCATACATCTTCTCTGTGTGTCTTATTGTGTTTGTGCTCCTTGTGTGTGATTCTCGTGTGTTTCTCGCACTTCTACACTATTATGTTTACAAACTTGTAAACATCAAAGTACACAACGAGAAGTGATGAGACCTCCAAAGATCTTCAAAAGATCAAAAAAATACTTCCAAACTTCAGAAATCAAACTTTCCTGCAAACATTCAAGAAAACAAAAATGGGCGACTGTAGCAAAATGATCACCAAAAACTCTCGAAGTAGAATCGATTAAAACCAATCACATATCCTAAAAGTAGACTCTAACCCATTCTTTAGAAACAAAAAACATCAAAGAATCTAGAGTATTTCTCGCAAACAAATGATTTGAATTCAAGGTATGTGGAGGCCTGCTACAGCAAGGTATGACTAACTGTTGGAATTGAAAATTGATGTACAGTAGCAACACTACAAGAAATACGGGCGTATAGCGACGGTTAAGGCAACAGAATTTCGTCGCTATAAAATTGCAACTTGCATCGTAATTAGCATCGCGCGCCGACCGTCGATTAAACGACGCAGAAAACAATGGTATTTGCGACTTGTGACGCGACGGGATTGGGACGTTCCCATAAAACGTCGCTAAAACGACGCAATTTAAAAGCGACGCTTTCTTGCGTCGCGTAGGCGACGTTAGTTGCCGTCGCATAAGCGACGGTAAAATTGTCCCCTATTCGACGATGAATAGCATCGCTTACACGACGATCTATTGACGAACAAAAATTAAAACGTTGGAGGCTCTGCGATCGGCATTTTCACGCATCCGATCGAAGAGCTCTCCAACATTCGCAATTGCACTGCGCTTACGAGCTGAAGCAAGTATATGCAGAATTGTTGTTTGCCTAAGCTCTCTCTTATTGTCTCCCTCTGTCTTTGTTTCTCTCTTTCTACATCTTTCTCTCTTTGAATTCTCTCTCTCTCTCTCTAGATCTCTCTCTCTCTAGATCTCTCTCTCTCTAGATCTCTCTCTCTCTAGATCTCTCTCTCTCTCTCTCTCTCTCTCTCTCTCTCTCTCTCTCTCTCTCTCTCTCTCTCTCTCTCTTTTCTTTCTCTCTTTATTGCAGGTTATTCAAGAAGCTAACCAAGCAAAAAGTATGGCTAACAATTGTAAGTACAATTTCTATTCTTTGCAGATCATTTGAATTGTGTTATTTTCATTACATAGCATACTCACACTTATTGATATGCACTCATACACTTATACATGATGAAGATGCACTTTCACACATATACATATATACACATGCACATACACACATATATATACACATAGATACATGTGCACATACACTTAGACATACACACATATACACATGCATATGCACAAACATTCCTACAACCACATAAAAAGACGTCCATGCATACATTATATATATATATATATATATATATATATATATATATATATATATATATATATATATATATATATATATATATATATATATATATATATATATATATATATATATATATATATATATATATATATATATATATATATATATACACACATACACACATTAACATATATGCAAATACATGTATATGCACATCCACATACACATGCATGTTTCATACATATACACATGCATATAAATATACACATATACATATACATATACATATACACACATATACATATACACACATATACATATACACACATATACATATACATGCATATACATGTACACACACATACATATACATGCATATACATATACACACACATACACAAGAACATGCACATACTCATACACACATATACATTTATACATGCACATGCACATACATACATATACACACACATACACATGCACATACATACATATACACACACATACATATACTATTAGGTACACACATATGAATGAATTATATAATTAAAGTATTAAAACACATATACACATGCACACACATGCACATACCTACATATACACATATACATGCACATACACACATATACACATAGAGTTATACATATACATGCATATACATATACACATACATACATACACATGCATATGCACATACTCATACACACATATACACTTATACATGCACATGCACATACATACATATACATACACATGCACATGCACATACATACATATGCACACACATACATAATTAAAGTATTAAAACACATGCCTAATATAAACAATAATAACAATCAATAGAACAAAACTCTTCATTACTTAATACCATACACACAATTCAAAACATAACTGAAATAATATATATATATATATATATATATATATATATATATATATATATATATATATATATATATATATATATATATATATATATATATATATATATATATATATATATATATATCAATGTAAATACATATAATCCAATGTCATAATCAACTAAAATCCTAATCATCATCATCATGACCATCATCATGACCATCATCATGATCATCATCATCATCAGCAATATCATGATCATTCTGATCATCCTCATCCTCATCGTCATGATCACCCTGTGACGGTTGAGATCGTCCCTCCTGTGTATGTCTCTCCACCTCATCCATATTTGTCTCTCCATAATACTCTTGTATTACATATAACAAACATAAATAAATAAAATAATTAAAACATTCATAAAAACAAAATAATTATATAAAATTTAAAAATACTCACAAAGGCATCAGGATGATCTTGCATATACTCGCTCAAACGCCGATATCCAAAATGTGTAGCATACTCGATCTCCTATTTCGTAGGATATCGGCCATAGTCCTTCCGCTGCAATGAAACAAATAAAAAACATTAGTTGCTTGCATTTTAACTAAAATAAAAAATATACTCACAATAACACATATACTTACAAACGTAGCTACAAAACCAGAAAAAAAATACATAAATAAAATGTAAAAAATTACTAAAATATATAAAAATTATAAATATAAACTATTAATTTGTGTACCTTCTGCTGAGGAAATGACTCCTGAAGACGTAGCTGTCTACGAGAAAACTGCCACGACTCAGGTGGTATGCTAGCTCGCCTCTTATTTTTTTCGACCATACAATATCTCCTGTTAATTTAATCTCAAACAAGTGAATATGTGTGTATGTGTAAATATGTATATGTGAAATTTTTGTTTATGTAGATAATCAAATTATTAATATCAAATATCATTATTTGTAGATTCTGATCAATCAGATGGAACTCCACCACCGTCTCCTCTTCGTGCAACGACTTTATACTGTAAGTATATGAAATATTTAATTTTAAATATATTTGATGGATACATAACTTATATTTTCTTTAATGTTTCTTATTATGTGCAGATTCTGATCAATCAGAGGGTACTCCACCACCTCCTACCCATGCAACGACTTCACATGTGTCCTCCGATAGAAATTATGATGAATTTTACTATGAAGAGCATATTATATGTTGGTGTAACTCTTGTTATGGAACGTATCGAAGACCACGATTGGAATGTATTGAACATGAGGCAGAGTATGGTACTTTTGAGCGTGCACCATCACCTAGTCAACGTGATAATGCTTGGGTATGTATTTTCTATATATATTAATGTCATTATTTTATTTAAAAACCATATATAAATTCAAATTATTGTTGATATACAGGAATACTTGCTCGATGATGATGATGATGATGATTTTTCTCATAATGTTAATATACCTCGTACACGTCATGGACTTGCTGTTCATCAATTACAAGCAGAGGTTTCTAGAAATCCTCTACCTCCTGGTTTAGAGAATGAAACGGCTGGAGATTATCCATTGCTAGCTCGTGATCGTTCTTTAGTACAAACATATGATAGAAGAAGATATGGAGGATGGAATAGAGGACCACTTCCTTTAGATGGAGAGGTTTTCAACTTTTGGGGTAATCGCTATATGATTGCTCCATCTACTATTACTAATGCTGGTCGTGGTCTCTTTATTGTAGAGGATTTGTATGTGCCCCCGAACTCTGAAGTCACTCTTATGTCATTTTGTGGTCCTATATATGGATGGGGAGATTGGCATCGACTTTCACGTTATGTTCAAAGCATGAGTACTTATGGAATATGCTTGAATGCAGCATCCCTTACTAGTAGAAGGATTTTACATGCAGAAAATGAAAGATTATATATTGATGGAAGACCTTACACACATGGAAATATAGCAGGTTTAATAAATAGTAGTTGAGGGTTACATAATAGTTCAAGGACTAATTGCACGTTTGAGGAGCGTGAAAATAGTCATGAATCACCATACATGAGTAGAGATGTATCAAGATACATAGTTGTCAATATTATTACTACATTACATGCTGGTGATGAACTATTAGTGAATTATGGATGGCGTAGACCTCCAAGAGCACCTTTTAGCTAGAGAGAATAAAAATTTTATATCCATATTTAATAAGTTATATACTTAATTTTATATTTGAAGTTTACTTTTTATTCATTTATGGAATACTAATGAGTTTTATTTATATGTGTAGATTCCAACGTATGATGTTGATGATATTCGTCCACAGCATTCACAATTACCAGTAAGACCACGATTATCAGAAGCTTCCATGAGGAGGCTACGCAAAACTAATCCTGTGCAATATGCAAAGTTGAAAGATCTATATTCAAAAGACGATAAAGTACAAGATTTGTGTGACAATGATGAAGATGATGGCATGGCAGATTTTATTGAGGATTGGTATCAAAATGACAGTGAGAGCATTGATATTTCTAAAAATGAGAAATATCTTCGAGAGGAATGTCTAAAGCATGTATATGAAGGAAGTCGTTTGACATGACTAAGTGCGAGCTTACTTATTCTCAACCTTCAAAATCGTTTTGGATGGATTAATATATTTGTTTCGACACTATTAAGGTATAATTTTCATTTTTCTATCTATTTATATATATATATACATAAATAAATAAACAAATAAATAAATAAATAAATAAATAAATATATATATATATATATATATATATATATATATATATATATATATATATATATATATATATATATATATATATATATATATGCAGGTTTTTATTCTTACTTTAGATAAGATAAGAAGAAGAACTTGAATTGAATGGATACGATTGTTTGGATGGCAGGATACGATTGTTTGGATGGCAGGATATGATTGTTTGGATGGCAGGATATGATTGTTTGTTTTGGAGGATACGAATGATTTGTCCATTCACACATATGTTCAGTTTGAAAGTGTGAATCGACAAATCATTCAATGAAGGTACATACTTCATGTGTCCAAAACAAACAATTGTATCCTGCCATCCAAAACAATCAAATTTTGTGTAAATATTTTGAAAGATGCATTAATAGTTTTAAAAGATGCGCGGACAAAAAGTGTCCATTCAATTCAAGTTCTTGTTCTTACCAAATCTAAAGTAAGAATAAAAACCTACATGTATATATGTATATTTATTTATTTACCTTTTTTAATATATCTTTTTTTGATAAACTTACAGGTTATTATCTGAAAAGTTTTTATCAAGTCAGAATATTCTTCCTACCTCACATGATGAAATGAAGAAGATAATCAACAATCTTGGTATAGATTATCAATGTATACATGCATGTCCTAACGATTGTATTTTATATAGAGGTGAATATGCAGACTCTTTGACATGTCCCAAATGTCAATCTCCTCGATATAAGGGTGAAGAAGGTAAAATCCCAAAAAAGGTATTGAGACATTTTCCATTGGCTCCACAGATTAGACATATGTTTCAAAGCCCCGAATTATCAAAGCTTTTGACTTGGGGACATGATCACAAAAGTACTGATGGAATAATCAGAATTCCTCATGATAGTGTTGCTTTTCAGCATATTGATTCTACATGGCCTGAATTTGCACAAAATCCACAGAATCTAAAGTTAGGAGTTGCATTAGATGGGGTTAATCCATTCTCCATGAAATCCAGTAAATGGACAACATGGCCAGTGGTAGTCATAAACTACAATCTTCCGCCATATCTTAGCATTAAAAAGGAACATTTAATGCTTTCACTTTTAATCCCAGGCAAAAGACAAGTTAAAGATATGAATGTATATCTTGCTCCTCTCATTGATGATCTTCAAGAGTTATGGAGAGGTATTAATGTCATTGATGTATCGAAAAGCATCAATGAAAGACATATTACGGTTTGTGGTATTGTGGCTTGGACTATTCACGATTTTCCTGGATATGGTGTTTGTTCAGGTATTGATGTAAGTTTTTTATTCAATATGCATGTAAATAAATATGATTTAATCTAATTATATTTTTATCATTTTTCATGATGCAGGAATATCTACTAAGGGTTATAAAGCTTGTCCATATTGTGGTGATTGGTTGAGATCAATCTATAGTAAGAATCTCAACAAAAATATTTATCTTCGACATCGACGATTCTTGCCTGATGATCATCCATTAAGATCTAAAAGAGAAGCGATACATTTTAATGGAAAGCTTGAAACAGGCCAGTATCCAAAGCCTATGACGCCTATGGATTGGTATAAAAAATGGACAGATGGACCTCTGATAGATCCAGAAGCAGAAATCTTCAGTGATGATTCAGATAATGAGTATATGAACAGAGGTAAAGGAAAATTGGCACTCGCTGAGAACATATCAATATGGTATTCTTTGGAGTATTGGAAAGAGTTAAAAGTATGTCATCTTCTTGATCCTATGCATATATTCAAAAATATTGGTTATTCACTATGGCAGCATCTTCTTGGACTAAAAGATACCACAGCATCAAGGAATGATTTGAAAGATCAAAAATCCAAACCAAAGTTATGGCCAGTTTTTGATAGACATCGACAAGAAACGACTTATGCATCTGCTCCTTGGGTACTTACAACAAAAGAGATACAGACTATCAACAATAGAATTCAATTGATTAAGACTCCTACAGGATATGGAGCATCGTTTCAAAACATGTTTACTATGGATGATAAGAGCTTATCTGGGTTAAAGACCCATGACTAGCATAACTTTTTGAAACATATTTTACCTTTGGTTATCGATGGATGTACAACGAAAGGAGTACGAGATGTGATCTATCGTCTTGGATCACTTATAAGGTAATTATGATACTTTTATATTTAATATGTATGAATATTGGATATCTTTTATTTTTTAATTAACTTCTTTATAATTGTTTTTATGATATGTATAGGTGGATTACATCCAAAGAGATCGATAAAAATTCGATCCCACAAAAAAACGTGAATGCAAAGAGCTACTATGTTTGATGGAAAAAGAACTTCCTACTTCATTTTTTGATATTCAGGTTCATTTATTAGTCCATCTTGTAGATGAGATAGAGATTGCAGGTGTTCTCAACACTCGATGGATGTTTTGGGTCGAGCGATTTATGGGAATACTAAAAGGTTATGTGCGACAAAGAGCAAAACCAGAAGGATCCATGGCAAAGGGTTGGATGCTTGAAGAGTGCATGTATTACGTTAGTGAGTACCTTGAAAGAGTTCATGAAGAAGCTCCACGTGCATGGACCAACGAGTCTTCTTCAAAAATAACAGATGAGGTATTATCAGGTAAGGCGGTTCCATTCTTATTTACATTTCAAGAAAAAAATGATGTTTCTACTTTTGTAGCATATAATAGCAAATGCATGCAAGCATTCCTTAGCGAGTACGAGGAACTTCAAAGTCTCCGAAGTAAAAGGCAAAAAAACAAAAGATCTAGACGTAATCTCGATAATAATGAGATTTTTTCTTTCACGGATTGGCTATATAGTCGTTTGCAACGCGCCAACGCAAATAATGAAGAAATCTCAGATGAGCAAAGAGAGTTAATGATAGGTTGTGAACGAAAGGTAATTTTATTAAAATAATATTTTATTTTTTTCATATATGTATGTTAGTTTCTATTTACTAATTGAATTTATTTTGCAGGCTTGAATGTTTACTAATATGTGGGCTTTTGGAAAGCATATTAGAATCAAAGCCATTGATTCTTTACGTAAAACAGAGGATTCTAGTATTGTTGCTTCTTTCAAGCAACTATCACGTGCTAGCTCAAAAGACATGAACCTTATAGATAGCGAACTTGGTTACGTAGGAACTATTGTTGATATCTACGAAATTTCATTTCGTACATTCAAACAGATAGAAAAAAGTTTATATATTTTTTTTAGAGTTAGTTATTTTTTTAAGCACCTAATAATGGGTTTTTGTTGTTATATATTTTGATAGGTCATTTTGAAGGTTGGCTGGTTTTGAGCGGAGTATAAAGGTAGTAATTCTACATTAAGAAAGGAATTATCTGGGTTTTGGGCAATTGATTCTTCCAAGGTAATGCGATCTACTAAAGAACCATATATTCTTCCTAGGCATATTGAACAAGCATTTTTTTATAAAAACCCAAATGCTCATCCTTGGTGGCAAGTCATTCATGTGCAACCTAGAGGTAGGTCATTGTTTGAACAATTTATTGTTAGAGAGATCGAAGAAAGTCCTCTTGATGATTCAGCATCAGATACTGATACATCAACATCTGAAATAGAAATTAGAATCATTATACGTGATAATTCTCTACATGCTGATTCTACTGATGAGGAAGAGGAATTACCAGAAATAGATATTAATCCATCAATAGATGATGTGATTCATGAGAACATAGATTTAACAATAGAAGAAATAAATAAAATCAATAAGGATAATGAAGATGAGACTATATTGATGTCTTACCAAAATGATGGCAATAATGAAAACATATGAGCAGATTAGATAGTAAATTGTACTCTAGTTATCGATCAATAACTTGAAGCTTCTGAATGGATATCAGATAATAGGTTTTTTTTATTAACTTGAATAACGATGAATCCTATTAGAGAGATGAAATCATGTTCTTCTAAGTTAGAACATGAAGCTCGGGGGTATGCCTAATTATTTTATATATAGCTTTATCTTCGAGGAGCAAATTTTTATCATGTATGTATGCATATGTGTGTGTATTCATGTGTATTATATGTATACATATGTTAGTATGCATATATATGTATTTCATGTATATGTATGTGTTTGCATGTGTGTGATATATGTATACATGTGTTAAATATGCATATTTCATGTATTCATGTAATATATGCAAGTGTTTATAATTGTGTACATGTATATATGTATATGTGTCTATGTGTAAATATGTACATGTAAATATGTATGCATGTATATATATATTTATGTGTGCATGTAGGCATGTATATGTGATGTGTACATGTATATATGTATATATGTCTATGTGTAAATGTGTACATGTAAATATGTTAGTATGTATATATATATTTATGTGTGCATTTAGGCATGTATGTGTGATGCATAATATATCTACTCCATTTTATATTTATGTATCCTATCTACATGATGTGTATATATCTTTACATATATTATGATCCTCGTTGATTCGAGTAGCTATATATAGAGGCATAAGGTTGGGAGGAGAGACATCTCTCTAGTAGGACGTCGGAGGTGTACATATACTTCAAACATATGGCTAAAAAGTTGAATTAGAGTTTTTAAATTAGGGATTTCAAAACCCTAATATCGAAATTAGTGTTTTCAATTTAGGATTTTTGAAATAGGATTTATTTATTTATTTATTTATTTATTTGTGTGTATGCATGTGTTGTGTATGTATGTGTATCTATATGTGCATATGCATGTGTTTTGTGTGTATATATGCATGTGTGTGTATGCGTGTATTTATACCTCTAGTCTCTCTCTCTCTCTCTCTCTCTCTCTCTCTCTCTCTCTCTCTCTCTCTCTCTCTCTCTCTCTCTCTCTCTCTCTCTCTCTCTCTCTCTCTATCTCTCTCTCTCTCATATACATACATACATGCATAAACACACATACTCATATCCACATATATATACATAAAAGCAATGCATACTGTGCATTGTCGCAACGATGAGCCATAAGTGTCCGCATCTCTTTTAAACACCACTTAAGGGACCATCCTGTCCCAAACTCTGTCTCAAGTGAACTAAGCACATATTTCTTATCCCTCTCATCATGCTCACTACAAAAATAAAAAACATAATGTAAATAAAACATAAGATATATATTTCAATTTATATGTAAAACTTTCACTTACTTCCACGGTAAGTGGATAAAGCGCAGGTAAGAGTCGCATAGTGCCCGCATTCTTCTCTTGAACTCCAATCCATTCCCTATATACACAATGTTCCCCTCTGGCTCTATGTCGCACTCTAATCCTAAGGTGCCTATGCATGTCCTCATAGGCAACTCTGCTCTGCTATCACGTGCTGGAGGTGGTATAGGTGTCCTGAAAATAGATAGATAGAAATAAATAAAAATATGTGTTATAATATCATGAAAAAAGTTTATGAAAACAAAACATACCTATGAGCAGCTAGCTCTTTTCCTGCATGTGGAGCCACAGAAGAGCCCTCGTCTGATTGCTGGGTAAGCATCTTGATCGTATAATCAAGCTCCTCATCAGACATCTCTGAGTAATCACGCATTATGGCCCCTAGAGTATCAGACGGAACTCTTGCTCTCATAAGACTTTTTATGAGAGTGAGTTTCGCCTTTCTCTCTCTACTGGGATCCATAATACCTAACATATAAAACAAAATGGTTAGAAATCAATATATATACGTGTACATATGTAAGTGTGTATGCATTAAGTATGTGTATGTATGCATGTGTGTGTGTATGTATGTGTGTGTATATGTGTGTATGTGTGTATGCATGTGTATGTGTGTGTATGCATCATTATGTGTATATGTATCTATGTGTGTATGTGTGTGTATATGTGTGTGTATGTATGTGTATATGTGTGTGTGTGTGTGTATGCATGTATGTATGTATGTATGCATATGCATATGCATTATGTATGTATATATATGCATGTATGTGTATGTGTGAGTATGTCTCTCTATGTGTGTGTATGCATATATGTGTGTATGTATGCATATATGTGTGTATGTGTGTATGTGTGTGTGTATATGTGTTTGTATGTGTGTATGCATGTGTATGTGTGTGTATGCATCATTATGCGTGTAAGTGCCTATGTGTGTTTGTGTGTGTATATGTGTGCGTGTGTGTGTGTATATGTGTGCGTGTGTGTGTGTCTATGTGTATGTGTGTGTGTCTATGAGTGTGTATGTGTTTATGTGTATGTATGTATCTATGTGTATGTATGTGTCTATGTTTGTATGTGTATGCATGTATGTATGCATATGTGTGTGTATGCATGTGTATGTGTGTGTATGCATCATTATGTGTGTATGTGTGTGTATATGTGTGTGTGTATCTATGTGTATGTGTGTGTGTCTATGAGTGTTGATGTGTTTATGTGTATGTATGTATCTATGTGTATGTATGTGTCTATGTGTGTATGTGTATGCATGTATGTATGCATATGTGTGTGTATGCATATGTATGTGTGTGTATGCATCATTATGTGTGTCTATTATGCATGTGTATGTGTGTATGCATCATTATGTGTGTATGTCTCTATGTGTGTATGTGTGTGTGTGTGTCTATGAGTGTGTATGTGTTTATGTGTATGTATGTATCTATGTGTGTGTATGTGTCTATGTGTGTATGTGTATGCATGTATGTATGCATATGTGTGTGTATGCATATGTATGTGTGTGTATGCATCATTATGTGTGTCTATGTATGCATGTGTATGTGTGTATGCATCATTACGTGTGTATGTGTCTATGTGTGTATGTGTGTGTGTATATGTGTGTGTGTCTATGTGTATGTGTGTGTGTCTATGAATGTGTATGTGTTTATGTGTATGTATCTATGTGTGTGTATGCATGTATGTATGCATATGTGTGTGTATGCATATGTATGTGTGTGTATGCATCATTATGTGTGTATGTGTCTATGTGTGTATGTGTGTGTATGCATTATGTACGTGTATGTAAGCATGTGCATTATGTATGCATATAAGTATGTATGTATGCATATGCATATGCATATGCATATGCATATGCATTATGTATGCATATGCATATGCATTATGTATGCATATGCATATGCATTATGTATGCATATGCATATGCATTATGTATGCATATGCATATGCATTATGTATGCATATGCATATGCATTATGTATGCATATGCATATGCATTATGTATGCATGTGTGTATGTGTGTGTATGCATTATGTATCTGTATGTAAGCATGTGCATTATGTATGCATGTAAGTATGTATGTATGCATATGCATATGGAATATGTATGCATGTATGTGTATGTGTGTGTATGTCTCTCTATGTGTGTGTATGCATATATGTGTGTGAATGTGTGTGTACATGTGTCTGTATGTGTGTATGCATGTGTATGTGTGTGTATGCATCATTATGTGTGTATGTGTGTGTATACGTGTGTCTATGTGTGTGTGTCTATGTGTATGTGTGTGTATCTATGAGTATGTATGTGTTTGTGTGTGTGTATGTGTCTATGTGTGTATGTGTCTGTGTGTGTATGTATCTATGCATGTGCATTATGTATGCATGTAAGTATGTATGTACATTGTATGCATATGCATATGCATTATGTATGCATATGCATATGCATTATGTATGCATATGCATTATGTATGCATATGTATGCATATGTATGCATGTATGTGTTTATGTGTGTATGTCTCTCTATGTGTGTGTGTATGCATATATGTGTCTGTATATGTGTATGTGTGTTTATATGTGTCTGTATGTGTGTATGCCTGTGTATGTGTGTGTATGCATGTGTATGTGTGTGTATGCATGTGTATGTGTGTGTATGCATGTGTATGTGTGTATGTGTGCATGTGTGTGTGTCTATGTGTGTGTATGTGTGTGTGTCTATGTGTATGTGTGTGTATCTATGAGTGTGTATGTGTGTGTATCTATGAGTGTGTATGTGTGTATGTGTCTATGTGTGTGTATGTGTTTATGTGTGTATGTGTATGCATGTATGTATGCATATGCATGTGTATGCATGTGTATGCATGTGTATGTGTGTGTATGCATCATTATGTGTGTATGTGTCTATGTGTGTATGTGTCTATGTGTGTATGTGTTTGTGTATATGTGTGTGTATGTGTGTGTGTCTATGTGTATGTGTCGCTACGCGTCTATGAGTGTGTATGTGTTTATGTGTGTGTATGTGTCTATGTGTGTGTATGTGCATATGCATTATGTATGCATATGTATGCATATATGTGTATGTGTGTGTATGTCTCTCTATGTGTGTGTGTATGCATATATGTGTGTGTGTGTGTGTGTGTGTATGTGTGTATGTGTGTATGTGTGTATGTGTGTATGTGTGTATGTGTGTATGTGTGTATGTGTGTGTGTGTGTGTATATGTGTCTCTATGTGTGTATGCATGTGTATGTGTGTGAATGCATCATTATGTGTGTATGTGTCTATGTGTGTATGTGTGTGTGTGTATATGTGTGTGTATGTGTGTGCGCGTCTGTGTGTATGTGTGTGTGTCTATGAGTGTGTATGTTTGGATGTGTGTGTGTATGAATGTGTGTCTATGAGTGTGTATGTTTGGATGTGTAAGTGTATATGTGTGTCTATGTGTGTATGCATGTGTATGTGTGTGAATGCATCATTATGTGTGTCTATGAGTGTGTATGTATATGTGTATATGTGTGTGTATATGTGTGTCTATGTGTGTGTGTATATGTGTGTCTATGTGTGTATGCATGTATATGTGTGTGAATGCATCATTATGTGTGTATGTGTCTATGTGTGTATGTGTGTGTATATGTGTGTGTATGTGTGTGCACATCTATGTGTATGTGTGTGTGTCTATGAGTGTGTATGTGTTTATGTGTGTGTATGTGTCTATGTGTGTGTATGTGTCTATGTGTGTATGTGTCTATGTGTGTATGTATGCATATGTGTGTATGTGTGTGTAT
The DNA here is from genome assembly GCA_020310875.1 of Ceratopteris richardii. NCBI lineage: Eukaryota > Viridiplantae > Streptophyta > Polypodiopsida > Polypodiales > Pteridaceae > Ceratopteris > Ceratopteris richardii. The sequence continues at coordinate 132,295,052 of CM035440.1, read as the reverse complement.
GCATTATGTATGCATATGTGTGTGTATGCATTATGTATGTGTATGTATGCATATGCATTATGTATGTGTATGTATGCATGTGAATTATGCATGCATATGTGTGTGTATGCATGTAAGTATGTATGTATGTACGCATATGCATATGCATTATGTATGCATATGTGTGTGTATGCATGTAAGTATGTATGGATGTATGCATATGCATATGCATTATGTATGCATGTATGTGTATGTGTGTGCATGTCTCTCTCTATGTGTGTGTGTATGCATATATGTGTGTCTATGTGTGTATGTGTGTGTGTATGTGTGTGTGTATGTGTGTGTGTGTGTATGTGTCTGTGTATGTGTGTGTATATGTATGTGTATATGTGTGTGCATGTGTATGCATTATGTGTGCATGTGTGTATGCAACCTTATTTGTGTATGTGTGTATGTGTGTGTGTATTTGTGTGTATGTGTGTGTGTGTATGTGTATGTGTGTGTGTGTCTATGTGTGTATATGTGTGTGTGTACATACGTATGTGTATGTAAGTGTGTGTGTGTGCGCATACCTGCTTGCTGTTAGTTTGTGCGGCCCTCTCTCTTTCTCGTGCGCTCTCTCTCTCTCTCACTCTCTCTCTCTCTCTCTCGGTCTCTTCTTGCTCGCGTCCAAGTCCCGGCACAAATGTGCCGAGAGAAATCATTTTTTTTTTTACATTCCAGAGCATCGCATATGCGACGCCCTGCAGTTTGCCAACGTCGCTCCACCGTCGCTAGGCAGCGACAAAATTAGCGATGCTCTTTAATTAACATCACATAAGCGACGCTAGCATCGCTTATGCGACGAGGGTCGGGGAAAAAAAAATTCAAAATTTTGACCGTCGCTTATGCGACGACCACGTCGCATAAGCGACGCTTCCCATTTTTTTTCCAATTTGGGGGCGTCACTACGCCCCCCTTTTTCTTGTAGTGCAAGGAAACTCAAAGATCTATGTGAAATTTTGATATATAGAGAAAGTGTCGAGATAAAAAAACTCATCCAAGTGAAACCACTCAAAAACACCTCATAACGATTGAGATATGAAAGTTTGAAAAGAGCTTTGTCTCTCATGAGACAACGGATACACATGAGAAAGTAGATCTACAAAAATGCCTACTTGCATGGAGGTTTCTCATTGGATTTTGTACAAAGACTCACCTAAATATATATTACAAGTTGTAATCTTTGCACGCAACAAGAATCACTCAATTTGACCACCTACACTAAGAGAACCATTCTTTTTATTGAGAGGTTGTCAACAGAAACGTCTTCCTTGTTAATCCTATGCCACAAGGGTGAAACAATGTTTGTCGTTGTTGCAAAGGAGAAGATCTTTGACTGTTTTTTGTATGATGGTAAGAGACACCATTGAAGGTCTAGGTAAGTGAAAATATGTTTTCTTTTTTGCTTATGTACCTCTATTTGGATTTAATCTTAGCCCTTAATCATCCCATTCGGTATTGGAAGTGGATCAAATGTAAGCTAATCATAAGATTAGAATAGGAGGAAGTTAAAGATTGCAAAGGAAGTATTGAGATAGAATTTGTTGGAGCTACATTGACTATTTTGATCATAAACTCATGCAAAATAGGCACTTGATTTAGCAATTTTGCAACATTGGATGAATATTGTGTGGGAGGGAGAGTGTGAAGGGAAGTAAATGGGTACCCCTACATGTGCATTGAAGGGAAGCATTGTGTGGGAGGGAGAGTGTGTGAGTAGCTAATATACAACAAGGTAGTTACACCTAACTCCAACAAGTTTGTGCACCTTCATCCCTACAAAGAAGAGGAAATAAAATAGAAGATAAAGATAAACATGTGGAAGTTAAGTACTGAACGAAAAGCAACCATATGATTATTCATGTGCATGTAAAGATGTACTTTGATGGATTTGCTAAATTACCCACATCACATATTGGGCGGATATTCATTGAAAGAATTCATATGTTCTAGCACACTTCCATCATATCGAAAAGTAACAAACATGATTTAAAAAAAAAAGTTTGCATGGGAAAGCGAATTATGAGTTTTATAGGTTAATGTTGGCATCAAACCATCTATGGAGCTTGATCATTTGAGTGATAAAGTAGTGCTATTTCAAGGAAGAGAGAAAGTGATCATTGAGAAAGAAGTCTACATGAAGTGGTGTGAGGAGAGATACGGGAGAAATCAAAGATTAGGCAGCTACAATAAAGATGACTATCTTAAGAACAATCGATGCAATTGTATTCACACAAGCATGTGAAGATGTATCAACTTGATGTGAAGAATGCTTTCCGAAATGCTTATGCAAACTAGCTATTTGATAGATTCTCCCCACAGGTAGGCCATCTGGAGGGTATAATTGCATTATATTTGCATGTGCTTTCAGAATCACATGTGATTATTCACACGACACAGACAATAACATGTGGTCAACATCATACCAATATTACTCAACAAGAGAAGGCTCCGAAATAGATTTAACTATGGAGTTGGGTAGAAGCCTATAACTTTGATGCTTTCCTAAAGTCACACTAACAACTTAAACAATTAGAAGTTGAAAGTCATAGTGGTTGGAAGAAATTTGGTAGAGTCTTACCTATGTGAGTGATGCTTGGGATAAATTTCACAAGGGAGAATAGTTCCACAAGTCACAATGATTTCTTCTGAGGCCAATCTCAAGGGCAAGTCACTTACAACTTCAAAATTTCAAATTCTTTTCCATTTGACTTTACTCCATAGGTTGGCTTGGACATAGACTCAACTACAGAAAATTGAACCTCCAAAAATTTCCTCAAAAGTTTTGTTTTCTTTTACTCCTTTACTCCCAATCAATTGGACTTCATTCCTTGGCATCACAAAAGGGTAAACAAAATTAATGGACCTTAACCTTTCACCTATTCATTGGCCGTGGATAATTCACCAACGCCCCACTCGTGTAGTCTTAGTCCTATCCTTCATAAGGGAATCCAATCAATTGTTCGGCCCAAGATCATGTTGTGGTCCTAAGACTAGCTTCAGATGATCTAATGCTATGTCGATCGACATTTCCATTGTGCTTTCCCGATCTGAGGTTCATTAATTGTTGCTCCTTTAGGCACTTGATTTGTCAAGAATCTAGGTCTCACTAAGTACCTTTGAGTCAATTACTTGGTTCATTGATTTTCCCTTAAGTTCTTATCTTTTAGATATTCGATCATTAGGTATCGTTTTTTATGATGTGTTTAGGTTGTTGCAATGTCAAAATTAAGTTCTTTGTCAGGGTACATTTACACTCTCAACACTCAAGAGTTCTTCCTTTAAAAACACCCATTAACACTCCCACACTTCCCTATCCAATCTAAGGTCCTATCCCTTGCTAGTAATTGAATAGAATAGGGTAGGTAGGGCACTTGTTGTCCTTGCTTTCGCTCCTTATAGTCCCTGACTAGCCTTGGTATAGGTGTTAGTGCTGCATTGAGCTACTTCTTTTCTGCTTGTCGATCATTGAAAACTCCTACCAAAGATTAGCTCTAGTTGCCCTATATCAACAATTCAAAAATTAGGGGAAAATATGTCAAAAAATTCAAAAAAAAACCTAATTTGAGCATTTATGGCAAACCATCACGATGGTGCGGTTGGATGGCAATGATCATGTACCATCGTGATGGTCTTACCCAATCACAATGATGTGGTATAATTGTGATGGCATGTCTTGTCATCGTGATGATCTGCAATGAGCGTGATGCGATGATCTGCAATGAGCGTGATGGTCAAGTGTTTTCGTGATGGCATGAGCGAATTGCAATGGTGTGGTATCATCATCATGGCTTGAGCCAATCACGATGGTATGATCAATCATCACGATGGTGTGGGCCAATCGTGATGGTCAATGGTCATCGCAATGGCGTGAGCCATTCATGATGGTCAATAGGCACGATGATCTGAGGGCATCGTGATGGTATGAACCAATCATGATGGCATGGTCGGGGTGGTCATCGTGATGGCATGAGCCAATTGTGATGCTCAGATGTCATCACGATGGTGTGAGCTCATCACGATGGTCTGTTGTCATCACGATGGCTTGAGCCAATTGCAATGATGATGCATTGTCACAATGGCATGAGCCAATTGTGATGGTTCAAAAAAATGAAAAGTTTTAGGATGCAGTAATGAATTCCTTAGTGTGCTAAGATGCTTGACACCCTCAATATGATGTATTAAAAAAACACAAACTTCTTAGACCATCTTGATGGTCTGAGGCATTCGGTAGAGATGGTAAAACACAAAAAATTTACCTATATAGTGTTATAATCTTGTATTGAAGCAATATCCTACAAAGAAAACTCACAAACACTTGCAAACACACTCTCTTGTTTGCTCTATCTCTCTCTTGCTCTCTCACAAATGAGGGAAATGATAAGAGAAGGGTGGATATGGTGAATTTTGGTGAATTTTCACGATGTATGGAGAAGATGTGGGGATGAAGGATGAGTGTAGGGAAGGTGAAAGAAGATGAAAACAGCACAAAAATAACAACAAAATACTAATCAATTACATTCCAATGCTAATCTCCAAACACTCGTACCATCACACATTCATCCTAGAGCTCGGCCCCGACAATAGCACCAAATTTGGTGTTGTTCTAGACAATGGAAAGTATCGTGTCAATTAGCTCCACCTCCTTAATTGTCAATCCACAACAGAGGTAGAGTGATGTGAAGATCATGAATGAGTGAAGTGCCCGAAGATGAAGGTGAGAAGCACACAAGTGCACACACACATACACACACACAAGGTAGAGGCAAGAGGAGACACAATGGAAGGCATAAATCACACCTGTATTACTCAAATAGCTCTTACACTCAATCGAACAAGCTTCTAACTTTCTAACTTCTCAAAATGAGCTATCTAAATCTCATTATAGTTTTTGACTAGTTTTGATTGGTTTCGAATGTAGTGTCTATCCTAGTTAAAAAATAGGTTCTACGGCTTATTTGGAGGTTCAAACAAAGTCCAAAAATTACGAAAGTTGGTATGAATGACCTATCTAGGCTCCTTAAGCTAGAGGACTCCTTGGCTTACACAAAATGGAGCGATGCATGACAAAATTGGGTTTCCTATATTACATATGTTACATCAGTGATTAAAATCGCTATTGAGAGGTTGATTACATATAATGAAACAATCATTTTTTGAAAAAGAATGGACCTGCTCCCCGGATCTTCATGCATCTCCTTTTTACATACTTCCTCTATGTCGATGTCTATAGCTACTATCGTACGTTGCCACCACTAACAACAGTCAAAGCGAATTGGCAGTTGCGAGGAACCGTGTGTTCCATGATCACAAAAAGAATATTGAGGTGCACTATAATTACTTCTCCACTGTAGATATTAGTTTGGATTATGTGCCCATACAGGATAATGTTGCAAAACTTTTGACAAAGGCTCTACCTAGGGAGAAGTTTGAACCTTTTCACAAAGCTTTGGGCTCACTTCCTTTTGTGGATTGATCTTTTCTACATAGCTTAGCAATTCCTTATACATGAGTGTCAGCTTCTTGTTCACCACGTCACTTCTAGAGGGGATTTGTTGACATATTTTGATAATGATGTGTGTGAACACACTTAGGATCATCAAGGCACTTTTTTCACTCTTTAAGAAGTCCTTTTTCCCACAGCTTGTATATATGCATATAACCCTACGAGGTTACTTATCTTTTGTGCATCCACTTACTAATACATTATGTATTGTGTTGTCCTCCAAGCTTCTTCTTCTTCTTCTTCCTTGGATGTTCATGTGCTTTTATAGACCTTGAACTCCAAAAAACTGAAGGAAAGAAGTGTTCCTTTCACTTTTAGGCAAGTTCACTTCCACTAAATCAAAAAAAAATCTTAAAGGAATTTTAGAACTGTCCAAACTTAGACACTTTCTCAAATGCTTAAACATTCAAAGATTCTTTCAAATTGTCAAAACTATGATTGATTCCTAACTCTTCCGGTGTCAAGGTTTTCTCAAAATCTTTTAAAGATCTTTCATCTTAAACTCAATATAGTAAAATTATCTTCAAAGATTGAATGGGTTCTTCACAAAACATCTATTGTGATGTTTAATTCAGTTACCTACTTGAATGATGCGAATACTTATTGGAATTCAAGTCCATGTTTTTGAGAAGTGAAAAAGAGGAATTGAAAATCTATGTAACCATTTTAGACTTCTAAGAAACTTATAATTATTTGATTCAAAATTCAAAGCTTTAAAAGCTTCATAGATCCATTCAATTCAAGTTTCTAAAAGCGTTTTATCTATCTTTTTGACACATAAATTGGATTCTTAAAAAGGTTCTTTGAATTAATTTAAACCACCATCAAACCACCAAACTTCAATGTGGTATGAAACATCGGTCTCTGGAGCCACCGAGCTTGTATCTATTGATGATATTTCACCTCTACCAAAAAAAACTGATGCTTCAACTATCTAAGTTAATCTTGATTTCTATACACAATCCTTTGAGACTTCTTCATACTCAGATGCAAATCTTGTGCACATCTTTGATTCACGAGATTAATTCAACATGTTGTACTAACAACTCGGTTCTTTGGACTAACTTAATGTATCTAACCTTGATTTGAAGAGATCTTGCTAACTTTTTTCTCTGTAGAAATCCATCTTGATTGTTTATCAGAGCTAAAAAATAATTAGATTACTTTGAAATCTAGCAATTAAAGTTACTTCATGATCTTATATCTTCATTGTTTGTTGGTTTTTGAAGTGAGTATAGATCATGCCCTTGACCATCAAACTAAATTCATCTTTGCAGTTTCAATCCATTTGAGGATTCAAGATCACTTCAAAGTTTTGTTGGAGTATTTCCAAGATTAAAAGATATTTATTATCTCAAGGTTCGACGTCTCATACCATTTTGGTGTCACATGCCACTTCCTTTATATTCAATAGTAATGGGTGAATTATGTTTATCCTAAAGTTCCTATACATCACTAAATCTATCTAAGTATCACCTTTTAGAGCAAATTTCTTAGAGTTTGTGATCAAGGAATTTCCACTAAGTTTAATCTTGGAAAAGGCTTCTAGTGCTTCCATGAAAAGAACATCTATGATCTTGTGCTTTTGTATTTGCTTATGCTTGTTCGAGAACCTTCACGTGTTTTGATGGAATAAAATATCTATCTTTCTTTCCAAAGTTTTTTCAAAAGAAGATAAATTTAGTTCTAAGTGATTTCAATGTTGATATATTTAGGTAGTGATGTGTGTGAACACACTAGGACCGACGGGGCACTTTTTTCCCTCTTTAGGAGACCCCAGCTTGTATATACGCCTATAGCCTTAACGGGTTACTTATCTTTGTACATTCTAGTGGTAATACATTCAGTATTGTGTGTTGTGCTCCAACCTTCTTCTTCTCCATGAGCTATTCGCGTGCTTCTGCAGACGTCTAACTCCAACAATTGGTATCAGAGTAGATCATTGCTTCATCTAGGGCATCGTCGACACCCTTCCGGTTGTAGTCTTAGAATCGCATAAAATTTGGTGAGCATACTCAACGTGATTAGGAGATCAAAACCACTTCATTTTCTGGTGCCAAAAATCATGATCTGAGCTCGTTTTGGCCTCCGAATGCACTATCATAGTGCTTATGTAGACTATTTTATCTTTTTATGCCAAAGATATATACCACTTTTGGTTCGCCAGTATAAGCATATCAAAGTCTGCTACAGGTTTAGTAGAGCTCATTAGGGTACTTTTGTTCAACTTTTTGAGATAGAGTCAATTTTTTGCATCAAGGTATTTTAGTCAGTGGCCATCGCTGAAAGCAGTGATGTATTCCATATGTTGGCTGTTGAGGATAAGTTGGATGGTATGAATTAACCATTATGGCCTTATATGATGCATCATGTATTGGTCGCAAAAGGATTGTGGAATATTGTGCAGGGAGTTGAAAAATACCCTATTACACCTGCAAATGCAGGTACTGAAGCTGATATTGATGGCGTCAAAGATGGTGATATTCTGTAGATTCTTGTTTGTGCTACAGTTCCTATTGCACCTACTGTAAAAAAATTTGTTGGGATGGCAGAGATGCTCAAGCACATGCATTGATAGCATTGTCTGTCAAACGTGTCATTATTCCTCACATTCACTCTTGTAGAATAGCTAAGGATGCTTGGGATACAATTACCACATTGTACCAAGCTAGGAATGAGGCCCGTGTTGCTTATCTCCGAAAATAGTTGGAGAGTAAGCACATGAATGAAGGTGATTCTATGGATAATTTTTCGACAAAGATCAAGGATTTGAAGGAACAATTGGTTTCTAGTGATGAAGTCCTCCTTGATAGTTCACTTGTGCAGACTGTTCTGAATGATCTGACCGACTCATATCAGAGTTTTGCTTCTACTCTTCGTTTGATGATGAAAGAAAATACAAATGCCTTAACATTTGAAGAGTTAGTTTCTATTCTATTGCACAAAGATCACTTCAGGCATAACAATTCTATTATGTGTGTTGCAGATCAAGCTTTCTTGGCTAGTCAAAAGGGCAAAGGAAAATGGAGCTCTTCTACTAGTAAGCAAAAATCTGCTAATCATGCACAATCGAAGAAGGAAGACAAAGATGAGAAGAAATCAAAAAAATTGAAATTGTTTTGCAAATACTGTAAAGCAAATGATCATGTCATTAAGATCTATCCAAAACTGGTTGCTAAAGAGGCAAAGAAGAAAGAGGCTGAAATGATTGTTGCAGAGGCCTCTACACCAAAAATAGAGTCTGCTAATCTTGTGCAGAATGAAGAATGGGTGTTTACTACTATTTGGAGTTTTGACCCATCTTCTCGTGAGCAGTGTATGTCTACAGTAGACTCAAATGTTTGGTACTTTGACAGTGGGGCAACCAAACATATTACCTCGCAGTGCAGTTTCTTCACTTCACTTGAGCCTGCCCCTACAGGGAATATTGTCACATGTGCCAACAACTCCTTTTATCTTGTTATGGGAGTTGGTAAGATCATTTTGACTACTGCTTATGGTAGTTCTTTTACATTGTCAGATGTTTTATTTATGCTCTTTCCGCAAATCTTTGGGCTTACTTCCTTTTGTGGATTGGTTCATTGTCAAGATTGTAGAATACATACTTGGTACTCAAACCTTTTGTCTCTCTCACTTCCCTTTAGGGAAATGTAAGATTTGACATGCTTTTCTTAGCTTTGTGATTGAAATCACCTCTTTAGAGTTTTTTCCAAATTTGGTGGGATCCCAATTTTAATTATCTATAGCATGCTATCAAGCTACATTTTGGGAAACTTGCTTCTTTAACATTTATAACCTAGAAGTTGTTTGTTTTACAATCTACCCAATCATCTTCATCCATGATTCTATATTCATGCAATTTAGCTCCCCCCATTTTCTCTAATTGATGGATGCTTCACCATTTCTTTCCCATTTGAAATATTTTTCATCCCAAAAATGAGAGGAAACCAAAAATTATATGGCTATGTACAAGTTTTTGGGGGTAGAGTCAAGTACTGGCTATCACCATGGGATATTTTCTCTCTTTAACTAGAAATCTTCTTTAAGGTCCTAACATATTCACGTAGAGGACTTTTAGGCTTGTATTTGGGAAATCCATGAGCAACTGAGATCTAATTCTTGAAGTTTTTAATAGCCCAAAAGTATAAATCTATTCCATGATGAAGTGGGTTGGCTTCAAGGTTTGAGTTACGAGTGTGAACTATGTGGAAGATCTTGTTCTACTCCTAACATGAAATAAGAAAACTTCTCTATTTGCATTTGAAATTTCTTTCTTAAGAACATTGAATTCCTTGCATTAAGAGCTTGTGCACTTCGAAAATGTAGTTTTTATATGCTTTCATCTTGAGATTCAAATCTCTTGATTGAACAAAGCCAAAATACACTTATGGAACACTTTTGAGCACTATGCACAATTCTTGTAGGTGCAAAATAAACATAATACACATTTATTGAACTTCTATGCTCAATTTCATGTTGAATATCAAATGTTCATATCTTATTTCTATCATTCTCATGGATGGAATTGAATGAAAGCTCTATATCAAAATAATCATGAAACTTTGAAGTCACCTTCTAGTGCCATCAGACTTAGGATAAATGAGAAATCACACATGAAAGAGTGAAATCCCTTTCAAAATAGTTGTGTTTTTTCAAAGACAACTATCTCTTATTCTTAGAGTGAGCATTGAGTAAGGTAGGTTCTCTATGCTAATGCGTACATGAACAAGAGATCATGTCAATTTTGAAACAAATATCATATTGGAAAGCTTGTAAAGAGCTATTCAGAGTCATTAGGGTAGTTAGAGCAGTTGTTTGCTTTCTAAAGAGGATTTCTCATATGCATTCATGTACATTCTATTTCATGCATACATTACTTCTTTACCATAGGATGGCAAGAAGTCATTTTGATTGCCTTTCATCGTCAATCAAAGAGTAGAAGTAAAACTATGATATCAATCTACATCGTTAAGAATAGTCTACACAAGTGAACTATCTGACAAGGCTTTATCAGCAAAACACAATTGATCCTTCAAATCTTTAATCTTTTTCAAATTAATGTCTACGGAATCTCCTTCATTCATATGCTCACTCTCCAAATATCTTTAGGGGTAAGTAACATGAGCATCATTTCATTCTTGGTATAAAGTTTCAAGTTTATCCCAAGCATCCTTTGCTCTCCCGCATGAGTGAATGTGAGTGATAATGACATGTTTGATAGACAAAGCTATCAATGCATGTGTTGGCACTCTTAGTCCAAGGGAAAATGCATACACACAATGATATTTTGCCCAACCCTTCTGTTACTAGGTCACTTTTGGTCCTCGTGAGTCCACAATTGCACGCCAATGTAACCTTGGAGAAGGTGGAAACATACGTGCACGGAGAAGCATCCAATCCTAGTGATTCCGTCTAACAACCTCTCTCTCTCTTTCACTCCTACACATACATATACCCTCATGTACGCATGTACTCATTTTCCTACCAACCCCCCTTCTCGGTTCCTTCCTCACTCATTCTCTTTCACGTCCCCACCTGCACCGTTACGCATTTACACACATAGATTCCTATACACCCCCATCCATAAACTCATTCTCACACTTACCCTCCTTCTCGCTTCCTCTTCTAGCTTCCCACACACCTAAAAACTCTCCTGTTTCCCTTTTTGCTCACTCTCTTCGTCACCTCCACCTTTCTCTTTCTTGACGACACTCACACCCTCTCATGCCCATGTACTCTCCTAGACTCTCTTATGCCTACACATGCTCGCTTATTCATACACATACGCTCATGCACAGGTATATTCAACCCCACACATATACTCACACACACATACATACTCCCTCACTCTCCTTCTTATGCGTGTGCCCAAACACCCACACATCCACACAAACCCTCACATACACCTCCTCTCTTCTTTTCTCCCCTTTTTCCTTTTACCCCCTTTTTTTACAACCACACTTTCCATCTCACTTTCCTTCTTTCTCTCATTCTCTCTCTTCCGTCCTCTACCTATATGAAATTGAAGAGTTTTTTTTTCTCCAAATATTCTCAAAGATAGAATTCAAAGGCGAGCGAAGACACTCACTACAAAATTGATGCTCAGGTCCTCAACTACTATAGCAGCTATGCAAATATACTGACCCGAAATGATACAATCATTAACACCCAAGGACCCAGGATCGGCTTGTCACAAGTAATAATCATTGCCCCTTAAGGATCAGAATGAAATGGTAAAGTTGTGACAATGTGAAGAAGTCAAACTAAGGAAGATGGTACACGTAGAGTTTTCCAGAGTTCTTTTCATGGGCTTTGTGTGATGCTGTGTCTTTCTTATTTATGCAAGATAATGTCATTTCACAAGGACTCCATGATGGGAACGCATGTAATGCTATTGGGTTTATCCATTTGGGGCCGCCTAGATAGTTTCTTATTCCAATTATATGATCAGTGTGAAAAAAAAACAACCATAGGATCCAATGCTTGACGTCATTGGGGGGTTCATCGCCTTGCTCTAGAACACGAATCCATGCATCTAATAATCCCCATCACCAATGTTGTGATAAAAAAATGTTTCTTTCATTTAACTTCCTAGTGTCTACCACATCCCAAGGTCACGAAAGCATACAAGCTCGATCCAAACCAGCATTAGCGTAAGCGACCAACTTCCAATTATTTATAGAACAAAATCACCACAGCAAGTAGATGTTCCTCGATTTCAGGAATATGGCACACAAACTCTCCCCTTTTTTAAGGTCTTCTTTGCTTGCTGCTTGGTATGTCCCAGAACTGCTGTTCCGAAAGCATACAAGCTCGATCCAAACCAGCATTAGCGTAAGCGACCAACTTCCAATTATTTATAGAACAAAATCACCACAGCAAGTAGATGTTCCTCGATTTCAGGAATATGGCACACAAACTCTCCCCTTTTTTAAGGTCTTCTTTGCTTGCTGCTTGGTATGTCACAGAAGGTACATCTCCACTGACACATACTGGGTGCAATGCTGCTATAAAGATTGGAAAATGCACCATCGAGAAGGACTTTGCCCGATAGTATGAGGACTGGGAACTACGGCTCTCCCAAGACAGATTATTGCACCAAACCCCAGACTTGTCTTCGAAACCCATCTTCGAAACAACCTTGACTGCAACACCCTGTGATCATTGCATTCCATATGGTGAGGATTGACTTGTCCTGCACACAGTCAAACTCTTTCCATGCACCAACAAGGTCTCCACATTTTCCATACCCATCGATGATTGAGCTTTGCACAAACTCATCCTTATCGTATCCCATTTCCACTATGAAGGTATGGAGTTGCCTGCAGAGGGCATATGATTGTTGTGCCACTGAAGAAGCTTTTAAGGCACCTATGAAAGTCACTTTGTCTGGCGGTTCTCCATTTTGAAGCATACATTGAAAGATATGCATGGCCTTATCCCCATGACCATGTTGGGCATATCCAGCAATCATCGAATTCCATGTCACCAAAGACCGATGGACTATTCAGCCTTCCTTTCATTAGGTCTGGTATGCTTCCACATGCTTCTCATCAATTATCAAATTCATTCTCCAAGTACCTGAAATCAAACGTATTTCCTGCCAAATAGACCCACATTAGTGCATAAAAACCAACCATTTTTTGAGCTAACATACTCCCCTCTTCTTATTTGTGAAGTCGTCCTCGATGAGCCACTATTGCTGAAATAAAATCCAAACAACCATGAACATGTCAATTTTCAATTGGTTCACATACCTTTTCATCGAGCCGTCACTTCCACTGAACCTGCACTCATCGAAGCTATTAGTGCTCAAAAAATCACTCATGAATACATACAAATCAGTCACTTCCAAAATGATCCACGACATGCACATATATGCAATTCCATTTCAGCCATGCATCAATTTGCTCATACATTCCATTATGGAAAATGGTCTCAACCAAAATAACACATGCATACCTTTCCATGTTTTACACATGCAACTACCATTGCGGAAAACAGAAAAGAAAATACCGAAATGAACAACGACAACTGAAATGAATCCAATCGGAGATGCAACATACCCAAAATGCATACCCCTTTTATTGATCTACTATTCGCTATGTACAATTATTCCATGACTAGACGTTCCCAAAGAATCCCCATCGTCGTCCTACAGAAACCATCGAGACTCGAGTACAAGTCAAGACCTACATAAAAACCCTGGAGTGTCCCACACACTAGGAAAACCCTCAGATAGAGCACACAAGTTATAAAGCAAGACCGTTGCATTACCTCGCTAAAGCCTCATCCATAAGTACATATAGAATATCTGTGCTATCAAGAATGTTGATTCAAAGTGAGCTGATCTGTCGCAAGCCAACACATACCAATCACACAAGCAAATAACGTTCCCTTCCAGGCGATCTTCGCCCTCTCCTCTCTCTCTCTCCCCCTCAGGAGTGGGGATTTTTTTTTTGCATATGTAGATTTTATTTAATTTCACACGTTGGCCTACATTGTCACTGGATGCGATTCGTGGACCTGACCACCCGATCAGGTTGATTCCACCCATCTACCAATGCAATGCAGCGCACAACACACAAACACACAATGATAACACATAACATATATCAGCTAGCCCATAAGGAAGCTGGATGCGGCTCATGGTCGTGACTACCCAGCCACGATGGCTCCACCTACCTACCAACCCGTTATGGCGCGTAGCTAAGACACAAACATATACCTTCCAAGCCTATGGCGAAACTAGCTGCGGCTCGTGGTCCTAACCACCCGGCGAGGATAAATCCACCCACCTACTAGCCCACCATAGCGCATTGGTACGATCACAGCAACACAAATTTTTTCTTTTCTTTTCTTTTCTTCGTTTTTTTTTTCATAGTTAATTAGTTCACCCAAGTCCTGAGAATTAGGGAGAGGAAGAAAGGGATTTTCCCCACTTTTCCCACACATGCATGCAAAACATATACACACTAGCCTTTGACAGATCAACCACCTCTTCACTCCATTCTCTCAATTACAGACACTACATATGTATTCATCGATTTGACTTTTCACTAGGTAACATAAGCCAGCTATGCCTTAGTCCCTCCTGTACCTATCCTTAGACGTCCTAGAATGTGAGTCTCTGGGATGTCTCATGTAGCCTCACATCGTACTCGCATCTCGACAACTTCCCTAGGGCGAGTCAGGCTCAACTTCAGGAGCTCCGTCATCACTTTCAAGCGTTAGCACATCTGCCCAAGCCCACGTGATATCGTTTTCCTCGTTAGGCATTTCCCTAGAAGGATCAAAATAGTAATATCGATCTCCCGCCCATCCTACATGTCGAGTCAGGTATTCCTCAAAACACTCAATGTAAAATGCAACACCCAAACCCTGATTTATAAAGCATACCAGCCAATGCGCTTCCTCAACATCATATTCCATCTCAAAGTCGTCGACATCTATGTCCATGCGGGCGAATGTTTGGTCCGAGAAATATATCCTTAGCTCGTACAAGTAGAGTTGCGTTATTTGATCTGCCATTTTGTTACTTAGCTCCTAACAGTCTCTGCATAACACAAAAAAATAATTAGAAGTCCAAAATTCTTGAGCTAGCACAGGATAATATTTATGACAACAAGTATAACTAACATATGCGCATATATATATATATATAATACTATACATGTATGTACAAGGAGTCTACTACGTCCTTCTGCTTGGATCTCATCTGGCTTCTCCCGTCCTAATATTACTTGAAATATGGTTTAACTCTAAGCGCGTTAACCTTCACGGGAGCATATTCTTCTCCTAAATCTTGAATTTGCATGGAACCATTGGAGTTGAGTTCCACCACCTTAAACGGTCCTGCCCATCTTGTCTATAGCTTCCCTGGGAATTTATAATATTTACTATCATAAACTAGCACCAAATCCCCTTCTTGAATCACATAGGTCTTGAGATTCTTATCATGCCTCTCCTTACGTCTCTTCTGAATAGCTTCCAAACTTTGTTGTGCGATGAGTCTCTTTTCTTCCAGCTTGACCAGTTGTATGTACCTTTACTTTAATGACTCTTCCTCGCCCAACCTGGCTTCGATGGCCACTCTTAATGTTGGAACTTCTTTTTCGATGGGAAAGATGGCTTCCTCGCCATATACTAGGGAGAACGGAGTGCTCTTAGTCGTCACTCGGTAGGATGTTCGATATGCCCACAAGGCTTCCAAAAGTCTCTCATCCCAGTCTCTCCTATGCACAGCTACTGTCTTTGTTAGAATCTGTTCAAGAACTTTGTTGGTGACCTCCACTTGTCTATTTGCCCTCGGGTAATATGGAGTGCTTTTTCCATGTTTGATCTTATATAATTCTATTAATTCTTCGATCAATTCGTTGACAAAATGGGTTCCTCTATCACTTACTATTTCCAACGGGCATCCGAATCGGGTGATGATTTGTTCGTACAAAAATTTAGCTACATCAACAGCTCAGTCAATCTTCAGAGCTTTGGCTTCTACCCACTTGGTAACATAGTCCGTACAGACCAAGATATACCTATTGGATCTTCGTCGTGAGGGAGGATCAATAGGCCCCACAAAATCAATTCCCCACTTCTCAAAGGGCTTAAGAGCGAGCTCCAGCGTGAGAGGAGCAGCATGTGCTAATGTGGGTTTGCCCATTCGTTGGCATTTGTCGCATTTCTTACAGTATGTGTGCGAGTCTTTGAACAGCGTTGGCCACCAATACCCAGCCAATAAAATCTTTCTTGCCGTCAGTTCACCAGCAAAATGCCCACCGTAGGGTTCATCATGTAATGCTCTCAACACAAGGGTTGCTTCTTCTTCCTCGAGACATCTCCGATAAATGCTCTCATGAACAAAATATCGATAGAGTTGCCCCCCAATGATGCTATGGTGCTTCGCCAATGCTAACAGTTTTTGCTTCTCTCTCTTGCTTGCTCCTGGCAGATATTTAGTGGTGCATAA
This sequence comes from Ceratopteris richardii, assembly GCA_020310875.1. NCBI lineage: Eukaryota > Viridiplantae > Streptophyta > Polypodiopsida > Polypodiales > Pteridaceae > Ceratopteris > Ceratopteris richardii. The sequence continues at coordinate 132,278,556 of CM035440.1, read as the reverse complement.
GAAGTTCACCAAGTTGGCATACCAAGGTACTTTAGCATCAACCTGGAATAGATGCCCATCAGGAGCATCGTCGGGCACACCAGAGATTGGCTCCTCATTAACAATTCGAGATAAATGGTCAGCCAATATGTATGCTTTGCCTGGTCTGGTTACCATTGTGAACTGAAATTCTTGGAGAAGTAGCATCCACCTCATCAATCGCCCTGACAGCTTGGGTTTATTAATGATGTACTTAACGGCTTCATGATCCACATAAAACGTGAAATGCTTTCCCATTAGGTAATGTCGATACTTGTTCACCGCAAAGATCATCGAGAGACATTCCTTTTCTGTAGTCGTGTAGTTCCTCTCAGTGCTATTCAAATTGCGACTTGCGTAATAAATAGGATGGTCCAACTTCTTTTCATCGGCTTGGCATAGTACTGCTCCAACCGCAGTATGAGAAGCGTCGGTATGCACATGGAATTTTTTCGTCCAGTCGGGTGCTACCAAAATCGGTGCATTTATCAATCTCTCTTTGATCGAGTCGAATGCAACTTGACACTCTTCAGTCCATTGGTATTGTTGGTCTTTCCTCAAAAGATTCGTCAGTGGTGCCGCTATTGATGCAAAATTTAATATAAAACGTCGATAATAATTCGCATGGCCCAAGAATCCTCTGAGTTGCCGCAAATTTTGAGGAGGTGAAAGTTGTCCAATCTTTTCCACCTTATCCTCGTCAACCGCAATCCCTTTTTTGGAAATAACATGTCCCAAAAGCAATCCTCTTCGTACTCCAAATGTGCACTTTTCAGGATTCAATGCGATGCCTTTTTCAATGCTTCTTCTTAAAATTGCTTCGATCCTCTCCATCATGTTTTCATCGTCGCCTCTGATCGCAAAGTCATCGAGAAATATCTCCATCCAATCCTGCAAATAGTCTTGATATGCAGCTATCATTGCCCTCTAGAATGTGGCCGATGCATTGCATAATCCAAATGGCATCACACGATATACATATGTACCCCATTCTGTAGTGAAAGTAGTTTTTGATTGATCCTCTTCATGGATTTGGATCTGGTTGTACCCACTAAAACCATCCAAAAATGAGTACAATTTATGGCCAACCACTCTGTCCAAGATTTGATCAGTGAACGGCAAGGGGAAATGATCCTTCTTTGTGCGCTCGTTCAACTTACGATAATCTATGCAAATACGGATTTTCTTATTTTTCTTCGGAACAACTACAATTGGTGATACCCATTCGCTGGATGCGATGGGATATATGAATCCTGCTTCCAATAATTTGGTCAATTCCAGCTTGATCAATTCCGAGTAGACTGGATTCGTTCGCCTGAGTCGTTGACATATTGGTCGGGTGCCTTCTTCCAAATCTATATAATGTTGGCAGATTCGGGGATCAATTCCTCTCAGATCACTGTATGACCATGCAAAGGCCTTGCTGAAATTTTTGAGTGCCAATTTAATGCAATCTCGTACTTCATCTGGTAGCTCTACCCCCACACTCAAGAACTTTTCTAGAAAAACTTCCCATTTTTCCAACTGAGCTTCTCGCGAATATTCCTTATTCCTTGATGACACTGTGATTGGAATGTGCTCTCCGATCACGCGTGCATGGTTAGCCAGTAAATCATTGTTTTGTTCTGTTTCGATTGAACCTAATTTCTTTAATTCAGTTTTTGCAATGGCTTTCGACACTTTATTCTTACTCTTCGCTTCTTTTTCCGATTCTCGACTTCTCTTTAGAACCTCTGCTTCTAGCATTCTAACTCTTTCTCTCAACTGTTGCACTTCCATTGTCGGAGCTAACTCCAGTTTCAACTCTTCTCTTGAAGTTCCCTTCTCCAGGGATTGAGTAGATTTATTTTCCTTTGCTTCTATACTCAACATGTAGCACTCAAATTCACTTGTATGTGTCAACCATCCCAGCAACTCCTGGTCTGAATCGTCGTTATAGAGCAATGGATTTTGATACTCTCCCATCTTCGTGTCTTGATTCTTAAAGAGCTGCAAGTTGAACCCGTCTTGAAGCAGATTCTTGTAGGTGTCCGTGTTCAAGGAAAACCTAGCTCATGCAATCTCGTGCCTTGCTTTCTCCTTCTCTTTCTTTTCCATCTCATCGACTATTATTTTCTTCCTCTTGTTGCTCGAGGGTGGGGATACTTGTATTTGAGTTCGATCAGACTTTGGCCCTATTGAAATAAAGCCTGTGCGCCAGTCATGCACACATTTGGCTTGCATCAGCCATGGCCGTCCAAGTAGGATCGAGAAGGTAGCCTCTGAGGTCCTTGGTCTTACTATCAGATAATCAACTTTAAACTCTAAACCGCCCACAACTGTGCTTACATTCTTCAAAAGACCCGCAGGCTTCACTTGTGTTTGATCCGCCATTCTCAAAGACATCGGCGTCTCTTCCATGTGGTTGAGGCCCAAAGCTTTCATCATGAACTCAGTCATTAAGTTGACTGCGGCTCCACTATCTAACTGAGCACCAGGGACTGCATATCCTTTAATTTCGACCGTCACAGCTGGAGCATTTGAATCGATTTGCGTCGTAATACTTTGAATGATTCCTTGGACATCCTTATCTTGTCTCTTTTTATCTCGAGCTTTCCTCGGCTTCTTAATATATTCGTTGTAGAATTGTTTCCTATAAGCAGGTGAACATTTTAGCAATGTGCCAATGTCTAGCGTGACTTCCGTGTCAGCGAGCAACTTTACAATATCCACTTCCTCCAAACTTTGTCTTTCCTTCCTACACCTTGGAGCCCTTAATCTTTCAGGGAATGGTGCTATGCCTGGCACAAACTCCTTGGTCACTGGTGGAAGAATCTCAATCTCTTCCCCATCCTCAAGCTCTTGCTGCTCAGCAAATCCTCCAACTTGGTTTTCTACCTCTTCACGCTCAACGATCTTCTCTTGACTCCCTTCTTCACCTTCGCCTCTTGGATTCTTCTTCGAATACTCTTGAGTCCTTGTGACTACTGCCACAATTGGCTCTTTGTGTGGTTTCTTGGCCTCGTAAGCATCCACAAAGTGCATTGACGAGCTAGAGCCTTCTTGAGGGTTCGGTGTTTTGAACACTACTCCGATTGTAGGAACTTGCTCTTGAGCTCTCGATGTGGAATGCATCTGAGTATCAACATAATTCGAGGACCCTACTGGTCCTTTTTCCTTGCCGGCGGCGGCTCTTCGCTTTGGACAATCTTCATCAAAGTGGCCCTCTCCACTACAGTACCTACATAGTGGGGTATAGTCAATTGGTTTCTTTTCGTTTGGACATCTAGATTGAGTATGGCCAAAGCCATGACATCTCCAGCACTGGATTGGACCATCTCTTCTTTGATCACGTGCGGCTCCTCTTGGATAGTCTCCTCCTTGACCCTGAGCACCATATCCATAAGTCGGTCTGTTTTCCCAACGAGATGTAGGTGGGACACTTTGAGCGGGCAATCCCGTGTAAGGTCTCTCTCTTGTATCTCCTGATTTCATGGTCCTCTCTTCATAGGCTCTCTTGTTGTAACATCGGTCCTCCGTGTGATTTGTTCTTCCACAAAAAGTACAACGCATCCTAGGTGGTGATCTATCTGTGAATACTCTCGAGACTGTAGGGCATTTTGAAGCCAAATGGTCGTAACCATGGCACTTTCCACACCATGTATTTGATCGAAACACTTGATTCGGGTTTGTCGTGACCTCTGGTTTTACTGTGTATGTCTCCTGAGTCATTGTGGCAGCTTTTATAGCTTGCGTGACCAATTCCAATATTCGTTCTTCAGTTAGCGCAGGCTTTACCTCGCCTGGCGTGCTAGTGGCGGCTACAAAAGCTGGGGTCGTCAATGCAGGACTTCCTTGGCCCGGATCTTTCATCGGTATGCTCCCTGGGCCTCCCATTGGCTCGTATAAGAGTTCCATCTTCCTTTGTTGGCATAATTGTACTTCCTCCCAAAGCCTTGCTTGTTCTTTAGCATCCATTAAAGTCGCAGGTCTTGTCAGGCTGATATGCTGCTGTGCCGTAGGATCTCTCAATCCCGAAATGAATCTTCGTTTCAATGTCTCATCGTTCGGGGCATTCGCGCCCATCTTTCTTACCAACGTTTCCATTCTCTGAATGTAGTTATCGATGCTCTCATTGACTCCCTGTCGCAAATAATCCATCTGTTGGGCCAATCTATCTTGGAAGCCTTGTCGTCGAAACTTTGCCAAAAAGGCTTCCTTGAGCATCTGATACGTTCCACGCTCTTGTGGTGTCAGATTCCCATACCAATTGGCTGCCTCATCACGGAGAATAGCCGAAAAAATTCTCAGCCTTTGATCCTGGTCAACTACATCATTGGCCTCATAGGTAACCTCAAATAGTTGGATAAAACTATCCGGATCTTCGTCCCAAGTACCTGAAAACTTGGTGGTCCCCCAAGTGAACTGAAATCCGCTGAGCCATTTCGAACAGAGGTGTGATTTCGATATCACTTCGATCCCAGTAATTTAGTACACGTGGCTTCAGGATCCCTCCTTCAAACTTTCGCACTTGATTCGCGACTCTCCTACGGGAGTACACGTTTTGGCTGATTTCTTCGAACCAATCGAGGTCCACTCACCTGGCAGTTCCCACCTTCTCCTTTCTCTTTCAAGGGCTCTTCTCTAAGCGCGTTCCTCTCTTTGAGTTTGTGTTGCTCCTGACGATGAGCTCCCCTCGCTCATGTACTAGATCTTGGGGTCCGCAAGCTCGGCCAACCTGTGGCGCTAGGCGAACCTATGGCACTCTCTTATAGAGACGTGCCAAGCTATTCCCGGCAAACGCACCAAAATGTTGGCACTCTTAGTCCAAGGGAAAATGCATACACACAATGATATTTTGCCCAACCCTTAAATTACTAGGTCACTTTTGGTCCTCGTGAGTCCACAATTGCACGCCAATGTAACCTTGGAGAAGGTGGAAACATACGTGCACGGAGAAGCATCCAATCCTAGTGATTCCGTCTAACAACCTCTCTCTCTCTTTCACTCCTACACATACATATACCCTCATGTACGCATGTACTCATTTTCCTACCAACCCCCCTTCTCGGTTCCTTCCTCACTCATTCTCTTTCACGGCCCCACCTGCACCGTTACGCATTTACACACATAGATTCCTTTACACCCCCATCCATAAACTCATTCTCACACTTACCCTCCTTCTCGCTTCCTCTTCTATCTTCCCACACACCTAAAAACTCTCCTGTTTCCCTTTTTGCTCACTCTCTTCGTCACCTCCACCTTTCTCTTTCTTGACGACACTCACACCCTCTCATGCCCATGTACTCTCCTAGACTCTCTTATGCCTACACATGCTCGCTTATTCATACACATACGCTCATGCACAGGTATATTCAACCCCACACATATACTCACACACAAATACATACTCCCTCACTCTCCTTCTTATGCGTGTGCCCAAACACCCACACATCCACACAAACCCTCACATACACCTCCTCTCTTCTTTTCTCCCCTTTTTCCTTTTACCCCCTTTTTTTACAACCACACTTTCCATCTCACTTTCCTTCTTTCTCTCATTCTCTCTCTTCCGTCCTCTACCTATATGAAATTGAAGAGTTTTTTTTTCTCCAAATATTCTCGAAGATAGAATTCAAAGGCGAGCGAAGACACTCACTACAAAATTGATGCTCAGGTCCTCAACTACTATAGCAGCTATGCAAATATACTGACCCGAAATGATACAATTATTAACACCCAAGGACCCAGGATCGGCTTGTCACAAGTAATAATCATTGCCCCTTAAGGATCAGAATGAAATGGTAAAGTCGTGACACTGTGAAGAAGTCAAACTAAGGAAGATGGTACACGTAGAGTTTTCCAGAGTTCTTTTCATGGGCTTTGTGTGATGCTGTGTCTTTCTTATTTATGCAAGATAATGTCATTTCACAAGGACTCCATGATGGGAACGCATGTAATGCTATTGGGTTTATCCATTTGGGGCCGCCTAGATAGTTTCTTATTCCAATTATATGATCAGTGTGAAAAAACAACAACCATAGGATCCAATGCTTGCTGTCATTGGGGGGTTCATCGCCCTGCTCTAGAACACGAATCCATGCATCTAATAATCCCCATCACCAATGTTGTGATAAAAAAATGTTTCTTTCATTTAACTTCCTAGTGTCTACCACATCCCAAGGTCACGAAAGCATACCAGCTCGATCCAAACCAGCATTAGCGTAAGCGACCAACTTCCAATTATTTATAGAACAAAATCACCACAGCAAGTAGATGTTCCTCGATTTCAGGAATATGGCACACAAACTCTCCCCTTTTTTAAGGTCTTCTTTGCTTGCTGCTTGGTATGTCCCAGAACTGCTGTTCACCTTGTCACAGAAGGTACATCTCCACTGACACATACTGGGTGCAATGTTGCTATAAAGATTGGAAAATGCACCATCGAGAAGGACTTTGCCCGATAGTATGAGGACTGGGAACTACGGCTCTCCCAAGACAGATTATTGCACCAAACCCCAGACTTGGGATATTAAGTGCCTTTCTTTCCTATAGAACCGTATGAGCTGTGAAAAGTATGGAAAAAAGCGGCCGACCAATTTGTTCAGTCATCTGAGACGCCATACTGCAACTCAGCCCCGTTCACAATCCTCTCCAAACCCCTTGAATGAGAAAAAAACGCCGTCCTCCTCTTGTGCTTTCCCCCGAATGTCCCCCTGGTCTGCAGGAACGAGCACGAGGAAAAGCCCAAACACCTCCCTTGCTTCTGTATCTCCCGAACACGCCCAGAAGAAGAAGCCAAAAAAATGTCTCCTGCCCGAAAGGCCTGCTGTGCACCCTCGCCTTCTCCTCTCTGGCTGCCCTCGTCACTGCACAAAAACCGAAGAGAGAGCGAGAGAGAGAGAGAGAGCGATTCCCCTTTTTTTCTTCTTCCCTCTGTCGTTCCCCCCTGGACCTCTTCGTATATGCAGAAAAGACAAGCCCATGACGTACATGATTACATCCATAGTAAAGCCACAAATATTGAACTGTAGCATAGATCCAAATGGTTAGGTCCAGTATATTAGGTTTCAACATACTTCTCACTTTTCTTTTCTAGGAGCCAAAGAGAATTTACGTAATAGAACAACCTGTATGTTTTCCAAATAGCTGAGAAATGTAAATTAGTTCCAGCAAGCTTCATCTTCCAACGTGACCAAAACATTTATATGCCCGCTCGGCATCACCATAAATTTGACAGTTGTGTAGGAAAGTCATCCAAGCTATGCTGTCTGATGGAGATGGCATGGTCTTAACGAGACCTTTAGGCTCTTTTGGAAATCCAGCTTTAACAAGAAGGTCAAGCAAGCACGTGTAATGCTCCATCCATGAATCTGCGAAATGGCCTTGGAATGTTGATTCAAAATTTTTTAACCCTTCCTCAATCGAGCCCCATTGGCTACAGGCTGATAGTAAGCAAAGTACGGTTATACAATCTGGTTGAAATCCATCACATTGCATATCCTGAAAGCATTTCCAGGCCAGGCCATGACGACCATTCATAGCAAAGCCTGCAAACATTGAACTCCATATAACAAGGGTCCTCTTTGATGAATTGGCAAATACATTAGATGCATCTTCAATACTTCCACATTTTGAATACAGATCAACAAGGGCACCACCCAATAAAGTTTCTGTTTCCAGACCCCTAGAAACTGCAGCACTGTGTATCAGCTTTGCATCTTCTATGCTTGCTAAACTAAAGCAAGCCTTCAAAACATTGGTATAAGTTATCTCATTAGGTTCCACATGCTCCTGCATGTGTTGAAAATGTTGGAGGGCCAGTGTGTCATTTCCAGAAGAGACATAAGCCCCAATCATTGCAGTCCATGTCACAACATCTTTTTGTAATATTTCAAACACCTTAGCAGCATCAAAAACACTCTTGCACTTGGCATACATGTCAAGGATTGCATTCCCCAGTTGCGATTTCACATCATACAAATGTTCAACAATAAAGACATGAATAATTCTTCCATCATCCAGTGCATCAAGTCCAGCACATGCTTTCAAGATACTCATCAGTGTGACAACATCTGGTATGATGTTCGAATCCTGCATAATTACAAATAAGTGAAACCCATCTTCGAAACAACCTTGACTGCAACACCCTGTGATCATTGCATTCCATATGGTGAGGATTGACTTGTCCTGCACACAGTCAAACTCTTTCCATGCACCAACAAGGTCTCCACATTTTCCATACCCATCGATGATTGAGCTTTGCACAAACTCATCCTTATCGTATCCCATTTCCACTATGAAGGTATGGAGTTGCCTGCAGAGGGCATATGATTGTTGTGCCATTGAAGAAGCTTTTAAGGCACCTATGAAAGTCACTTTGTCTGGTGGTTCTCCATTTTGAAGCATACATTGAAAGATATGCATGGCCTTATCCCCATGACCATGTTGGGCATATCCAGCAATCATCGAATTCCATGTCACCAAAGACCGATGGACTATTCAGCCTTCCTTTCATTAGATCTGGTATGCTTCCACATGCTTCTCATCAATTATCAAATTCATTCTCCAAGTACCTGAAATCAAACGTATTTCCTGCCAAATAGACCCACATTAGTGCATAAAAACCAACCATTTTTTGAGCTAACAGCATGTGCCTGAGCATATATGCCATCCCAATGAAGGAGGTGGAGTAGTAATTGCAGCATGGCCAGGAAATTGAAGATCATCATCTTGAGTGCCATCTATATCACCTTCAATAACTGTATTTGCAAGTATAGTAGGGCATTTTTGAACACCTTGCACAATATTCCATAGTCCTGTTGCTACAAATACGTGGAACATCATATATTCCTAGAAGGAGTAATTATTACCATCTAGCTTATCCTCAATACCAACATACAGAATACATAAATGCTTTTTTGCATGGCCAGTGACCAAATATAGTGGTGCAAAAAAATGATTGTAATTTAAAAAGTTGAACTAAAACACCTTATCAAGTTGTGCTAAACTTATAGCAGACTTCGAAGCACTTTACTGGCAAGCCAAAACTTGTATATATGCTTAGCGCAAAAGGAAAAAATTCCTTGCACAATCACTACAATAGTGCATTTGGAGGCCAAAACAAGTTCAAATTAAAATTTTGATGCCACATAGCAAAGTTGTTTTAAACTCATAATCATGTCGAGTAGGCTCACCAATTTTCATACAATTATGAGACTATTGTTGAAGGGGTATTGAAGATGCCCTAGATGAAGTTGCAACCTACTCTGATACCAATTATAAGAGTTTGAGGTTTGTGGAAGTACACAAATAGCACAAGGAAGAAGAAGAAGCCTTGATCACAACACAATATAAAATGTATTACCAAGTGAATGTACAAAGATAAGTGACACATTAGGGTTACAAGCATATGTACAAGCTAGGGGAAAAACATCCTAAAGAGGGAAGAAAGTGCCTCGATAGTCCTATGTGTGTTCACACACATCACTACTAAAATATATCAACAAGAGCATGATGAGGTTGGGATGAGTGTTAAGATGTAGAAAGGACGTATTTCGAGTGATGAGCTAAAGTGCAAAAGAAAAGTGATGAGTTGATGAATGCGGATGGATAAGACACGAGAGAGAGTGAGAGAGAAGGAAAAAGAGAGGGATAGAGAAAGATTCTAGAAGGACGATGATGAAGATAAGGTTTTATGATGAGGGATGGGCCCCAATAATATGGTTTCTACTCACAAATGATGTGTTGTACAACAATCCAATCCACAATCGGGTACATCAAGGTGTTTTCGATGAGAGGCCCAAAAAGTTGATGAGATAGAGTGAAAAAATAATGAGGATGAAGTGACAAAAGAAGTGCAAAGAGGTGAAATTATCATGAGAAGTGTGTTATGATGAGGAGTGGTAGAGTGAGAAAATGAACTATGGGAGAAGATGGAGGCGATAAGCTATGGCAAGAGATATCAGGATGAGGAATGGTAGTTTCGTGAAGAGGTGTGGAGATAAATTTAAGTTCATCCATATAATACAAAATATATGAAAATCCTAAAATTTGAGAAATACAATGCTTTAGGCATAATTGTCTACTTAGATTTCTTGAATAGATACATAGGTAGGCTCTAGAATCCAAATATGATTGTTGCTAATACACATGCAGTGAAATTATATGAGCATAAGGAAGGGATGGTATACTTGTTGATAGAAGATATTGAGCATACAATTTATGTAGGAGAAATTTATGATGAATAATGGTCATGAGGATTAAAAAGGAAAAAAATGAGGAAGTATCAGCTAGATGCAAGGGACACATCATGTTGACTAATATGATTAGTATTTTATTAATCCCATTAGTGGTAACATGGAAATCCCTTCATATATGTAGGAATTCCAAGCATATATTTTGGAAAATGGACTCTAGATCTCCACTTGATGAATGGATAGTGATCTATGAACACAAGGGCACCATCTCTTCTTGATGTTTTACCAATCAGAGCAATAGTGTATTCCATATGTTGGTTGTTGAGGATAAGTTTGATGGTACTAATTACCCATTATGTTCATATATGATGCATCATGTATTGGTAGCAAAAGGGTTGTTGAACATTGTGCAAGGTGTTGAAAAATGTCCTACTGCTCCTGCAAAATATAGTTATGGAAGGTGATGTGGATGGTGTTGAAGATTATGATATTCAATTTCATGGTTGTGTTGCAGTTCCTATTGCACATACTGCAGAGCAACTTCAATGGGATGGCAGAGATACACAAGCATATGAATTGATAGCCTTGTCTATCAAACGTGTCATAATAGGATGCTTGTGATACTCTTACAACTTCATACCAGGCAAGAAATGATGCCACTGTTTCTCACCTCTAAAAATAGGTGGAGAGTGAGCATATGAATGAAGAACATTCTATGGAGGGTTTTCTTTTAAGATCAAAGATTTCATGGACTAGTTGATTTTTGTTGATGAAATCTTGCTTAATAGTTCACTTGTGTAGATTGTTCTTAACAGTCTTCTAGATTCATATCAAAGTTTTGCTTTTACTCTTCAATCGATGATGACAGGCAATCCAAATGCCTTAGCATTTGAAAGAGATATTCTCTATTTTGTTTTAAGAAGATTAGTCTAGGTAGAAGAGGTCAATTATGCATGTTGCATATCAAGCTTTCTTGGCTAGTGATAAGGGAAAAGGTAAATGGAGCTCATCTACTAGTAAGTGGAAGCCTGTTAATGCTACACAATCAAAGAAGGAAGACAAAGATGACAAGAAAATAGAAAAGCAAAGGTGTGTCTATGTGTGTATGTGTATGTGTGTGTGTGTGTCTATGTGTGTATGTGTGTGTGTGTCTATGTGTGTATATATGTGTGTGTGTATGCATGTGTATGTGTGTGTGTAAATCTCTGTGTATGTGTGTGTATGTGTCTATGTGTGTGTGTGTGTGTGTCTATGTGTATGTGTGTCTATGTGTGTATGTGTGTGTGTATGTGCCTATGTGCATATATATATGTGTGTGTATGTGTCTATGTGTGTATGTGTGTGTATGTGTGTGTATGTGTGTTGCAGAGCTAAAGGAAGTACAAAGCAGAGAAAAAGACGGGCCCCAACATTTTTTCGATCTGGACATCATATTTTTGTATCATACTCATTCTTGTAATATATTTCCCGTTGTAAATGCACTAGAGGAGTCCTCTAGATGCATCCCCACAGAAGATTAGAGATTTACCCATGTAAAATAGTAGGAAATTAGTCTCTTAGTGAATAAAGTGCCGGTCTCTTGTGTGAAAAGGACCATTTTTAGGGCACTAGTATATAAGTCAAATGTGACTCTTTGTAAAGAACTTTTTGCCATTGTGAGAATAGAGAGCACAGAAATTCGAATTTGTGTCTTCTTCACTCTGTATCTTCTTCATTGTGAGCTTGTATGCATGTGTATTGCTTGGAAAGAGTGCTTGTGAGTGTTTTCTATCCATGAAAGTGTTTATTTGCTGTAGGTAAGGTGTGTGCGAAGTGTAGGAAGTGCTGAAGTGTAGGAAGGAATTTCCCGCGACTCAGTATTTTGCTCATAACTTGAAGTAGGAGCGTCAGAATTGAGTGAAACCACTGCCATTGGATGCGTCTTCTCGAGAGCTTCGAAACACATATGCTATTCGCTATATTTGGAGTTCGGAGCTGGGAGAAAAGTCCAAAATACTGACGGCTGCTGCACCAAGTATCGTTTCACCGTGACCAAGAGTTGAAGCTTGTTTGGATAAGTCTTTGCCTCATTTACACTCTTTGAGTAGTTCACTTGCATTGACCATTACATGATTGCATGTCCTCATACACTCGGCTAGGTTTGTATGCTCTTTGGATTGATAATTAAAAGCGTGTATCCCCACTATATGCACTTGTGAGGGGATTGAGGTATAGTCTCTTTCTCCGCAAGTCCCTAAGTTGGTACTTAGGTCAACACACTTTTTGGTGCCGTTGCCGGGGAGTGATGAATCAAACCGAGGCATTCGTGTGATGGTAAGTAGCTTTTTTGCATTGAAGTAAGTGGAGGAGTGGAAATTTTCTCTTCTTTGGTAAGTCATTTTCAGCCGCACTTGCTACTTCTCATTCTTGGAGTGTGTGTAGTGAGTTGTTAGTTTAGGGAAGTGAGTAGTAGGAGGAGAGTAGGAAGAGTGAGGGAGTAGATTAGAGTAGCTTTCACTTCTTGTCTTGTTGTTTCATTTTCAGTAGATAGAAAATCCCAAGTATAAAAGCCAAAAAGAGTCATTTTGAAAATCACTTGTTTTTGAGCAAGTATCATGAGAGAGACCGTCGAGTATCGTGAGCTGCGCCAGAGATCGCGGACGAGGAACTGAGCAAGCTGGGGTTGCACAGAGCAAGGGGGAGTGAGAAAGAAGTGGGATCAACTATCAAGGTGAGAAGGACCCATCTTACTTTTGATTTCTCTGTAAATCTAGACTGTAGAGAAAGACGATCTGTGTCAGTTATCGTCTGAGATCTACAGGGGGTAAAAGGAGTGCTTTGATTGATACAGAGAGTGAGGAGAGGAGAGAGGAACTAGGAAAACAAGGGCATCAAAACAAAACTTAAAAAACAATTCTCAAAAATTGCCTAAGGGTCAAGTATCGTTTTACTCCCGCGGTCGAGTATCGCGATACTTCGCAAGTATCGTGACCTCTTGTGGTCGAGTATCGCGATATTTCCCTCCGATCGTGTATCGTTTCATACCGATCGCGATACTTGATCAGAGATCGTTTTGCCAACGATCGCCGATCGTGTATCGTTTATCGTGTATCGTTTCGTGCCGGTCGCGATACTTGAGAAGTATCGTTTTGATCAAAGATCGCGATACCTCCCAAAGATCGAGTATCGTCTGGATTTCAGAGATCGCGATACCTAACAAGTATCGTGTATGGCTTTGCCAGCGATCGTTTGTGAGAGATCGTGTATCGTTGGGCTTAAGTATCGTGTGTCGCTTACCAGAGATCGCGATACTTACCAGAGATCGTGTATCGTCTGCTGCAAGTATCGTGTATCGTTTGTGTTCAAGTATCGAATATCGTCGGGATTGAAAGATCGTGTATCGTTTCCTCCCAAGGGACAAGTATCGTTTTCCATCAAGTATCGTGTATCGCTTCTCAGAGATCGCAATACTTACCAAATATCGTGTATCGTTTGGAGTCGAGTATCGTTTGTGCCAAAGATCGTTTAGATCAAACATTGCTATACTTCCCAAAGATCGAGTATCGTCTGTGCCCAAATATCATGTATCGTTTTCTTCCAAGTATCGGTATCGTTTCACTCAAGCGATCGGTATTGTTTATCAGATATCGCGATATTTGTCAGGGATCGAGTATCGTCTAATCCCAGAGATCGTGTATCGTGGAATTTTGGAGACAAGTATCGCGATCTGGAAAAAATTCTTTTTCAGTCATTTTTCTTAGCCAAAGTCTTCTGGAAATTTTTGACCTGTAGTGAAGAATCCCAAAGGCTACAAGTTAGCAAAGGTTGATCAGAGTTTAGAAGTGGATGAACCTGAGATCCGGAAGAACCCTAGGAAGCCGAAGAAGTGTAATCTCTTATGTAGGTAGTGTAGCAGAGCCAAGTAACCGTTCACATTATTCTGAGACCTCCAGTGAGTCAGAGGAAGAAATTCCCATGGCTTCTGAGGATATGCAGAACACAGTACCCATGATTGGCATGATGTCGATCATTGAGGGAGAGTAGAGAACCTCCTTGGAGTATGTGAACACCAACCACAATGAGGTCCCTATTTATCTGGATGGTCTAAACAGATCAGTGGCCAGGTTAAAGAAAGCGTCAGAGGCTTACATAGTGCCTAGACCAGCAGTCAAGTACGTAGGAGGACTTTTGTTTAGGTCTTAAGCCGCAGGAAAAAGTGGTTTTACGAGACTTTATTTGGTTTAAATACCTCGCAATCGGTTTACTTGGATTACCTAGAGCCCACAATTAGCTCTTGATTGACACTCCGTTGGCCTATGCCCTAGCTTTCAAATCCCAATTCCAAAAGGTGCTTCTACCTTGCTTAGTGTGTCCTTCTACGAGTGGAGCTTGCCCTCAAGTTCTCAAACTTTTCCCTACATGTCAGCATGTACGTGAGTAAGTTGGGTAGGTTTTCTTGATCCTATTGATTGAGATAAGTGCCCCTATCGGAGTTTACAACGAGAGGGAGATCTATGGGATTGCCATTCTATTCCAGCTACAGTGCACCCTTGCATCTAGGAGCCATGGAAAACTTGGTCGAGTCTATACTTCCAAAGAGCAACTTCCTTCTGCTCCTCCCCTCGAGCATGCACACCAAGATGCCTCCTCTTAAAGAGGAGCTCTGCTCCAGGACACCTCGATTGGAAGAACCATGCCCTCCCTGAACTCTCCAGCATGAAGAGGTCACTGGCCAACAATCCTTTCAGGCTTTTGCCATGACTGTCTTCCTCAATAAACACACCTGCTCACTTCAGAATCCTCCAGTGTCATACATGAAAGCGAAGAACCCTCAACCTCACAATTGAATAATTGATTGAAGGGAACAAAATGGGTTCCCTTTCGGATGTTCTAAATGAATAGGAACCTCTTCTAAGTCAACAATTTGCAGTTTGAGACATAGCATGTCTTGGCTCTAGATGTGGCCAGCAGTATAATCTTGCTCTCAAGATTCTACAAAATGGAAAATGGATGCAGAAGAAGTCCACAAGTTCAGCACACTAAATTCTCAAGAACCTATATCTTATTGCCACATATGAGGTTCCACTGAACATTGCCTTTTTCTTATGGGGTCATCAGTGTTCCAAAATAAAGCCACTGTCGAGTGCATACAATTATAAAGCCTTTTAACTCTTGCTGATTCCAAAACATGTCGAGCTTCATTGTGACCATTTCCATACCAGTCCTCTTTAACCCTTCCATCACATTACACAGCATTCACTAGTAATTACAATGAAAGCATCCAAATCGTAACGTCAGGTTCGTTTTAAGATCATTTTCCAGGAAGGGAATGAAAAGTCCTCATTCTAAACTCCAATTAAAATAAAATCCATGCAGCTCCTTCCTACTTACCCTTAAAATGCGTGAAAGAGTATAAATCCCTGGCTTTTCATGGAGTCAAGAAGGCAAAACTACTACATTTTATGCCCGACAGAGTGACATATGACTTCAACTCTCATCACTGTCGAGCATTCTCAGGTGGCAAACATATGACCTGTTTCGTCAAATTTGAATATGTACAGATCACGGACTACCAGAAACATGTCAATCCTCTTGAAGAGCTTCATCTCATCAAGGACTCTATACATACAGATGCAAAATCATCTACCAAAAAAAATCATTACATCACATTTTCAATTAGAATTATCTCTCTGGGATGCATCTGCCCAGGACTAGTGCACCTTTGAAGTCAAAATTGAAAATTCTGATCATTCAACAATATCTTTGCGCTACAACCGATTCAATTCTTTTACTGTTGGGACATTATATAAAATAAGTGTGAAACAGAATAGACCTGAAATGGTGTCCTTTATGTTCAGCACATCAGCGGCATATACGGTTACCCTTGATGTCGATGGAGCTGCAAGCTGTAGCAGATTCTGAACAAAACATGAATGTAGAGTGTGCACGGCTGTAGCTCTGTCCAGTCTTTCTCACATGCATTGCCTTCAACTTTGTCTCAATAAGTACTAACTCCATACAGCAAGAATCGATGAACAAAATTCCGTCAGCTCCTCTTCGTTCGTGACTCTTCCCAGCGCTCAACCTCGATTGCAGTAATTAGAACCGACCCCCGCTTTCTCTCCCAGCACACGTTCTCTCCATGGGCACACTTTTTCCAGTCTTCAATCAGTCCTCCCCCAGGATGAGCACGCCCCAAAACGAAGTCAGTGTCTCCACAAAAATCCAGAGCACCCCATACTAAGCAGCAGTGCCTTCAGAATCCGCATGAATTCCATCCCACCAGGAGTCTCCTCAGTAATCTTTTTCGTCTACTTTCTGATGATCCGCATATCATGTTTGCTAGTAAGTAGACATGGTATAGTACTAGACTTCTAGCTCCTAACATAAATGCTTCGTCTCAATTGTCTGATATCAATAGCCTGTGTGAATCGATTCCTCCCGGAGGTGGGAGATTCCCACCCTTATCTGTACAACGGCGCTATCTCTCTCCACACCCACACACGAAACCCCCCCCCCCCCCCCAATGAAAAAAAACGCATTCCCCTCCACCTCTGTGTGTCCCCAGTCCACAACAAAAAGCCAGCAGAGATCAGATGCGAAGCCAGAAAAAAGAGAGCCCCCTTTCTTCCTGAATGTCTTCCCCCCTTTTCGGTTCTTCGTCAGTCCTGCCAGAAAAACGGCATGCCCCCCCACTCCTCTGCGCTCGTCAGAGCCACTCCTGAAAAGAAATGGATCTGCCCCACCTTCCTTCTGGCAAAAAAACGGAAAAAAGGGCTTGGCCTGGCAACTCCATGGTGAAAGTAGCTGATGATTCGCAGGAGGTCATACTCGGACTCAGCTGGAAACAGAGGGACACCTAAGAAAAGTTCAGCAGCAATACATCCAACTGACCACATATCAATCGCAGATGTATATTTGTGACCAAGTATAACCTCGGGAGAGCGATAAGAACGAGTCTGAATGTACGTATAGATAGTTTGATCCTCATTACATGCACACCCAAAATCAATGACCTTGAGTTCACCTAATTCAAAGCAAGTTGTAAGAAGAATATTTTCTGGTTTGAGGTCACAATGTATTATGTTTGCACCATTAACAACTGCAAGCGCCATCAAAATCTGTTTTGTAAAATGTCGAACAAGATTCAGTGAGAGTCTGTCGTATTTTTTCATAGTCAGCTGCAACAGGCTTAAACCAAGCATCTCGAAGACAATGCATAGATGCTCCTTGTAAATAAAATAATCCAGCATACGTACAATATGGTTGTTATCACCTGGATCATATTTAGTATTAAGCGAATGCAAAATTGAAATCTCCATCATGGCCTGATTTTTATATTCAGGCTGATTTTTTATCACCTTTACAGCCACAAATGAATCTATCTCCTTTATCCAACACTTAACAACTTGGCCAAAAGTTCCCTGGCCAAGAAACTTCCTGACAATGAATCTGACGGTTGCATGCTCATTAACAAGAACATCATCAACTGCAAGAATAAGGTCACTGTTCTCATTGTCCAATCCTTCATTTGAGAAAGGAACAGATGGATGGGTCAAATACTGTTTGGGATCAAGATCTTTAGAGTAACTGAAAGAGATGTTACAAGATTTGAATGTTTGAATGCAATCCCTTGTAAGCTTGACTACAATCGAAGGAACAACTCTTGCGAATGGAAGCCTGTCCTATCTCCGGACTGCTGCTTATCAATGAACTTATAATTTTGAAATGCGCTACAAGAAGGATTCCACGATTTTATTTCATCCCCGGACTTATGTGAAGAATCCATAGTTGTAAAACTGTGTGTTAGAGAATAACTTCTGAAGAAAGACTAATATTTGCCACTTATCTACGAGAGTGGTCAGCATTATCCTGCTCTCTATTTACAGCTTCAGCATATAGAAATTTGCCTTTCTGCAATTCCCTTTGTTGAATGGCTTCCTTGAGCAAAACAAGGACAGCGGCAGCTTCTTGAAAAACATCAGTCCTCCTACCCAATATTAACTGATATTGGGTTGACCAACAGTAATATCAAGTTTCCAGTTCATTTTGATCATGATGTCGTCATGTAGTTGCAAATATCTCCCTTCAAACATTTGATCACTTTTCAAGTACCTGTAATCAAACATCTTCTTCGGCCAAATAGCAACACATTAGTGCATAAAAATCAACCATTTTGTGAGCTAACATACTCCCCTCTTCTTATTTGCGAAGTCATCCTCGACAAGCCGTTCATGCTGAAATAAAACTCAAACAACCATGAACATGTCAATTTTCAATTAGTTCACCTACCTTTCCATCGAGCCGCCATTTCCACTGAACCTGCACTCATCGAAGCTATTAGTGCTCAAAAATCACTCGTAAATACATTCAAATCAGTCACTTCCAAAATGATCCAAGAACATGCACATATATGCAATTCCATTTCAGCCATGCATTACTTTGCTCATACATTCCATTATGACAATGATCTCAACCAGAATAACACATGCACCCTTTCCATGTTTTAGATATGCAACTACTATTGCGGCAAACAGAAAAGAAAATAACAACAACTGAAATGAACAACGACAACTGAAATGAACACGATCGGAGATGCAAAAATACCCAAAATGCATAACCCTTTTTATTGACCTACTATTCGCTATGTACAACTATTCCATGACTAGACGTTCTCGAAAAATCGCCATCTTCGTCCTACAAAAATCATCGAAACTCGAGTGCAAGTCAAGACATACATCAGAACCCTGGAGTGTCACACATACTAGAAAAACCCTCAGATAGAGCACACGAGTTATAAAGCACTACCGTTGCATCACCTCGCTAAAGCCTCATCCGTGAGTACATATAGAATATCTGTACCTTCAAGAATGTTGATTCAAGGTGAGCTGATCTGTCGCAAGCCAACATATACTAATCACACAAGCAACTAACATTCCCTTCCCGGCGATCATCGCCCTCTCCTCTCTTTCTCTCCCCCTCAGGAGTGGGGAATAACTTCATATGAAAATTTTATTTTAATCACACGTTGGCCTACATTGACACTGGATGCGATTCGTGGACCTGACCACCCGATCAGGTTGATTCCACCCATCTACCAACGCAATGCAGTGCACAACACACAAACATACAAGAATGACACATACATATCAGCTAGCCCATAACGAAGCTGGATACGGCTCGTGGTCGTGACTGCCCAGCCACGATGGCTCCACCTGCCTACCAACCCGTTATGGCGCGTAGCTAAGACACAGACATATACATCCCAAGCCCATGGCGAAACTAGCTGCGGCTCGTGGTCCTAACCACCCGGCGAGGATAAATCCACCCACCTACTAGCCCACCATAGCGCATTGGTACGATCCCACAACACATTTTCTTTTTCTTTTCTTTCTTTTTTCGTTTTTCTTTTCATAGTTAATTAGTTCACCCAGGTCCTGAGAATTAGGGAGAGGAAGAAAGGGACTTTACCCACCGTTCCCACACATACATGCAAACATATACACTCTAGCCTTTGACAGATCAACCACCTCTTCACTCCATTCTCTCAATTACAGACACTACATATGTATTCATCGATTCCACTTTTCACTTGGTAGCTACAGTCGGCTATGCCTCAGTCCCTCGTATACCTATCCCTAGGTGTCCTAGAATGTGAGTCCCCGGAATGTCTCATGCAGTCTCACATCGTACTCGAATCCCGACAACTTCTCTAAGGCGAGTCAGGCTCAACTTCGGGAGCTCCGTCATCACTTCCTAGCGTTAGCACGTCTGCCCAAGCCCATGTGATATCATTTTCCTCGTTAGGCATTTCCCTCGCGGGATCAAAATAATAGTATCGATCTCCCGCCCATCCTACATGTCGAGCTAGGTACTCCTCAAAACACTCAATATAAAATGCAACACCCAAATCCTCGTTTATAAAGCATACCAGCCAATGCGCTTCCTCAACATCGTATTCCGTCTCAAGGTCGTCGACATCTATATCCATGCGAGCGAATGTTTGGTCCGAGAAATATATCCTTAGCTCGTACAAGTAGAGTTGCGTAATTTGGTCTGCCATTTTGTTACTTAGGCTCTAACAGTCTCTGCATAACAAAAAAAAAATATATTAGAAGTCCAAATGCTTGAGCTAGCAAGGGAGATTATTTTTGACACACAAATCATAGCTTACATATGCGCATATATATATATAAATATACATGTATGTACAAGTAGTCTACTTTGTCATTTCGTTTGGGTCTTGTCTAGCTTCTCCCGTCCTAATATCACTTGAAATATGGTTTAACTCGAAGCGCGTTAACCTTCACGGGAGCATATTCTTCTCCTAAATCCTGAATTTGCATGGAACCATTGGGATTGAGTTCCACCACCTTAAACGGTCCCGCCCATCTTGTCTGCAACTTTCCTGGGAATTTATAATATTTACTATCATAGACTAGTACCAAATCCCCTTCTTGAATCACATAGGTTTTGAGGTTTTTGTCATGCCTTTCCTTACGTCTCTTCTGAATAGCTTCCAAGCTTTGTTGTGCGATAAGTCTCTTTTCTTCCAGCTTGACCAATTGTATGTACCTTTCCTTCAATGACTCTTCCTCGCCCAATCTGGCTTCAATGGCCACTCTTAATGTCGGCACTTCTTTTTCGATAGGGAAAATGGCTTCCTCGCCATATACTAGAGAGAACGGAGTACTCTTAGTTGTCACTCGGTAGGATGTTCGATATGCCCACAAAGCTTCCAGAAGTCTCTCATCCCAGTCTCGCCTATGCACCGCTACTGTTTTTGTCAGAATCTGTTCAAGGATTTTGTTGGTGACCTCCACTTGTCCATTTGCCCTTGGATAATATGGAGTGCTCTTTCTATGTTTGATCTTATAGAGTTCCATCAATTCTTCGATCAATTCATTGACAAAATATGTCCCTCTATCACTCACTATTTCCAATGGGCATCCAAATCGAGTGATAATTTGCTCATACAGAAATTTCGCTACATCAACAGCTCGGTCAGTCTTCAGAGCTTTGGCTTCCACCCACTTTGTAACATAATCAGTACAGACCAAGATATACCTATTGGATCTTCGTCGTGAGGGAGGATCAATAGGCCCCACAAAATCAATTCCCCATTTCTCAAACGGCTTAAGAGCCAACACCGGCGTAAGAGGAGCAGCATGTGATAAAGTGGGTTTTCCCATTCGTTGGCATTTGTCACACTTCTTACAATATGTATGAGAGTCCTTGAACAATGTTGGCCACCAATACCCTGATAATAAAATCTTTCTTGCTGTCAATTCACCAGCAAAATGTCCACTGCAAGGTTCGTCATGCAAAGCCCTCAACACTAGATTTGCTTCTTCTTCCTCGAGACACCTCCGATAAATGCTCTCGTGAACAAAATATCGATAGAGTTGCCCCCCAATGATGCTATGATGCTTTGCCAATGCTAACAGCTTTTGTTTTTCCCTCTTGCTTGCTCCTGGCGGATATTTAGTAGTGCACAAGAAATTCACCAAATCGGCATACCAAGGTATTTTAGCTTCAACCTGGAATAGATGTCCATCAGGAGCATCGTCGGGCACACCAGAAATTGGCTCCTCATTAACAATTCGAGATAGATGGTCGGCCAATATATGTGCTTTGCCTGGTCTGGTGACTACTGTGAACTGGAATTCTTGGAGAAGTAGCATCCATCTCATCAGTCGTCCTGATAACTCTGGTTTATTAATGATATACTTAAGGGCTTCGTGATCCACATAAAAAGTGAAATGCTTTCCCATCAAGTAGTGCCGATACTTGTTCACCGCAAAGATCATCGATAGGCATTCCTTCTCCGTAGTCGTGTAGTTCCTCTCAGTGCTATTCAAATTGCGACTTGCATAGTAAATAGGATGATCCATCTTCTTTTCGTCGGCTTGGCATAGTACTGCTCCAACTGCAGTATGAGAAGCGTCGGTATGTACATGAAATTCCTTCGTCCAATCAGGTGCTACCAAAATCGGTGCATTTATTAACCTCTCTTTGATCGATTCGAATGCGACTTGACACTCTCCCGTCCATTGGTATTGTTGATCCTTCCTTAAAAGAGTTGTCAGTGGTGCCGCTATAGATGCAAAATTTAATATAAATCGTCGATAATAGTTTGCATGGCCCAAAAATCCTCTGAGTTGTCGCAAGTTTTGCGGTGGTGGAAGTTGTCCAATCTTTTCCACTTTATCCTCGTCAACCGCAATCCCTTTTTCGGAAATGACATGACCCAAAAGCAATCCTCTTCGTACTCCAAATGTACACTTTTCAGGATTCAATGCGATGCCTTTTTCAATGCTTCTTCTTAAAATTGCTTCGATCCTCTCCATCATGTTCTCATCGTCGCCTCTGATTGCAAAGTCATCAAGAAATATCTCCATCCAATCCTGCAGGTAGTCTTGATATGCAGCTATCATTGCTCTTTGGAATGTGGCCGGTGCATTGCATAATCCAAATGGCATCACCCGATATGCATACGTACCCCATTCTGTCGTGAAAGTAGTTTTGGATTGGTCCTCTTCATGAATTTGGATCTGATTGTACCCACTGAAACCATCCAAAAAGGAGTACAATTTATGGCCAGCCACTCTGTCCAAGATTTGATCAGTGAATGGCAAGGGGAAATGATCCTTCTTCGTTCGCTCGTTCAACTTCCGATAATCTATGCAAATACGGATTTTCTTATTTTTCTTCGGCACAACTACAATTGCTGATACCCATTCGCTAGATGCCATGGGGTATATGAATCCTGCCTCCAATAATTTGGTCAATTCCAGCTTGATCAATTCTGAATAGACTGGATTCGTTCGCCTGAGTCGTTGACATATCGGTCGTGTGCCTTCTTCCAAGTCTATATAATGTTGACAGATTTGGGGATCAATTCCTCTCAGATCACTGTACGACCATGCAAAGGCCTCGCTAAAATTTTTGAGTGTCGTTTTAATGCAGCCTCGTACTCCATCTGGTAGATCTGACCCTACACTCAAGAACTTTTCTGGAAAGACTTCCCATTTTTCCAACTGAGCTTCTCGCGAATAATCTTTATTTCTCGATGATACTGTGATTGGAATGTGTTCTCCAATCAAGCGTGCATGGTCGGCCAGTAAATCATTGTCTTGTTCTCTTCCAATTGAACCTAGTTTCTTCAATTCAGCTTTTGCAATAGCTTCCGACACTTTAGTCTTACTCTTCGCTTCTTTTTCCGATTCTCGACTTCTCTTCAGAATCTCTGCTTCTAGCATTCTAATTCTTTCTCGCAACTGTTGTACCTCCATCGTCGGAGCTAGCTCTCGTTTCGATTCTTCTTTTGAAGCTCCCTTCTCCAGGGATTGAGTCGCTTGGTTTTTACTTGCGTCTATACTCAACATGTAGCACTCAAATTCTCCTGTGTGCGTCAACCATCCTAGCAACTCCTGATCGGAATCGTCGTTATAGAGCAATGGATTTTGATACTTTCCCATCTTCGTGTCTTGATTCTTAAAGAGCTGCAAGTTGAACCCGTCTTGAAGCAGATTCTTGTAGGTGTCCGTGTTCAAAGAAAATCTAGCTCGTGCACTCTCGTGCCTTGCTTTCTCCTTCTCTTTCCTTTCCATCTCATCGACTATTATTGTCTTTTTTTGTTGCTCGAGGGTGGGGATACTTGTATTTGAATCCGATCAGACTTTGGCCCTATCGAAATAAAACCTGTGCGCCAGTCATGCACACATTCGGCTTGCACCAACCATGGCCGTCCAAGTAGGATCGAGAAGGTAGCCTCTGAGGTCCTTGGTCTTACTATCAGATAATCAACTTTAAACTCTAAACCGCCCACAATTGTACTTACATTCTTCAAAAGGCCCGTAGGCTTCACTTGTGTTTGATCCGCCATTCTCAAAGACATCGGCGTTTCTTCCATGTGGTTGAGGCCCAAAGCTTTCATCATGAACTCTGTCATAAGGTTGACTGCAGCTCCACTATCTAATTGAGCACCAGGGACTGCATATCCTTTAATTTCGACCGTCAGAGCTGGAGCATTTGAATCAATTTGCGTCGTAATACTTTGAATGATCCCTTGGACATCTTTATCTTGTCTGTTTTTATCTCGAGCTTTCCTCGGCTTCTTAATATATTCGTTGTAGAATTGTTTCCTATAAATAGGCGAACATTTTAGCAATGTGCCAATGTCCAGCGTGACTTCAGTGTCAGCGAGCAACTTTACAATATCCACTTCTTCCGAACTTTGTCTTTCCTTTCTAATTTTAGGAGGTTTCAATCTTTCAGGGAATGGTGCTATGCCCGGCACAAACTCCTTGGTCACTGGTGGGAGAATCTCAATTTCTTCCCCATCCTCAAACTCTTGCCGCTCAACAAATCCTCCAACTTGGTTTTCTACCTCTTCGTGTTCAGCTATCCTCACTTGACTCCCTTCTTCACCTTCGCCTCTTGGATTCTTCTTCAAGTACTCTTGATTTCTTGTGACTACTGCCACAGTTGGATCTTTGTGTGGTTTCTTGGCCTCGTAAGCATCCACAAAGTGCATTGACGAGCTAGAGCGTTCTTGAGGGTTCGGTGTCTTGAACACTACTCCGATCGTAGGAACGTGCTCTTGAGCTCTTGATGTGAGATGCATCTGAGTATCAACATAGTTCGAGGATCCTACTGGTCCTTTTTCCTTGCCGGCGGCAGCTCTTCGTTTTGGACAATCTTCGTCAAAGTGGCCCTCCCCACTACAGTACCTACATAGTGGGGTATAGTCAATTGGCTTCTTTTCGTTTGGACATCTAGATTGAGTATGGCCAAAGCCATGGCATCTCCAGCACTGGATTGGACCATCTCTTCTTTGATCACGCGGAGCTCCTCTTGGATAGTCTCCTCCTTGACCCTGAGCACCATATCCATAAGTCGGTCTGTTTTCCCAACGAGAGGTAGGTGGTAGACTTTGAGCGGGCAACCCCGTGTAAGGTCTTTCTCTTGTATCTCCTGCTTTCATGGTCCTTTCTTCATAGGCTCTCTTGTTGTAACATCGGTCCTCTGTGTGATTTGTCCTTCCACAAAAAGTACAACGCATCCTAGGTGGCGACCTATCTGTGAATACTCTCGAGACTGTGGGGCATTCTGAAGCCAAATGGTCGTAACCATGACACTTTCCACACCATGTATTCGATCGAAACACTTGATTCGGGTTTGTTGTGACCTCTGGTTTTACTGTGTACGTCTCTTGAGTTATCGTGGCAGCTTTAATAGCTTGCGTGACCAATTCCAATATTCTTTCTTCGGTTAGTGCAGGCTTTACCTCGTCTGGCGTGCTAGTGGCAGCTACAAAAGCTGGGGTCGTCAATGCGGGACTTCCTTGGCCATGATCTTTCATCGGTATGTTTCCTGGCCCCCCCATAGGCTCGTATAAGAGTTCCATCTTCCTTTGTTGGCATAATTGTACTTCCTCCCAAAGCCTCGCTTGTTCCTTAGCATCCATTAAGGTCGCAGGTCTTGTCAGGCTGATGTGCTGCTGTGCCGTAGGATCTCGCAATCCTGAAATGAATCTACATTTCAATGTCTCATCATTCGGGGCATTCACGCCCATTTTTCTTACCAAAGTCTCCATTCTCTGAATATAGTTGTCGATGCTCTCATTGACTCCTTGTCGCAAATAATCCATTTGTTGGGCCAATCTATCTTGGAAGCCTTGTCGTCGAAACTTTGCCAAGAAGGCTTCCTTGAGCATTTGATAAGTTCCACGCTCTTGTGGTGTCAAATTTCCATACCAATTGGCTGCCTCATCACGGAGAATAGCCGGAAAAATTCTCAACCTTTGGTCCTGGTCAACTACATCATTGGCCTCACAGGTGACCTCAAACAACTGGATAAAGCTATCCGGATCTTCGTCCCAAGTACCCGAAAACTTGGTGAAGTCCCCCAAGTGAACTGAAATCCGCTGAGCCATCTCGAACAGAGGTGTGATATCAATATCACTTCGATCCCAAAAATTTAGCACACGTGGCTTCAGGATCCCTCCTTCAAACTTCCGTACTTGACTCGCGACTCTCCTACGAGAGTACACGTTTCTGACTGATTTCTTCGAGCCGATCGAAGTCCACTCACCTGGCGGTTCCCACCTTCTCCTTTCTCTTTCAAGGGCTCTTCTCTGAGCGCGTTCCTCTCTTTGAGTTTGTGTTGCTCCTGACGATGAGCTCCCCTCGCTCATGTACTAGATCGTGGGGTCCGCAAGCTCGGCCAACCTGTGGCGCTAGGCGAACCTATGGCACTCTCTTATAGAGACGTACCAAGCTAATTCCCGGCAAACGCACCAAATGTTTAGGTCTTAAGCCGCAGGAAAAAGTGGTTTTACGAGACTTTATTTGGTTTAAATACCTCGCAATCGGTTTACTTGGATTACCTAGAGCCCACAATTAGCTCTTGATTGACACTCCGTTGGCCTATGCCCTAGCTTTCAAATCCCAATTCCAAAAGGTGCTTCTACCTTGCTTAGTGTGTCCTTCTACGAGTGGAGCTTGCCCTCAAGTTCTCAAACTTTTCCCTACATGTCAGCATGTACGTGAGTAAGTTGGGTAGGTTTTCTTGATCCTATTGATTGAGATAAGTGCCCCTATCGGAGTTTACAACGAGAGGGAGATCTATGGGATTGCCATTCTATTCCAGCTACAGTGCACCCTTGCATCTAGGAGCCATGGAAAACTTGGTCGAGTCTATACTTCCAAAGAGCAACTTCCTTCTGCTCCTCCCCTCGAGCATGCACACCAAGATGCCTCCTCTTAAAGAGGAGCTCTGCTCCAGGACACCTCGATTGGAAGAACCATGCCCTCCCTGAACTCTCCAGCATGAAGAGGTCACTGGCCAACAATCCTTTCAGGCTTTTGCCATGACTGTCTTCCTCAATAAACACACCTGCTCACTTCAGAATCCTCCAGTGTCATACATGAAAGCGAAGAACCCTCAACCTCACAATTGAATAATTGATTGAAGGGAAAAAAATGGGTTCCCTTTCGGATGTTCTAAATGAATAGGAACCTCTTCTAAGTCAACAATTTGCAGTTTGAGACATAGCATGTCTTGGCTCTAGATGTGGCCAGCAGTATAATCTTGCTCTCAAGATTCTACAAAATGGAAAATGGATGCAGAAGAAGTCCACAAGTTCAGCACACTAAATTCTCAAGAACCTATATCTTATTGCCACATATGAGGTTCCACTGAACATTGCCTTTTTCTTATGGGGTCATCAGTGTTCCAAAATAAAGCCACTGTCGAGTGCATACAATTATAAAGCCTTTTAACTCTTGCTGATTCCAAAACATGTCGAGCTTCATTGTGACCATTTCCATACCAGTCCTCTTTAACCCTTCCATCACATTACACAGCATTCACTAGTAATTACAATGAAAGCATCCAAATCGTAACGTCAGGTTCGTTTTAAGATCATTTTCCAGGAAGGGAATGAAAAGTCCTCATTCTAAACTCCAATTAAAATAAAATCCATGCAGCTCCTTCCTACTTACCCTTAAAATGCGTGAAAGAGTATAAATCCCTGGCTTTTCATGGAGTCAAGAAGGCAAAACTACTACATTTTATGCCCGACAGAGTGACATATGACTTCAACTCTCATCACTGTCGAGCATTCTCAGGTGGCAAACATATGACCTGTTTCGTCAAATTTGAATATGTACAGATCACGGACTACCAGAAACATGTCAATCCTCTTGAAGAGCTTCATCTCATCAAGGACTCTATACATACAGATGCAAAATCATCTACCAAAAAAAATCATTACATCACATTTTCAATTAGAATTATCTCTCTGGGATGCATCTGCCCAGGACTAGTGCACCTTTGAAGTCAAAATTGAAAATTCTGATCATTCAACAATATCTTTGCGCTACAACCGATTCAATTCTTTTACTGTTGGGACATTATATAAAATAAGTGTGAAACAGAATAGACCTGAAATGGTGTCCTTTATGTTCAGCACATCAGCGGCATATACGGTTACCCTTGATGTCGATGGAGCTGCAAGCTGTAGCAGATTCTGAACAAAACATGAATGTAGAGTGTGCACGGCTGTAGCTCTGTCCAGTCTTTCTCACATGCATTGCCTTCAACTTTGTCTCAATAAGTACTAACTCCATACAGCAAGAATCGATGAACAAAATTCCGTCAGCTCCTCTTTGTTCGTGACTCTTCCCAGCGCTCAACCTCGATTGCAGTAATTAGAACCGACCCCCGCTTTCTCTCCCAGCACACGTTCTCTCCACGGGCACACTTTTTCCAGTCTTCAGTCAGTCCTCCCCCAGGATGAGCACGCCCCAAAACGAAGTCAGTGTCTCCACAAAAATCCAGAGCACCCCATACTAAGCAGCAGTGCCTTCAGAATCCGCATGAATTCCATCCCACCAGGAGTCTCCTCAGTAATCTTTTTCGTCTACTTTCTGATGATCCGCATATCATGTTTGCTAGTAAGTAGACATGGTATAGTACTAGACTTCTAGCTCCTAACATAAATGCTTCGTCTCAATTGTCTGATATCATTAGCCTGTGTGAATCGATTCCTCCCGGAGGTGGGAGATTCCCACCCTTATCTGTACAACGGCGCTATCTCTCTCCACACCCACACACGAACCCCCCCCCCAATGAAAAAAAACGCATTCCCCTCCACCTCTGTGTGTCCCCAGTCCACAACAAAAAGCCAGCAGAGATCAGATGCGAAGCCAGAAAAAAGAGAGCCCCCTTTCTTCCTGAATGTCTTCCCCCCTTTTCGGTTCTTCGTCAGTCCTGCCAGAAAAACGGCATGCCCCCCCACTCCTCTGCGCTCGTCAGAGCCACTCCTGAAAAGAAACGGATCCGCCCCACCTTCCTTCTGGCAAAAAAACGGAAAAAAGGGCTTGGCCTGGCAACTCCATGGTGAAAGTAGCTGATGATTCGCAGGAGGTCATACTCGGACTCAGCTGGAAACAAAGGGACACCTAAGAAAAGTTCAGCAGCAATACATCCAACTGACCACATATCAATCGCAGATGTATATTTGTGACCAAGTATAACCTCGGGAGAGCGATAAGAACGAGTCTGAATGTACGTATAGATAGTTTGATCCTCAT
The DNA here is from genome assembly GCA_020310875.1 of Ceratopteris richardii. Classification (NCBI taxonomy): domain Eukaryota; kingdom Viridiplantae; phylum Streptophyta; class Polypodiopsida; order Polypodiales; family Pteridaceae; genus Ceratopteris; species Ceratopteris richardii. The sequence continues at coordinate 132,249,278 of CM035440.1, read as the reverse complement.
TACATGCACACCCAAAATCAATGACCTTGAGTTCACCTAATTCAAAGCAAGTTGTAAGAAGAATATTTTCTGGTTTGAGGTCACAATGTATTATGTTTGCACCATTAACAACTGCAAGCGCCATCAAAATCTGTTTTGTAAAATGTCGAACAAGATTCAGTGAGAGTCCGTCGTATTTTTTCATAGTCAGCTGCAACAGGCTTAAACCAAGCATCTCGAAGACAATGCATAGATGCTCCTTGTAAATAAAATAATCCAGCATACGTACAATATGGTTGTTATCACCTGGATCATATTTAGTATTAAGCGAATGCAAAATTGAAATCTCCATCATGGCCTGATTTTTATATTCAGGCTGATTTTTTATCACCTTTACAGCCACAAATGAATCTATCTCCTTTATCCAACACTTAACAACTTGGCCAAAAGTTCCCTGGCCAAGAAACTTCCTGACAATGAATCTGACGGTTGCATGCTCATTAACAAGAACATCATCAACTGCAAGAATAAGGTCACTGTTCTCATTGTCCAATCCTTCATTTGAGAAAGGAACAGATGGATGGGTCAAATACTGTTTGGGATCAAGATCTTTAGAGTAACTGAAAGAGATGTTACAAGATTTGAATGTTTGAATGCAATCCCTTGTAAGCTTGACTACAATCGAAGGAACAACTCTTGCGAATGGAAGCCTGTCCTATCTCCGGACTGCTACTTATCAATGAACTTATAATTTTGAAATGCGCTACAAGAAGGATTCCACGATTTTATTTCATCCCCGGACTTATGTGAAGAATCCATAGCTGTAAAACTGTGTGTTAGAGAATAACTTCTGAAGAAAGACTAATATTTGCCACTTATCTACGAGAGTGGTCAGCATTATCCTGCTCTCTGTTTACAGCTTCAGCATATAGAAATTTGCCTTTCTGCAATTCCCTTTGTTGAATGGCTTCCTTGAGCAAAACAAGGACAGCGGCAGCTTCTTGAAAAACATCAGTCCTCCTACCCAATATTAACTGATATTGGGTTGACCAACAGTAATATCAAGTTTCCAGTTCATTTTGATCATGATGTCGTCATGTAGTTGCAAATATCTCCCTTCAAACATTTGATCACTTTTCAAGTACCTGTGATCAAACATCTTCTTCGGCCAAATAGCAACACATTAGTGCATAAAAATCAACCATTTTGTGAGCTAACAACTTTACATGGACAAAAGGGATATCCAATATGTTGTCACAGAACACCCAGAGAACATTAATGAAATTGGTGAAGAAAATAACGCTTCAAACTTAAATGGAGGAGGGAATGAAGAGCAAGTAACTACACCTAGAGGGAGATCTACGGTTGCGAGGATATGGAGAGGAGATCTGATTCCCCAAGATGACACCTTAATGGATGTATATTTGATCAATGGAATGGAGCATCTCCTTAGAGCACATTCCTCAATTTGGGAAGCTGCTCCTAATCCAGTCACCATCTATGAGTTACAAGATCCTGATTTTTCCACCATTATCACATATCTGGATAAAAATCAGAGAAAATATTGGCCCATAACAGAAGCGGAAAGAGCTGAGTTGAAATATCAGAACATCCCAGTGTTCCCCCCTAGGGACCAAGCCACTACCTCAAGAAACCCACTTGGAACGTCCCATAATGATTCATATCAACAGTCAGGCCAAACACAACAAACACAACAAACTCAAATCCCAGTCAAACCTCCTGTGCAGTTCGCAATGCCTGCAAATAACCCTAACTACCGACCTCAACCAACTCTGGACCCAAGACATGGAATTCATGCTCCAGTCAGACCTCCGATAGTAAGAGGACCAGGGAAGACCAATTTTTCTAGTAATGCCTAGACCACCCGAAGCAGGAAGACGACTAAGGCCAATCCAAGTTGCTAAATGCATGAGAAATCACTATGATGGCTCTAGTGAACCTTACAATCATATAGCTGAATTTAAACAAGTAATCAGAGCCGAACAGGTAGAAGACTTTTTGATTCAATATGAGTCCTTTGGTCTTACACTGTCAGACACTGCGTTAGCATGGTTCCAACCATTGGACCCTAATACCTTTCAGAACATGGAGCAAGTATACCAAGAAATGATTGAGGAATTCACTAAATCAGGAATTAAAAACAATTCTTCATCATTGATTCATAGCTTCAAACAAGTCCCTACCGAGTCAGTGAGATTGGCTGCCAGAAGATTCAAGCAATATGTAGACAGATGCCCAGTAGAAGAGAGACCTACACAAAATAAAATGGTGTCATTATTTTTGGAAGGATTGTTGAACGGATCCTTGAGATCATTGGTGTATGTAAAAAGGGTTCAGACTTTGCAAGAATGCATGAAGGAATGCATAGACCTAGAAGACAACCTAGCAGAGGACCTGAAAATACCTCAAGGAAGCTTGAAAAGTGAAGATTCGGCCAGTAACTCATCAATTCCTAAAAACAATGTAGAGGAAATAGCCGAATTGTTAGCGAAAAAGTTGAACATTCAAGGACAGAGGAACTACCCCAATAACCCTATAAGAGTACCGATGCTCAGAAGATGTATGCAGTGCGGAGGTGATCATCCTTCCCACTTGTGTACTAGGGGAGTAGTTCCACCACCGGCTTATACCTATAATAGACCTACTGTCCCAAGACCTCTACAATATTGCAATGTGGAACAAAAATACACAAATCATAGCACAGAAAATTGTCCCTACAATAGGCAAGCGAGACCTGCACAGCCATACATGAGACCCTATGGATACCCTCAGAGAGATCAGGGAGGTGAAGCCTTTAGGTATCCTACTTATCAGCCACAAGCACCGATGCCACGACCATATGCTTATTAGGGATATACCCAACCACAGCCAGTACTAGGACAACAACCACCCCAACCTCAGAACGTTGTCCCAGTCAAGATAGCTCAACCTGAAGAAAACCCAGAGAGAGCTATAGTCCCAGCCACACCTTTGACTATTAATGAACCATATGACTCATTTTATGACCCTAGTCAAGGAACATACCCTAATTATGAAAGCTCAATGATGGAATATGGACAATTGTATGAACCATATGCCTATGGCATGGAAGCATCAGATAGTTCATACGGTTATGAGCAGGATTATGTGTCATTAATGTACACAGCTCCTAGAGCAACCATACCACCCCGACCCATGAACAGACCGCCTGTACCCAGAGGACCATGTTATAGATGTGGAGGTGATCATGATATCAGAGAATGCACATTGCCAAACCCACCACCACCACAACGAGTCTGGGAAGGCTACTGTAGTGATTGTGGTAAGGAACACCTTTTCAGAGACTGCCCCAAGAATCCCAACAAGGTTACATCTAACGTACAAATCAATGTAATAGAAGTAATTGAGTCATCAGGGAGTGATAAAGAGTACACAATACCATTGAAAGCAATAACGAGAGCTAAAGCTAGAGAGACCACTGAAAAACCAAAAGAACACAATCATAGTGACCTGGAGAGGGACACACCCATCCCTCAGAGAGTTGAAGACTCAGAAGAGCCGGAGAAAAGTATTGCAAGTAAAAGGTCCCAGAGATGGAAGCACCGAAGAGATAGGATAAAAGAAAAGAAGTTATTACAAAAGAAGGAAAAGGAGGAAAACGAACAAAAATCAAAGGGAGAACCGAGGAGGGATGACGGAAACAAAAATGAACAGTATAAAAAAGAGGAGGTAGGATCAGTATTAGTAGACCCTATGCCTGAAGAATTAGCCATGTGGATTCAGGCATACAAGGCAAGAATAAGAGAAGGACCTACCATAGAACAACACGAGAGAGAATATCCAAGAGGCGACTTAGAAAAAGAAAGACTGGAGATCTGCAAGAAATTGATAGAAGTTGCACAACAAACCTTAGAAAAACCTGCATCGCCTTTACCCAATACCCGAATTTCTGAAGGAGAATTCCAAGAGTGTGTAAACACTCATGAAAAGCCGGAAGTAAGTAGAACCCAGAAGGACGAATGCGGTGTTGAGAGAAGGGAAGGATCCATAGTCCATGAAGTAGAAGGAGAATGGACTAAGGATCTATGGGCACGAGTTCAAGAGGATAAATGGAAGAAAGTGGAAGGAATTGAACCACCCTTTGAAGAATTGGAAGCAGAAAACGAAATAGATGGTTCAATACCTGAACTAAATTCAGAAGAAATTTTTCCAATGGATGCAAGTGACCAAGGAGAGGAAGATGTAAAGGAACTGCCCAATTACACAGGGGAGTACGAACAACAATTCAGAATTGTATCGCATTCCCTCAATGAGGAAACGAGAAACGAACCCGTCAGTCCAAACATCTGAGATCATACAACGCCTTAGAGAGGTAAAAATCCCTTGTACCCTAACATTCGAAGAACTGTTGAAGGTAAAACCACATTTGAAAGAGAAATTAATCAATCAATGGGAAGTTAAGGAGGAAAAGAAAGAGATAGCAGACGAAGTAAACACAGTGAAAATTCCAGTGGATAAAGTAGGAGACTTTAGTGAGGGAGATGAAGGAAATACCTGCCTTCCAATTACTTATAGGGGTTACACTACCAAAGCCATCTTAGATTCGGGAGCTGGTGTTGGTATTGCTACCAAAGAAATTTGGGAGAAATGGGGAAAACCAGCGTTAATACCAACACGCATGAAAATACAAATGGCAGATGGACATACGGAAAGACCCTTAGGATTGTTGGAGCGAGTAGTCTTCACTACATGTGGAGTGGAATTCGAACACACTTTAGCAATATGTCACTTCGAAAGGCTAAGCAATTATGAAATGATCCTGGGAAGGCCTTATATGAGACAGTTAAAGGTCGTACAAGATTGGGGAAAAGACGCGGTATACCTACAACACGCAAGAACCACCACTAGAATAAACCTACATACGTACACTTATCAAGATGTTCCACCTCTACAATGGAATCAGATCCATAAGGAGGAAGACGATCAATCAATTCATAGTGTAGTGATCAATCCTGGATGAACGAGGACACTCATCTATGGATATGCCAAGCTGCAAAGAAGGAAGAGGAGAGAAGAAAAGGTTGGCAGCAAAAACAAGGAATAGCTAGGTCTGTACAAGATCCAGCTTACATGCCACAAGTATTTCCGGATGAAGAATTTGAACCACACGGTTGGATGGAAATTTTAGTGACCCTCGATGTTTGTGTAAACGAAGAAGTAGTGACCATGAACGAATGTATCGATGAGGAGGGTTATGATGTTAGCCTGTATATGGTAGTCCTTCAGGAGGCTGAAGAAGGAGAAGTGATCGAGAAAGACTGGAAGGAGGACTACGAGAGCATTGAAATGGAGCCTGAACCAATGGATCTAGGAAATAGTACCACCAACATAAATATCACCGCCAATGAGAAACACCAAGAACTCACACAGAAGGGGAAATTAGAATTTGAAAGAGAATCAGAAGATGAAGAAAATAAACCCCAAGACCAATTTGAGGTACCAGCTCACTTTAAAAAATATGAAGTGGAGGAGAGAAAAATCGCTATTCAAATGGCGAAAAGAGAAGCACAGCCTGGAATAGCATATGATAATAAGGAACAAACCAAGAAGATAGTCGTAACGGTAGAAGAAGGAGAGGAACGATGTACCTTCATAGGACAGGATGTCTCATTAGAAGAAGAACAAGAGTTAATTCATCTCATAAGAGAATATCGGGATGTCTTTGCTTGGACCTATAAGGACTTGAAGGGAGTAGATCCATCTATATGTGCGCATAGAATCCCCATGACATCCGAAGCCAAACCTTCTAAACAAAGACCATATACTTACAATGATGTGTATTCAGCCAAAATAAAGGAAGAAATAGACAAGTTACTAGATGCTGGATTCATCTACGAAATTGAGCACACGGAATGGGTGTCACCTTTGGTGGTTGTACCGAAAAAGAATGGAAAGTTAAGAGTGTGCATCAATTTGAAGAAAGTAAATGTTGCGACCATAAGGGATAGTTATCCTTTACCAATTACGGATCATCTCTTGGAAAGGGTAGCAGGGAAGGAAGTATATAGCTTTCTGGATGGCTTTTCAGGGTATAATCAGGTAGCCATTGCTCCTGAGGACCAACATAAAACAGCGTTCGCAACTGAATGGGGAGTATACGCCTTTAGAGTCATGCCATTTGGTCTGACTAATGCCCCAGCTACCTTCCAAAGATTGATGTGTCATGTGTTCAAGGAATTTCTGAGAAAAAGTATAGAGGTATATGTGGATGATCTTTGTACTTATTCAGTTATGCGATCAGAGCATATCCCTGAACTAGAAAGGATCTTTGCTAAATGTCGACAATATCGAGTATGCCTCAATCCTGAAAAATGTGTCTTCATGGTTCGACAAGGAAAAATCTTAGGACATATTGTCTCTAAGAATGGGATTTCAACAGATGAAGACAAAATCAAAGTAATTCTGGATTTACCAAGACCTAAGACGGCTAAGGAAGTTCAAGCATTTATGGGACATTGTGGATACTATCAAAGATTCATACATATGTACGCCATAATTGCTAGACCTCTTTATGCATTATTGACTCTATTTAATTGGACTGAGGAATGTGAAAAAGCTTTTAACGAGTTAAAGAATCGATTGAGTTCAGCACCAATCCTTCGAGTCCCTAACTGGAATAAACCGTTTCACATTCATGTGGATGCTTCTAAGTTTGCCATTGGTTGCATCTTAGCTCAACCTGCTGACACAAGAAAATTAGACCACCCTATAGCCTATGCTAGTAGACAATTAAATCAAGCAGAACGCAATAATACTACCACGGAGAGAGAAGGCCTAGGGATGGTGTACGCAGTCAAAAAGTTCAGACATTACCTGTTGGCAAACAAATTCAAATTCTTCATTGATCATCAAGCCCTACTGTACCTAGTCAACAAGCCTTGTAACACAGGACAACTAGTACAATGGTTTTTATTGCTAATGGAATTTGATTTTGAGGTAGTAGTCAAGAAAGGAAATACCCACATAAGAGCAGACCACTTATCAAGAATGACCCATGGAGAACCACCCATAGGAGTACCAGATGATCTGCCAGATACGTACCTTTTTAACCTGGAAGTATGTCCTCAATGGGCAGAAAAGTTGATCCCTATACTTACACATGGACCTAAAGATGGGATCACACCAAACCAAACCCAAGACCTCTGGAGGACTAAAAACCTTCACATCATTGCGGGAAGTTTGTATCACCAGGATTCAAGTGGATTATTGATGAGATGTGTGGAAGAAGAGGAACAAGAAATGTGGCTTCAGAAAGCACACATAAACCAATGGAAAACTCATTTGAATGCAAATGGAACGTGGCAAACACTCAAGAGATTTGGCATATATTGGCCAACCATGCAAAGAGATGCACATAACTATGTATCAACCTGTCAGACCTGTCAAGAACAAATCCCAGATGAGAACTCTACCTTATGCTATTCTACCATAGCACCAAGATGGAGCATGCCTCTGGTAAAGTTCTTGAAAACTCAAGAATACCCCGAAGGAGCTACTTCAGCAAGGAAACGTGCACTTGAAGAACAAAGTAAGGATTATGCCATTATAGGAAAACAACTCTTTAAACGAGGGAAAGATAACCAATTACGAATGTGCATTCACGAAGATGAATATCTTTCTGTTTTAGAGATGGCTCATACAGGAGCTGCAGGAGGACACTTCTCTGCGGATAAAACAACAAAAATGATCCTCTTTGCTGGAATGTGGCGGCCAACTCTACACCAAGATGCCATAACATATGTGCAACGGTGTGATACTTGTCAACGAACGAAATATCCAATTAGAAGAGATGAGATGCCACTTAGACCCATGATGAGTGCTAGAGCTTTCACGAAATGGGGAATAGACTTCATAGGACCTATTAGCCCACCAGCAAAAGGATCCCATGCTGAATATATAATTGTAGCCACAGATTACCTGACCAAATGGGTTGAAGCAAAAGCAACCAAGAAAAATGACGCAAGAACCACGGCCAAGTTTCTCTTTGAGAACGTTTTCACTAGATTTGGACTACCAATAGAAATTGTGAGTGATAGAGGTACGCACTTTATTAATGAAGTTATAGAAGCCTTATTGAATGAATTCTTGGTAATTCATAAGAAATCAGCTCCTTATCACCCACAAGCCAATGGACAAGCCGAAAGTTTGAATAAAATCTTGTGTACAGTTCTCACCAAAATTGTTAACAATGGTAGATCAGATTGGGATAAGCAGTTACATCATGCTTTATGGGCATTTCGAGTAGCCTATAAAACCGCCATAGGCACTACTCCTTTTAACTTAGTGTATGGACAAAATGCTATTTTGCCAATTGATTTCTTAATTCCCACTCTGAGAGTAGCAACTACTTACGAGTGGACAGGACATGAACTATCAGCTCAATTGGATCAAATAGAAAAGCTTCACGAAACTAGGTTACAAGCAGTAGCAGGCATTTACGCTGCTAAAAGACGACAGAAAGCCTACTTTGACGTGCACATTAAGGACAAAAATTTAAAGGAAGGAGATCTAGTTTTGGTATACACCTTAAAACAGCACGCTAAGAAGTTGCAGAAGAGAGGATATGGTCCATTAATCATTAATCGTATATCTACAAGTGGAGCCATTAGCTTAGCAACCTTAGATGGAGACGTGTTACCAAACTACATCAGTGGGTGTAGAGTAAAAAAATATCTAGAACCATTGACCGAAGAAACAATGTCTCGATTAATCAAAGGTAAGAATAGACGCATGGAAGAGGAAAGGATACGAAAAGAAGCGAGATAGGAAGCATTGGAAAGAATAAATAAACGGAAAGAGTGGATGAGAGAGCGAGATGAGAGATATCGACTAGGAGAAGAACTCATCCCAATGGCTAATTTTAGAGCCACTCAAAACCTAGGATCGCAGAGAACACAACCATATTTAAATTTGGGAGCAGGTAAAACGGAGTACCACTTGGTGGATGCTCTCATTGACACAGGAGCCGCTGTAAGCTGCATCAAGCTTTCTTTGACACAAAGACTCAAGGAGAAAGTACGCCCATCGATGGCCCAGTTGATAGGAATAGGAGGAACAATTACTCAATGCATAGGTGAGATCACCTTACCGTTGCATCTTGGCAACAGCACTATGGAACAAAAGCTATTAGTGTGTCATGATCAAGATTTACTTGAAGAAGTAGTGTTAGGTCAGGACTGGATTTACGAATATGAGGTGACCATTCAATTGGCGTTAGGATACATCTCAGCCAGGATAGGACATCGTGAAGTATTCAGTCTGCTAGACGAACGACCAATCAAATCTGTGAGCATGGAGCGAAAAGTTCATTCTAAAGAACAAAGTCCTGAATGTATGATCACTAGCACTATAGATACACCTTCATCAAGTACTATATGTGTGGACACATTGAATTCTGATTGCACACAATCTTCTAATCTAGCAAGTCACGAGAGTGTCAATCAAGCTGAAACCAACCTCACCGAAGAACCATGCATAAGAGAGACTAGTCCTCTGAGTAATTCAAAATCTGTACCCATTAAAATATACCCTATTCCATACTCTAACCAAGCGTGGATAAAGAAAGATCAAGTAGAGGAGTATCTTCGAAGAGAGAAGCACAACCGACATCAGAACAAACAATCAAAGGAGAAACCAACTCAGTCTGAACAAGGAAGTCATCGACAAATTGCTACAATATGGATTCCAAAGAAAGTAGTAGCCGCTCAACAGGATCGTTCGCAAATCTGGGTTCCTAAGTCTTGCGTTCCAAGGAAACTAAACCGAAAGGATGATCCTCAGCACAAGAAGCACAAATATGGTCCACAGGCAAAACAGCCACAAAAAAAGAGTTACTGGAGAAAGAAGGAGTTTGTAATAGCAACCCGAGCCATTCCGAGATTTACAAATCAAATCAAACAGACCTACAACAAGAAGAAAAGAGCCACATTCAGTGGAAGTGGGCAACATACAAAAAGGCACAGCACAATGAAGCAGATTTGGATACCGAAAGACAAAACAAACAGCATGCATGCATAGTAGGGCCAGATTACAAGGCCAAGCATTCGGCACATCCTTCTTCTATTCCAGGATAGTCAAGCACATTTTCCTCTTGGGAAATAGGAGAGCACTTGTACATACATTAAGGAAATTACTCCAAAAAATCATAATAATCGCTTCGGCTATAAACTAACTTTTTTGTTTTCCTTTTCAGATGAAAATATAAAAATACATAAAAATGTGAAAAATCCAGGTATTACCTTTCTCACACACACGGGAAAGGGACGACACCATTCACGCGGAGCAATATCGAGCTTATGACAAACAAATAAAGGAGGATTTCTGATAATATATGGCAACTAATTCATACTCTATATTGAGTGCAGATGGTGTCTACTGATTCAGAATCTACGCAACAGGAAGAAGTCCAGCTTTTCCCACTCGAGTCAATTACAAAAGCAAGAGGTCACTGGTTTCGGGATGATCAACCAGTGGCAGAGCTCATCTTCATGGCAACAATCAAAATTATGGACACAGATCATTATTTTCCAATCATGTCACGGGATTTCAAGACAATAATACAAGGATTACCTCATATTGAAGATGTATGGACACAAGTAGGCATAGAGGCATTTCTCAAGTTGCCGATCTATGTGCCAGACTTTCAGAGATGTGCACAAGTAATGAACACCATGCAACCTGCAGCTACAAAGATATCAGTTCCAGAAGCACGCGTCTTGGATAAAGTCGGAGTTTGGAAGACCATCCAATTCACACACGAATTAATCAACAGAGCCTTTGGATGGAAGCAAGACGGCGTCACAAATGTCAAAGCAGAGTGCCATGATCCCAAGAAGAGATCATTTTTGGATATAAACAGAATTGACATAGAAGATGCTATCCGATTGGTGCATCAACACTTTTGTTTCCCAAGCATGCACAGGTATACCGCTCCACAGAAGATAATCGTACAATTACTATCGCATGCCATGAGACAAATTGGGAACAAAGTGAATTTGACAGGCTATGTTCAGGAAAGATTATTTGAAGCCCAGAAGAAGTGGGGCCAGAAGAAATTTTTGAATGGTAGTTCGGCTCTCACGTTACTGATATATGAAGCTTTGGATATGAAGAATTGTTTGAGAGAGATGCCAACTTCAGAAAAGCTAGCTCAATATGCAAAACCAGCCATTGTCCCTAAGAAAAAGAAGGTTGCCATCAGCGGAGAAGAAGCCGAAACCAGTTCTCAGCCGAGAATGAGAGGCACAAAAAGACTCAGAGAAGTCAAGCAAGATGAAGAAGGAGAACCTATGACAAAAAGAGTCCATGTACTTCCCAAAGTGACCATTGCAGGACCGAAACAAACCACGGAAGAAGAATTGACTAAGGCACTAGAAGAGACGCACAAATACACGGAAGGACAAATCAACTTACCAGTGCAAGGTCATCATTATCAGCAGTCGCACCAGGAATTAAATACAAAAAGAAAACTCACTAAAGTTCACCGATACCGCGAAATCGGATTAGACAATTCCAGCTCGTCATCACAAGATAAAGAAGAGAAGGACACATCATTGTTGGATGTGGATATTCAAAGCGAATCAAAAGATGATGGGCAATGGACAGAATTAAATGAAGTTGATTATGGCGAAGAACCAGAAGGCATCAAGCCAATAGATCAAGAAATAAAAGTGAATCAGAAAACCACAAGCACAAAGACAAAGGAGAAGATATCGAAAATGGAGAATGAGGATAATGCTATAGAAACGGAAGAACCCTTCACACCAATCAGGGTTGTGGCAGAACCTTCCCCAATGGATGTCACATTTCAGGGGAGTGCCACTAAAAAGGATGAAGCAACAAGAGATAATGAAGAACCAAGAATCCAACTGCAAGTTAGACAACCGCATAACGAGACACTCCATGTGGCAGAAGGCAAAGATGTGCAAACAGGAGAGACTTCAGGAATAGCAAAGACATGGCTGAATGTAGACATAGCTCAGCTCAAGCCTGTTGTGCAAGATATGATTAGAACAGCTCTGGACACACAACAATTGATGCTTGACGCTGATGAAGATTACGACCAAGCCATGCGAGATAAGAAAGAACTTGAAAGAGGAGGTAAACATCTTTCCGAAGAATTATCCAAGGTGAGAGAACAAGCTCTGAATAAAGAGAAGGAACTTCAAGAGGTCACAACACGAAACAACATGCTAGAGACAGAGCAGACAAAACTGAAAGACCAAGTTCGGGAATTAACAAAGAAATTAGAGATGAGTGAGACTGAGAAGACACGTCTTCAAGCACGCAATTAAAATTTTAGAGTCTCAGCTCAAAGTCAGTATGGAGGAAGCTGACAACATGCGACAACGAAATAAAGAATTAATGACAGCTCTCATTAGCGATCAGCCATTGGCAATTACTAATGATCAACAAGGAAATATCAAGAACCTAGAAGATCAGATCTCTAAACTAGAAGACCAGCTCAGACAGGAGCAAGCTGTCATTACAGATTGGGAAAAGAGGTATATGGAGGACACAGCTGCCCTCAGAATGAAATGGAAAAAGGCAGAGAATAACTACCTACGACAGTGTAAGGAAGACACAGAGCACATGAATATTGTGGCTCAGGAACTAATTAAACACCAGGCAACCATTGCTAAGGCTGAAGAGGAAAACAAGAAAAAAGATGATTTAATCAAACAACTTCAGGAGCAATTAGAACAGCGAGCAAAACAGGGGACACCAATAGTTCCACAAGAGACCACGGCTACTGTGGAGGAAGAGGTACGTCCTCTCTCTCCCCCCTCGTATCATTCACCAATAAGGGCGGAAAAGGAGGTTCCCATTGAACCTAACATTCGAGACATTGCAGAACTAAGCCGGGCAGACAGGGCACTACTGGTGTCCCAGCTTACTGCGGAATTTGAAGATCAAATCATCAAATTAATGAAAGAGGCTCAAATTGACAGCAAGCAACTCGAGCACATACTTAGGCCATTCAATGTACCATACGGGCTATTGAAGGAACAAACTCGGCATTACATAAAGCATACGACAAATAAAGAACCGGATCATAATCTCCACTTTCGGTATGACACTTTTAACTATACTCAAGCAGAGTTTGAGGCAGCAGATCCAATATGGAGAAGAAAGCTCTTGGAAAAGAACCCTACACTACGGGTACAGTGGGAAGCATCCCCGTATGAGCTTCAAGTCAACCCATCATTTTGCCCACTACCCCGTAGAAGAGCCTGGATGCAATTTTGGGAAGGCCAGCGACAAGGCAGCATTAATAAGCAGTGGTTAAATTATCCACTATTACCTAGTCCACCACATAACTACCTACCGACAGAGGAATACATGGTCAAAACCATGGAATTTTGGCTTGCAAGATATGCTACCGTTCCAGATTTAGCAGTCAAAATGACAAATAAAATATTTAGCATGTTCCTGACGGTAATAAAAGTGTTCCAACATGCACAATATATATTTTTGAATTTCATCGGCATTACGCAAGGATCGGAGGCATTAATTTTTTATTTATCTACTATTCCCAGCCGGTTAACTATTATGGCATATTTTTCTCGTCTCATGTTTCTGCCATCAACATATATGCAGACTTTTGAAGAAGCATTCTTTACAGGCTTCTTTGAAATGGATTCAGAGATTTTTATTAAAATGACCTCCAATTTGAATGCAAGACTGGTGGCCTACGAGACAAGTTTCTTTGCTGATCATAGACAGGCGCCAGAGGACGGGGTAAAGTCTCAGCAATGGAAGGAGTTCATGCTATGTCACGCTAATCTGCTAAATCAAAGAGAGCAACAAGCCATCCAAACCTACACACGTCGCCACAAAAAGCCTGTCGGGGACGACAGATACCAGGAGGGGGGCAGTGTTGAGGGAGAGTCAAGTAAGAAGAAGAAAAGAAGAAGACAACGAAAGAAGCAGCTTCACTAAAAAGCAATATCTAAAGATATATCTCTGCAAGAAGCCCCGCAGGGGCGCAACACCCATCTTTGAACAGAGCCCCGCAGGGGCACACACACCAAGGAAAGGACGTAACCCACATGGGTGCTTCAACCTCTTGATCTCTGGAAGGTCCAGATCGAAGACTGAAGCACCACATCCTCAGACCTTCCACTGGTGGCGTGCGTGGCAACCAGAATTAATGAGCCTATAGGTGAATTAGACTGCGGAATATCAGGTAGTCAGTCTAACTCCAAGGGTTGCGGGCAAGCAAGGCGAATGCATCAAGCCCAGAGAATGTAAAACAAGAATTAAGAAGAGGCCGTCAAAACTGAACACCTGTTTTATAAACAGGTAACAATGAGCAAAGGTTGCATGCAGAGAAAAGAAGTGAAGAACACAACAAGGTCCGATGTGTGCAACCAGGACAAATCAGAGCGCCTCTAAAACGTAATGCAAGATCAAGAATCAGGCAATACTGACCACTGGATGCGTGCGGACAACAAACTGATGACAAGAAGCAAAGCCTATCAAGGGACGACAGAGACGAAGAGGGGGAGAGTGTTGCAGAGCTAAAGGAAGTACAAAGCAGAGAAAAAGACGGGCCCCAAAATTTTTCCGATCTCGACATCATATTTTTGTATCATACTCATTCTTGTAATATATTTCCCGTTGTAAATGCACTAGAGGAGTCCTCTAGATGCATCCCCACAGAAGATTAGAGATTTACCCATGTAAAATAGTAGGAAATTAGTCTCTTAGTGAATAAAGTGCCGGTCTCTTGTGTGAAAAGGACCATTTTTAGGGCACTAGTATATAAGTCAAATGTGACTCTTTGTAAAGAACTTTTTGCCATTGTGAGAATAGAGAGCACAGAAATTCGAATTTGTGTCTTCTTCACTCTGTATCTTCTTCATTGTGAGCTTGTATGCATGTGTATTGCTTGGAAAGAGTGCTTGTGAGTGTTGTCTATCCATGAAAGTGTTTATTTGCTGTAGGTAAGGTGTGTGTAGGAAGTGCTGAAGTGTAGGAAGGAATTTCCCGTGACTCAGTATTTTGCTCATAACTTGAAGTAGGAGCGTCAGAATTGAGTGAAATACTGCCATTGGATGCGTCTTCTCGAGAGCTTCGAAACGCATATGCTATTCAATATATTTGGAGTTCGGAGCTGGGAGAAAAGTCTAAAATACTGAAGGCTGCTGCACCAAGTATCGTTTCGCCGTGACCAACAGTTGAAGCTTGTTTGGATAAGTCTTTGCCTCATTTACACTCTTTGAGTAGTTCACTTGCATTGACCATTACATGATTGCATGTCCTCATACACTCGGCTAGGTTTGTATACTCTTTGGATTGATAATTAAAAGCGTGTATCCCCACTATATGCACTTGTGAGGGGATTGAGGTATAGTCTCTTTCTCCGCAAGTCCCTAAGTTGGTACTTAGGTCAACACAATGTGTCTATGTGTGTATGTGTGCGTATGTGTGTGTGTCTATGTGTGTGTGTCTATGTGTGTGTGTCTATGTGTGTGTAAATGTGTGTGTATGTGTGTGTGTGTGTCTATGTCTATATGTGTGTTTGTCTATGTGTGTATGTATGTGTATGTGTGTGTATGTGTGTGTATATGTGTGTATATGTGTGTGTATATGTGTGTGTGAGTGTATCTGTCTATGTGTGTATGTGTGTATGTGTGTGTGTGTCTATGTGTGTATATATGTGTGTGTGTATATGCATGTGTGTGTGTAAATCTTTGTGTATGTGTGTGTGTATGTGTGTGTATGTGTGTGTATGTGTCTATGTGTGTATGTGTGTGTGTATGTCTATATGTGTGTGTGTGTCTATGTTTGTATGTGTGTGTGTGTCTATGTGTGTATGTGTGTGTCTATGTGTGTGTGTGTGCCTATGTGTGTGTGCAAATGTGTGTGTATGTGTGTGTATGTGTCTATGTGTGTATATATATATGTGCGTATGCATGTATATGTGTGTGTAAATATGTGTATGTATGTGTATGTGTGTGTATGTGTGTGTATGTGTGTGCATGTGTCTATGTATGTGTTTGTGTGTGTCTAGGTGTTTATGTGTATGTGCCTATGTGTGTATGTGTGTGTGTCAATGTGCATATATGCGTGTGTCTATGTGTGTATATGTGTGTCTATGTGTGTATGCATGTGCATATGTGTGTGTAAATTTGTGTGTGTCTGTGTGTGTGAGCGTACCTTTGTGCTTCTCTGACCGTCGCTAGCTAGGAGGTTGTGTGTGCATGCTCGATCTCTCTCTCTCCCTCTCTCTCTCTCGCTCTTCCTCTCTCTCTCTCTCTCTCTCTCTCTCTCTCTCTCTCTCTCTCCCTCTCTCTCTCTCTCTCTCTCTCGTCTCAATCCCAGCACAAATGTGCCCGGAGAAATTAGAAATTTTTTTCACATTCAAGAGCGTCGCTTACGCGATGCTCTGAAATCTCATATGTCGCAATGAGTTTGCCAACATCGGTAGGAGCATCGCTAGATAGCGACACTATTTGCGACTGTCCAAATTAGCATCGCATAAGTGATGCTTTTCATCGCTTATGTGATGAGACTTCTTTTTTTAATAAAAAAGAGATTCGTTGCTTATGCGATGCTTTTGTCGGATAAGCGATGAAACCCGCTTTCTTTTTCAATGGGGGGCGTGCTTTTCTAGTGGTGTTCTCTATGTATACCTTTGTCTCAACCATACTCATCTCTATGTGTATATATCTATATGTATCCCCCCCTTGATCTTTGGTCCTCTTATATAAAATTTGGTTTTTTGAGAATCTTCATGGTGTTCGTCGATTGAACCCCTATGCTACAAGATTTGAAGCTATGCATGGATGAGATGGTGAGGAAATGTCCTTTTGGATGGATGCAAAACTCCAGGGAGGTATTGTAGATGAGAAGAAGATCACTAGTAGCGGTGAGGATGGGATATAGTTAAGAGGATGGATTTCACAAGTCATAATGAGATTGTGGATGTCATCAGAGTTTTTTGGGAAGAGGAGGCATAGTCAATGGGAAGGGAAAGCGTATTCAAAAGGCCAAAATTTAGGGAGGGATTCTAATCCATGGAAAGAGACACATCAAGAGCTCTACAAATGCCCACTACCAATGGATGCTCCATCACAGAGAGATCCAAAAAGGAGGTCCGAAAGGCAGCCTTGGAGGAAGAGAGGGGTCCAAACTTCACCCAATAACTAGAAGAAGGTGGGCCGATGGGGACTTATCAGAGGAACTAAATCATATAATTGGCAAAAGTGGAAGAAAATTGGAATGAGGTGGAAGGGTAGAGAAGAATTTTGGGAGTTGTGTTTGGTTGGAATTGCCAATGCTACAAAGGGAGTGTCCAGAAAAATGTTTTTTATTTTATAAGAACATAAATAAAAGAGGTATAAAATATGTTGTATAAACTTGAGGATAAAGTGAAGGATTCTAGATTCTATAGAGTTTGATCTTGGAAACATTCACAAGCAGAAGGGCCTCATTTTGAAAAGTAGCAATTTGAATTGCACTCTAACATAAGATATTAATGACCTTATAGGCTTCTTCCCAAATTGGTGCAAACTTGCCATGGATCTGTGTCTGCTTGGCTAGGTTGTAAAGAAGCACGAGAGAGCCTACCTAAAGTTTAGATGTGCAGAATATTTTGTCATGTCATGCCTTGTGTTTGCCTTGGG
Organism: Ceratopteris richardii; assembly: GCA_020310875.1. Taxonomy (NCBI): domain Eukaryota; kingdom Viridiplantae; phylum Streptophyta; class Polypodiopsida; order Polypodiales; family Pteridaceae; genus Ceratopteris; species Ceratopteris richardii. The sequence goes on along the minus strand of CM035440.1, from coordinate 132,231,606 downwards.
TTGTTTCTAGAACAGCTCAAGCTTCTTCTTGAATTTCTTCCTATATGTGCAAAGCAACAAGTCAAACAACTAGAGAGGAGGTGTCGTCATCGGTTGTTTTGTGGCATAACTCGTTGATATAGGGTAGATTGTACAAAGAAGGTTAATGGTGCCAACACTGTGATCCCATAGACCAAGCGAAAGGGTGTATGTCATGTTGTAGTCTTATAAGTTGTTCTATATGCCCAGATTGTGCCTACATAAATGGAACCCCATGTCTTAGAAGCTAAAAGATGTTCTTTGCAGAGAAGGCAGATTAACATATTATTCATGCTCTCTACTTGGCCATTAGCATGTGGACACTAAGCACAAGACCTTCAGTGAAGAATTTTACATTTAACAATAAGTTTATGCAGAATAGTATTAAAAAAATGTGTGCCTTGATCTGAGGTGGTCTCCACAAGACATCCTAAATGTGCAAATACATATTCAAACAAGAATTGAGCTATAGTGGATGTAAAACAATCTTGAGTGGCCTGAACCTGAACCCATTTGGTTGAATAATTTGTGGCACCTAGTAAATACTTCTCTTGCCAAGGCCATGCAATGGGATAAATTGGCCTGACAAAATCAATATCCCAATGTTTGAATGGCTTCTACCCTATGGGAATGGAAAGAGGGTTGTGGTGCCTCCCACATGGGTGAGGCCCACATCTCTGGCATACATTGCATCGTTTGGCCCAGGCTTCCTTGAAAAGCATTAGCCACCAGAGGCCTAAATCAAGTATCTTTTGTGCCATGATATGTCTCAGAGGATGATCGAATCCTACACCTTCGTGGGCTTCCTGTAGAAGTGCCTATGTTTCTTGCATGAGTAAGCATTTGTGAAGACTTCATCATGGATTTGCTTGTAAAGGGCTCCAACTATACTTCTACATTTTAGTAGTAGTTGTCATTTTTTTAGCAGTGTGGAGTCTAGAGGAAAGGTAGTTGTGGCCAAGAGGTTATGCACTTCTTGGTACCACTAGAGGGAAGTGCTAACCATAAATAGTAAGACATCCAGAAAATCATCTAAAATTTTGCACATTGGTGCTCCTCTTGGAGCCATATGCAACATGTAATCAGCCAAGACATGATGACATCTAGGTCATATCCTTATCTTGAAATCAAAATCCTAAAATAGAAAGACCATTTCTATATTTCGTCGATAATCTCGGGCTTGTTAAGTAAACATTTCAAGGCTTGATGATCAGTTACTACCATAAATTTGACACCAAGTGGCAATGTTGAAACTTTTGCAAGGGGAATACAATGGCCAAGGCCTCCCTTTTTGTAGTATTGTAATTTTTCTTAGCTCTACATACTAGGAGACTCGCATAGTGGATTGGATGATCCATTTTTTCTCCTCCTATTGATTGTGCTAAGATCGCACCAACTACTTTGAGGTTGGCATCCACATAGATATGGAAAGGGAAATTCCAATTGGGTTTCATGAGAATAGGCAAACGAATTAGCCATGATTTTAACTCTAGGAAGGCTTGTCTGTCGTTCTCTATCCACTAGAAGAGAGTGTCTTTTCCCATGAATCTAGATAGGGGCCTCACTATATCTACATACATTCTAATGGGCCTACAATGGTAGCATGTGTGGCCCAAAAATCTTTGGACATCCCTTCTACAAATGGATCATGGCATTCTCAGGATTTCCACAACCTTTTTAGGATCTAGAGCCATCTTTGCATAGATACAATGTGTCCCAACAAGGTGGCATGTGCCACGAGGAAGTGGAATTTGTGTGGATTCATCTTAAGATTAGTCTCCCTATATTTACGGATAATAAGGGAGAGATGTGCCAAATGTTCGTCAAAACTCTCGATTGGACCGATTCTAGAAAATGTGGAGAATCCATAAAGATTCTGAGGGATCCAAAAAGCAAATTACCAAAAATAATTGATATTGTGCAGTGGAAGGTTGTCGGGGCATTCTGAAGTTTGAACATGATTTTTGTATAGATTGTTGGTGCAAGTGCCAAGCCTACACACTTGGCTAGGCATGAGAAGACTTTATGTGCAAACGTTTGAAGACACATGAGAACCATTGCTATGGATTTTTATCTTTAACCAATTGTAAAAGTCAATTGACTTGGAAGATTCTTGTAAATCCACTAAACTCGTGGAGGTAGACAAAAGGAAAAGCTACGACTTCATTTGGAGAGAATATCTCCTAGAATAGAGGATCAATTTTCTAGAGAGAGCCAAATTTGAATTCAAATTCAAATTTCAAGAAAAGCATTATAAAAACACTTTGAAATCTCACGGCCATAACACTCCCTTACTGAGTCATTCAGTTGATCATTAGTAGAGGTTGAGTAGCACACTTCATTGCTCACTCACCTCACAATCATTTGGCATTATTCCTTTTCCAATGATGTTGTAAGTTCATGTTTCATAATACATATACATCATTAAGTATATCTGTTGGTCTCCTTGTCATTGTCACTCAAAACAGTGCTATTGTCTTGCTCATATCTCAGTCATTACTCCACCATTTTCAATGTTCTATGACTTGTTGGAATCAGCTCTAAGTTTACTACGTGTAGAAAAAGTTTGAAGACATTCCATTCAGTGGATTGGGAGAAAAGCGCCTCAAAGTGCTCACTGGTCATTCTCTGTAGATATCCTACAAAATCAGGGGTAATGCTTCACTTGCTAAATTGATTGCTCTGTGTATAGTCAATCATTTTAAGTGATTCTACTTGGAATCGTTAGCTCTTTAAGCTAATTATATATATCCAGAAGGAATTTTTTTAATTCCTACTGTGCTGGGAGCATTGAGCTTAACAAGTAGCAGGTGTGAACCAAAATCGAAGGTTTTTGATGATTTGTGAATGTTGAAGTTATCTATTTTGAATCAATCATTACAAGGATCATCTCCAAAGTACATAGGCACTTATTTAGTGTCATTGGAAAGCTAAAAGGGCATACAACTCAACTTTGAAGTGAAGAGGGCTGGTACAAAGTAGGGATTAGCAACACCAACTCATTTCTTGGAGTGTCCATCCATCATTCCCAACAGTGGTATCAGAGCAAAGCTAAGGTAAAATGGGAGATGGTTTTCCTTCTTTCATTGATAAATTGAATAGGAACAACTACCAAGCATGGTCCTTGAGGATGAAGACATGCTTCCAAGGAAGGAGTCTCTATGGATACATCTCACGAGATGAGGAGATGCCCATTTTCAGAAGCAAAGGACAACCTACAAGAGAGGATAATGAAAGACTCAATTAAATGGTGTACCAAAGATGCATTAGCAAGGTCATACTTACTTAACTCTATCTCTGACTTTCTTCTTCCACATATTAGGAATTGTAAGACATCCCAAGAGACTTGGGAGACATTGTCATCATATTTTTCTTCCAACACAAGGGCTAGGAAGAACAATTGTGGATTGAGTTTACCACTCAAAGAAAGCAACCCAAGCAAGGCATCTCAAATATATGACCAAAGTCAAGGATGTGGTTGACCAATTAGCAAGCATAGGAGAGGATATTGAAGAGGATCAAATTGTGAGACAAGTAATAAATGGTATTAAGGCAGATGACAAATGGGAGAGCTTCAGAACTGCCATGGAATTGTACATGGACATGCAGATTCCAGTTCTTACCACACTCATGGGGCAACTCTTTACCCATGAAGCCAAACTCAACCAAAATGGAGATTCATCAAGAGGTAATAACTTTTCTTCTCTATATACAGATAAAGGCAATTCTAAAGAGAAAGGGAAAAGAAAAAAGATTGAGGATGAAGGTACAACCTCTCAAGCTAAATATGCAGGGAGAGGTAGAAACTCAAGAGGTTGAGGCAGAGGAGGTAAGCAAGGTAGGGGGAGACCTTTCATCTCTTCCCCATGTAATATTTGTGGTTTATCAAATTGCACTACAGATGAGTGTTATAGGAACTTCAAGAACCAAAGAGGTAGAGGTATCCAAAGAGGTGGCTACACACAATCAAGAGGAAGATTCAATCATCATCAAGGCTACAATAACAACTACAATAATAATTACAATAACAACTACCAAGGAGGCTAGAAATCAAGGAAAGACTACAAAAATTATATAGAGGAACAAGAGGATTCCCTTCTTATTATGAATATGACTTCAAATCAAGGTATGAATAATGACCATCTCTTCTACATTGACTCAGGATGTTCAAACCATATGGCAGACAATGTAGCTCTTCTCTCTGACCTTGAGGAACCTAAAGCAAAGCATCAAGTACAAACAGGTGATGACACCAAATAGAAATCTGTTGAGCAGGGTTCTATATGTACCTACAATCACCAAGAACTTGATGAGTGTTGGGCAGATTGTGAAAAAGGGTTTGCAGGTTAGGTTCAACAAACATGGAGCATTTGTGGAGGATCCCCTACATGGGTTCAAAAGAATTTCCAAAGGAGAAAAGACAGGTAGGTTATTTACATTTGAACTTGAAGATACAAAGAATATTGCACTTTATAACTATAAAGATCAAACATTGTCAGAGCTTGAGATTTGGCATAAGAGATTAGGGCATATTGGTGAGAGAACCTTAACGAAAATATGTAGAGATCAATGTGTGCTTGGGATACCTAATGTATCCAAGAAATACATGATCTATAATGTGGTGCTTTTCAATTTGGAAAATCTCACAGGTTACCCTTCTCAAGGAAAGGCTACATGCATGAGGACTACTTGGAGCTTGTCCATACATATGTATGGGGACCAAGTAAGGATCCCTCAATTTGTATTATGTATCTTTCATTGATGATTTAAGTAGATGGAGTATCTTATATTTTATGAAGCACAAAGATGAAGTATTCAGTTGCTTTAAGAAGTATCTTGCACTTGTGGAAAACCAAACAGGAAGAAGCCTAAAAAGACTAAAGTCAGATGCAGGAGGTGAGTACTTCTCAAATGAGTTTGATGCATTCTTGCAGGAGAGATGAATCAAAAGGGAAATCACAAGAAGGTATACTCTTGAGCAAAATGGAGTGGCAGAGAGGAGAAACATATTAATTGTTGAAAAAGCTAGTTCAATGCTAAATGAGAAAAAATTACCTAATTATTTGTGGGCAAAGAGTGTATCTACTGCCACTTATCTTGTAAACAAGTTTCCATCAAAGTCTCTTGATGGAATGACCCCATATGAAGCATGGCATGGTAGAAGACCTTCACTTGATCATTGCAGGATCTTTGGATGTGTTGCTTATGTGCATATCCCATCTCAAATCAGAGGTAAGCTAGACCCTAAGGCAGAGAAGTGCATCTTCATAGGGTATGACTTGAATCAGAAAGGATACATGTGTTATAATCCGTCCAACAAGGGATTCATGGTTAGTAGAGATGTTGTCTTTGATGAGAATGATTCTTGGTTTGAAAGTGAATGCAGCAAAATTAATTTGCCATATGACTTGGAAGAGGAGTTCCCAAGCCTCACCAAGGAGGAGCCAAATCAGATTGAAGACATCAAATCAGATGATGAGGACATCATCAACTTAGAAGAATTCAATTCATGGAAAACCGAAGGCAAAGTCAAGATGAAGAAGTTGGAGGACATACGTGAATCATCCAACCAAGCAATCAAAAGATCACAAAGGGAGAGCAAGAAGCCAATCAGATATGGGTATGACACTTCTTTAGTTACTAAGCATTCTATTTATCTAGCCAAAGACTTACCACTTGAAGAGCCATCATCATATGAAGAGGCAAAGACCAAGGCAGAATGGAAGGAAGCTATGGATGAAGAAATTGAAGCATTCAAGGAGAATGATACTTGGGAGCTAGTGCCAAAGAAGGAGTCTATGAAGGTATTTGGTTCTAGATGGATCTATAAAATCAAGAGAAATTCAGATGCATCAATAAGCAGGTACAAAGCTAGACTTGTGGCTTAGGGTTTTGCACAAACCCAAGGAGTTGATTATGAAGATACTTTCTCACATGTGGCCAGAATGCCAACCATCAGGGTATTGGTAAGTGTGGCTGAATGAAGGAATTGGAATATGTACCAATTAGATGTAAAAAATGCTTTTCTTCATGGCTGGATTTCAGAGGAGGTGTACATGTCTCAACCTCCTGGTTATGAGGACCTAAACAAGTTAAATTATTTGTGTAAAATGAACAAAGCTCTTTATGGATTGAAGCAAGCACCTAGGGCATGGAACCATAGGTTGACTACATACCTTCAAGATCAAGGATTCATCATGAGCAAAGTAGATACTTCTCTATTTGTCAAGAGAAGTGATTTCAAGGTGATATACCTATGTGTGTATGTTGATGATATCATACTTACAGGTAATGATGCTAATGGCATCAAGCAGATCAAGAATCAACTAATGCAGGAGTTCAAAATCAGTGATCTAGGGTCACTAAAGTATTTCCTTGGACTTGAGTTAGTCTATACTAGTTTTGGAATCTATATCACTCAAAGAAAGTATGTGCAGGATATGTTGAAGAAGTTTCACTTGCAGGATGCCAAGGTAGCTAGTACTCCTATGGAGGTAAACCAAAAATTAAGTGCTCATGAAGGTAATGTGCTTGAGAATGTTGCATGATACCAAAGCATAGTTGGAAGCATAAACTATGCTACATTGACAAGGATTGATATTGTTTATGGAGTAAGTGTCTTAAGCCAATTTATGCACAAACCTAGAGCACCTCACTTGGAAGCTGCCAAGAGGATTTTGAAGTACCTTAAGGGCACTCAAAATCAAGGTTTATACTTTCATTATACTTCAGATTTGGACATCAAGATATACTCAGATGCAGATTGGGCAGGTTGCAAGGATGACAGGAGGAGTATCTCAGGTTATCTCTCTTTTTCAGGTGACAAGCCTATTTCATGGTCTTCCAAGAAGCAACCTATTGTTGTTTTAACTTCAACAGAGGTAGAATATAGAGGACTGGCCAATGCTACTCAAGAGTCCATATGGATCAGATTGCTATATGCAGACTTGGGATTACATGCTAACTCTCCAATGATTTCTTTACAAGTTCTTTACATCTTGCAGCAAATCCTATCTATCATGCTAGGACCAAGCATATAGAGGTCCACTATCATTATGTGAGAGAAAAGCTATTGAGCAAGGAAATTCAGTTGGCATATGTATCAACTAATATGCAATGTGCAGACTTATTGACCAAAGCACTTGATGGTACTAAACTTTGCAAGTTTAAAGCTATGATTGGATTGCAGGACATTCAAGAGGATTGATGAAGAAGACCAAGCCAAGATGTTTGGCTTGAGGGGGAGCTATTGGTGCAAGTGCCAAGCCTACACACTTGGCTAGGCATGAGAAGACTTTATGTGCAAATGTTTGAAGACACATGAGAACCATTGCTATGGATTTTTATCTTTAACCAATTGTAAAAGTCAATTGACTTGGAAGATTCTTGTAAATCCACTAAACTCTTGGAGGTAGATAGAATGAAAAGATACGACTTCATTTAGAGAAAATATCTCCTAGATTAGAGGATCACTTTTCTAGAGAGAGCCAAATTTGAATTCAAATTCAAATTTGAAGAAAAGCATTATAAAAACACTTTGAAATCTCCCGGCCATGACACTCCCTTAGTGAGTCATTCAGTTGATCATCAGTAGAGGTTGAGTAGCACACTTCATTGCTCACTCACCTCACAATCATTTGGAATTATTCCTTTTCCAATGATGTTGTAAATTCATGTTTCATAATACATATACATCATTAAGTATATATGTTGGTCTCCCTGTCATTGTCACTCAAAATAGTGTTCTTGTCTTGCTCCTATCTCAGTCAGTACTCAACCATTTTTAGTGTTCTATGGCTCGTTGGAATCAACTCTAGGTCTAATATGTGCTGAAAATTTTTGAAGACATTGCATCAAGTGGATTGGGAGAAAAATTTCTCGAAGTGGTCACTAGTCATTCTCCGTAGAGATCCTAAAAAATCGAGGGTAATGCTTCACTTGCTAAATTTATTGCTCTGTTTAGTCAATCATTTTAAGTGATTCAACTTGGAATCATTAGCTCTTTAAGTTAATTAGATATATCCAGAAGGAATTTTTCTGATTCCCATTGCATTGGGAGCACTAAGCTTAACAAGCAGTAGGTGCGTGGACCAAAATAGAAGGTTTTTTATGATTTGTGAATGTTGAAGTTATGTGTTTTGAATCAATCATTACAAGGATCATGTCCAAAGTACATATGCACTTATTTCATGTCATTGGAAAGCTAAAAGGGCCTACAACGCAACTCTGAAGTGAAAGAGGGCTGGTACAAAGTAGGGATTAGTAGTACCAACTCATTTCTTGGAGTGTCCATCCATCTTTCCCGACATAGATGTAGGTCCCTAGGGGGTAACAAAAGCTACCTTCGATGGATCCTTATGTTGGATGGTGATCTGGTTATATCCATTGTATCCATCCATGAAGTTGCAGAGGGCATGCCCGACCACATCTTCCACTGCTTGTTTTGAGAACAATGTAGGGAATCCATTTGGAATCCTACCTTTGTTACACGTTCAAAAATCTACACATACTTTGATCTTATTCGACTATTTGTTGGGCCCAATCACCGTGTTAAAGAGCCAATTCGAGTGTTCAATCAAAACTATGATCTTATCAATCTCTATTCACACCTCCTCTCCATACCTAGGATTCTTTGCATTGGTTTTGCATCCGGGACCAATGGAATTGTGTGAAGTCCCAAGATTGCAAGAATGCCTACCAAATCTTCTAATTCCATGCAAAAATATTTTTAAAACTCTGTATAAAAGCAATGAGCTTATGTAAAAGCTCCTTTCACCCTCCAAATGCAATATTGTAGCGATTGTATAGGCAACTTTGTCCTTTTGTGCTAATCATATAGGTTTTGGATCACGAGCACAAGTGCTTTGATGTCTACTACAAGTTTAGCACATCTTGAGAGGGTGTTTTTGTTCAACTTTTTGAAATACAATCATTTTTCTGCACCACAATATTTAGTCAATGGCCATGGAAAAAAGAAATGATGTATTCCATATGTTGGCGATTGAGGATAAGTTGGATGGTAATAATTACTTGTTGTGGGAATATATGATGTGCCATGTATTGGCAACAAAAGGTGTGTTATGCAGGGTGTTCGAATATGCCCTACTACACCTGCAAATAGAGTTATTGAAGGTGATATAGATGGCATTCAAGATGGTGATCTTCAATTTCCAAGTCGTGTTGCAATTATTGTTCCACCTACTTCATTGGGATGGCACATATGGTCAAGAACATGTATTGATAGCTTTTTCTATCAAACATGCCATTATCCCTTGCATTCGCTCTTGCAAGAGAGCAAAGGATGCTTGGGATAAACTTACAAGTTTATACCAAGAATGAAATGAGGTTCGTGTTACTTACCTCCAAAGATATTTGAAGAGTGAGCATTTGAATGAAGGATATTCCATGGACATACATTTGACAAAGATCAAAGATTTGAAGGAGCAATTGATTTTTGTTGATGAAGTCCTGCCAAATAATTCACTTGTGCAGACTCTTCTTAACGATCTAGATTGATATCATAGTTTTACTTCCACTCTTTGATTGATGATAAAAGGCAATCCAAATGCCTTCTTGCCATACCTGTGGTAAAGAAGTAATGTATGCATGAAATAGAATGTACATGAATGCATATGAGAAATCCTATTTAGAAAACAAACAATTACTCTAACTATCCTGGTGACTTTGAATAGCTTTTCATAAGCTTTCCAAGATTATATTTGTTTCAAAATTGACATGATCTCCTTTCATGTATACATTAGTATAGAGATCCCACTATACTCAATGCTCACTCTAAGTATAAAAGAAAACACAACTATTTTTGAAAGGGATTTCACTCTTCTATGTGTGGTTTCTCATTTATCCTAAGTCTGATTAAAACAGAAGATGACTTCAAAGTTTCATGGGTACTTTGATATAGAGCTCTCATTCAACTCCATCCATGAGAATGCCAGAAATAAGATATGAGCATTTGAAATTCAACATGAAACTGAGCATAGAAGTTCAATAAGTGTGTATTATGTTTATTTTGCACCTACAAGCATGGTGCATAATACTGAAAAGTGTTTCATAAGTGTATTTTGGCTTTGTTCAATCAAGAGATTTGAATCTCAAGTTGAAAGCATAGAAAAACTACATTTTTGAAGTGCACAAGCTCTTAATGCAAGTAATTCAAAGTTCTTAAAAAAAAGAAATTTCAAATGCAAATAGAAAAGTTTTCTTATTTCATGTTAGAAGTAGAACAAGATCTTCCTCATAGTTCACACTCCTAATTCAAGCCTTGAAGTCAACCCACTTCTCCTAACACATCATCTTCCTTGTGTTGTTCGTGTGCTTCCGTAGACGTCTAACTTCAACAATACTTCCGTATTTGCTCATGCTTGGGAGAAGTGTGAGGAGAAGTGGGTTGACTTCAAGGCTTGAATTAGGAGTGTGAACTATGAGGAAGATCTTGTTCTACTTCTAACATGAAATAAGAAAACTTTTCTATTTGCATTTGAAATTTCTTATTTAAGAACTTTTCTATTTGCATTTGAAATTTCTTATTTGAAGCTTGGCGCTCAACACACAATATTGAATGTATTACAACTTGAATGTACAAAGATGAGTGACCCGTTAGGGCAATAGGCATATATACAAGGGGTGGGACCTCCTAAAGAGGGAAAAAAGTGCCCCAGTGGTCCTAGTGTGTTCACACACATCACCACTAAAACATATCAACAAATTCCCCCTCGAAGTGATGCGATGAACAAGGAGTTGGCACTCATGTATAAGGAAGTGCCAAGCTATGTGGAATCAATCCACAAAAGGAAGTAAGCCTAAAGCTTTGCGAAAATCTTTAAACTTCTCTCTAGGCAGAGCCTTCGTGAAAAGGTCTGCAATGTTCTCCTACATGGGCATATATGCCAAGCTGATCTCTCCAGTAGAGAACCTCTCCCTAACATAATAATAATGCACCTCAATGTGCTTAGTGTGAGCATGCAACACAAGGTTCCTCGCAACTCCCAATGCACTCTGACTGTCAGTGAAGATGGTGGTGGCAGAAGACTAACCAACACCCAAATCAGCCATAAGGCATCTGAGCCACACACACTCAACAATCCCTGTGAAAGCTGCCCTATACTCAGCCTCACAACTGGAAGTGGCCACAATAGGTTGCTTCTTGCTCAACCAAGATATACATGAGCTACCAAGCATGAAGCAAAAGCCACTAGTGGACACACAGGTGTCATAGCAACCAGCCCAATCATTGTAAAAAAAAGCATGCAAATCTGACGGTAGTGATCCCCCCTTGGCATAAAACAATCCAAGTAGTTGGGTACCACTCAAGTAGTGAAAGATGTGCTTAATCGTCTGCCAATGCTTGACACCTGGGCAATGCATAAACCTGCTCATTGCTGAGATAGCAAACTGAATATCTGGCTTAGTAATGCATAACTAAATCAAGCATCCAACAGCATGTTGATAGAGAACATCATCAAATGCATCTCTAGCATCATGAAGACTCAATCGTAAACCTATCTCCATAGGAGTAGCAATAGGCTTACAGTCTTCAAGGCCAAAACGTTGCAATAATATGTCAATATATTTTGTCTAAAACAAAGCTATTCCACCATCAACTTGCATAAACTGAATGCCCAAATAATGATGCGAATGTGCCAAATTGGACATCTCAAATGAGGGCATGCAAACCAGCCTTAAAATCAGCAATATGCTTCTCAATAGGACTAGTGACTAGTATGTCATCAACATAGACAACAATGATCAGAAGCACACCATTAGTAGGCTTAACATATAAGATGCTTTTAGTTGGACTGTTCTCAAAACCATATGCAATTAGATAGGCATGTATCTTTTCATACCAAGCATGTGGTGCTTGCTTTAAATCATATAATGCCTTCCTTAACCTGCACACCTAGTTCTCATGCCTTTTTTGCACAAAGCCATGGGGCTAAAAAACATACACTTCTTCATGAAAGTCACCATTAAAAAATGTAGTTTTAATGTCCAATTGATATTCATTCTAACCATGATGGGTTGCAAGTGTCTAGATGCTACGAACAGTAGTCATACGACATGTAGGTGCAAAGGTCTCATCAAAATCAATGCCCATTTCCTGCGCATAACCCTTTGCAACAAGTCTAGCTTCATAACTCTCAATTGTTCCATCAGGCTTACACTTAAGCTTGTAAACCCACTTAGTGCTAATGGCCTTCTTGCTCATCATATTCAGATTGCATAGTAGCCATCCAATTTTCTAAATTTTGTGATTCATCAAATGAAACAGGCTCATTCTCATCATAGAGACTAGACATAGCCATAGCATAGCAATTTGATGCAAAAGAGGCACTATGAGAGCCTGAATGAGTACGATATGACAGAGGTGCATCTAATTTGCTATCACGCAAAGTGTGCACCAGCCATTTTGGTATAGTTTTTGCTTCCTCAATATCAACTCTCTCATCAACAAGTGCATCATGTAAATCTGCATCAGAAATGGAGTGGTCTGCATCATGGCATGAAACCTGTAAAGGTTGAGAAGTTGCCTCATTAGGACCAGCACTAGACTGCCCACCTGTAAAAGGAGGCAACAAAGTATCATACATGTCTTTGGAGCTAAAAAATTTCTCCTTTGTACATGAAAGTAAGGTTTGAATAGCATCTTCCACAAAAACAACATCACGGCTAACCAAAATGTGTTTGTTCTATGGATGATACAGACGATAGCCTTTGCATCCAAAATTGTACCCAACAAAAATACATTTTACTCCTTTATCATCCAATTTTCTACGATGTTGTTCAGGCACTAATGCATATGCCAAACAACCAAATACATGCGGATGAGCAATAGATGGCTTGCGACCATATCAAGCCTCATATGGAGTGATAGACTGGAGCACGTTATTGGGACACTTTTTTAGTATATATACCGCACACATAACAGCCTCAAGCCAGACACAATGTGGTAAGGTCTGGCTCTTGACCATACACCTCACCATCTCCATGAGTGACCTGTTCTTTCATTCAGTAACTCCATTCTATTGAGGTGTATATGGCACTGTACACTGATGTTTTATCCCACGTTCAACCAGAAATGCATTAAAGTCTGAAGACATATATTCCCCCCCTCAATCAAATGAAGGGTGCCCATTTTACATGCTGACAGATTTTCATCCAAAACCAAAAACTGTTTGAAGCACATAAACACTTCAGACTTTTCTTTCAATGGATAAACCCATGCATGCGTGGAAAATTCATGAATGAAAGTCACGAAGTAAAGATAATTTCCAAAAGAGGGTGTCCGCATAGGACCACAAACATCAATGTGAACAAGTTGCAATCTCTGAGTAGCTCGAACTGAACCATCTTTTGGAAAGGAGGAGCGCTGCATTTTGCCCAAAATACAGCCTTCACATACATGTTTATCAGGTGCCTCAAGTTTGGGCAAAGAGGACACCATTTCAGATTTTTGTAGGTGTAGCAAACTAGAAAAATTTAGATGACCAAAGCATGCATGCCAAAGCTTTGCATCTGACATAGCTTGAGAATCATGTACTACACATGCTAAAATGAACTTAACATCTGTCATCAACAAATTTCATAACCAAGCCAATCTTGGCTAATGCAGAAATTGATAATAGATTTTTCTTGATCCTGGCATAAATAAAGCATCTGACAAAGTGAAAGAACTACCATCAGCAGTAGTCAAAATGATTTTACCAACTCCCATGATAGGATAAGAGGAGTTGTTGGCACATGTGACAGTTGTCCCTCTAGGGGCAGGCTCGAGTGAAGTGAAGAAACTATGTTGCGAGGTAATATATTTGGTTGCCCCACTATCAAAATACCAAACATCTGAGTCTACTGCAAACATACATTGCTCATGAGAAGATGGGTCAAAATTGCAAACAGTAGTAAACACCCATTCTTCATTCTGCATACAGTATTTGAAAAAAAAAAATTGCTTCTCAAATTTCTTCTCATCTTTGTCTTCCTTCTTCGAATGTGTAGTATTTGCAGATTTTTGATTACTAGTAGAAGAGCTCCATTTACCTTTGCCCTTCTGGCTAGCCAGGAAAGCTTGATCTGCAACATGCATAATAGACCTGTTCTGCCTAGTAGACTGATCTTCTTGCAATAGAACAGAAACCAAATCCTCAAATGATAAGGCATTTAGATTGCCTTTCATCATCAAACGAAGGGTAGAAGCAAAACTTTGATATGAGTCGGGAAGACCATTCAGAACAGTCTGCACAAGTGAACTATCAGGAAGGACTTCATCAGAAGAAATAAATTGTTCCTTCAAATCCTTGATCTTTGTCAAAAAATTGTCAATAGAATCACCTTCATTCATATGCTCACTCTCCAATTGTTTTCGGAGGTAAGCAACATGAGCCTCATTCCTAGCCTGGTACAATGTGGTAAATGTATCCCAAGCATCCTTAGATGTTCTGCAAGAGCGAATGTGAGGAATAATGGAACATTTGATAGACAGAGCTATCAATGCATGTGCGTCAGCATCTCTGCCATGCCAATGAATTTTCTCTATAGTAGATGCAATAGAAACAACAGCACAAATAGGTATCTACAGAATATCACCATCTTTGACACCATCTACATCAGCTTTAGTACCTATATTTGTAATACACGTATTCATAGATATAATAGGACATTTTTCAACACCCTGCACAATATTCCATAGTCCTTTTGCAACCAATACATGTCACATCATATAAGCCCACAATGGATAATTGGTACCATCCAACTTATCCTCAACAACCAACATAGGGAATACATCATTGCTTTCAGCCATGGCCACTGACTAAAATACCTCGATGCAAAAAAATGATTGTATCTAAAAAATTTGAACAAAACTACCCAAACGAGTTTTGCTAGACTTGTAGCAGACTTTGAGACCCTTATACTAGTGAACCAAAATTGGTATATATTTTTGGCACAAAAAGACAAAATAGCATGCACAAGCACTGCGATAATGCATTCGGAGGCCAAAACAAGTGGCCAAATTTCATGTGATTCTGAGACTGTGATCGACGGAGTGTCGACGATGCCCTAGATGAAGCGGTGGCTTGCTCTGATACCAGTTGTTGGAGTTAGACGTCTGCAAAAGCATGCTAATAGCACAAGGAAGAAGAAGAATCTTGGAGCACAACACACAATAGTGAATGTATTACCACTAGAATGTAAAAGATGAGTGGCCCATTAGGGCAATAGTCATATATACAAGCCAGGGGAAAAAAACCTCCTAAAGAGGGAAAAAAGTGCCCCGGTGGTCCTAGTGTGTTCACAGACATCACTACCAAAATATATCAACAAGCATAAGATCATAGATGTTCTATTGATAGAAGCAATAGAAGCTTTTACCAAGATAAAACTTAGAGGAAATTCCTTTATTTGAAACTCTAAGAAATTTTCTCTAAAAGGTGATATATAGATACATTTAGTGATGTATAGGAACTTTAAGATAAACATAATTCACCCATTACTGTTGAATATAATGTAAGTGGCATGGGACACCGAACTTTCTATTCGTCTAAATGAAGACAAAATAGTATGAGACATTTTACCTTGAGATGATAAATATCTTTTAGCCTTGGAAACATGCCAACAAAACTTTGAAGTGATATTGAATCCTCAAATGGATTGAAACCTCAAAGATGAAGTTAATTTGATGGTCAAGGTCATGATCTAAAATCACTCCAAGAACCAACAAATAATGAAGATATAAGATCATGAAGTAACATTTGAGATATTCATTAAGGATTCAAGTAGGACAAGCATAGTCTTACTTCAATTGGGAGATTTCAAAGTAATTCAATTATTTTATAGATCTTTATCAAAAAATCCAGCTAGATTTCTATGGAGAAAGAAGTTAGAAAGATCTCTTCAAATCAAGGTTAGAGACATTAAGTTAGTCCAAAGCACCCAGTTGTCTATACAACGTGTGACATTAATCTCTTGAAGTAAAGATGTTCACAAGATTTGCATCCGAATATGAAGAAGTCTCAAGGGATTGTGTACAGAAATCAAGATTAACTTAGATAGTTGAAGCATTAGTCCCTTTTTTTTTGTCAAGGTGAAACATCATCAATAGATACAAGATCTGTGGCTCCAGACACCGATGTTTCATACCACGTAGAAGTTTGGTGGTTTGATGGTGGTTTAAATTAACTCAAAGAACCTTTTTAACAATCCAATTTATGTGTCAAAAAGATAGATAAAATGCTTTTAAAAACTTCAATTGAATGGATCTATGAAGCTTTGAAGCTTTGAATTTTGAATCAAAAACTATCTTAGAAGTCCACAATGGTTACATAGATTTCCAATTTCTCGCTTCTCAAAAACATGCAATAAGTATCTGCATCATCCAAGTAGGTAGCAGAATTAAAAATCACAAATAGATGTTCTATCAAGAACCCATTCAATCTTTGAAGACAATTTTACTATAATGAGTTTAAGATGAATCTTTCATGTATTGATGAAGGAGAATTAAAAAGATATGTAAAAGAGTTTGAGAAAATCTTGACACTAGAAGATTTAGGTATCAATCATAATTTTGACAATTTGAAAGAAGCTTTGAATGTGTAAGCCTTTGAGAAAATGTCTTGAGTTTTGACAGTTCTAAAATTCCTTAAAGATTTGTTTTGATTTAGTGGAAGTAAATTTGCCCAAAAGTGAAAGGAACACTTCTTTCCTTTCTTTTTGTTGAAGTTCAAGGTCTAAAAGCACATGAACATCCAAGGAAGAAGAGGAAGCTTGGAGCACAACACAATACAAAATGTATTACCAAGTGGATGTACAAAAGATAAGTGACCCGATAGGGTTATAGGCATATATACAAGCCAGGGGCAGCAAATCCCCCCTAGGAGTGATGTGGTGAGCAAGAAACTAGCACTCGTGTATAAGGAACTACCAAGCTATGTGGAAAAAGATCAATCCAAAAAAGGGAGTAAGCCCAAAGCTTTGTGAAAATGGTCAAACTTCTCCCTAGGTAGAGCCTTTGTGAAAACATTTGCAACATTATCCTGTGTGGGCACATAAGCCAAATTGATCTCTCCAATAGAGAATCTCTCCTTGACATAATGATAGTGCACCTCAATATGCCTTGTGTGAGCATGGAACACAAGGTTCCTCACAATTGTCAATGTGCTTTGACTGTCAATGAAGATGGTGGTGGCAAAAGAGTGACCAACACTGAAATCATCCAAAAGGCATCTAATCCACACACACTCAACAATCGTTGTGAAAGCTTCCCTATACTTAGCCTCCAACTAGAGGTGGTGATAGTAGCCTACTTCTTGCTCAAGCAACATATGCATGAGCTACCAATCATGAAGAAAAAACAATTGGTGGACACAGGAGTGTCATAGCAACTAGCCCAATCTGAGTCACAAAAAGCATGTAAATATGGTAGTTAAATCAAGCATCCAATAGCCTCCTAATAGAGAACAACATCAACTACATCTCCAACATGATGAAGAATCAATCGTATACTTGTTTCCATGGGAGATGCAATAGGTTTGTAATCTTTAAGGCCAAAATATTGCACTAATCTATCAATATATTTTGTTTTCCACAAGCTATTACACCATAAACTTGCACAAATTGAATGCTTAAGTAATGATACAAATTCCCAAAATTTGACATCTCAAAAGAAGCATGAAAATCAACCTTAAATTAAGAAAGATGCTTCTTGTTAGGACCATTGAGTAGCATATCGTCAACATATACAACAATGATTAGAAGTACATCATCTACACGCTCCGCATATAAGATGCTCTTAGTTGGACTATTCTTAAAACCATATGCTAGCAAGAAGGTATGTATCTTCTCATACCAAGCACCTAGTGCTTGCTTCAAACCATATAATGCATTTTTTAACTTGCAAATTTTGTTTTCATCTGCTTTTTGCACAAAATCACGGGTTGAAAACATATACTTCCTCATGTAACTCACATTTAGAAATGCAATTTTAATGTCTAGACTCCAACTTATGTATATTCCAACCATGATGAATTGCAAGTGTACAAATGCTATGAACAGTGGTCATTTGGCATATAGGAGCAAAGGTCTCATCTAAATCAATGCCTCTCTTGAGCATAACCTTTTTCAACAAGCCTAACCTTATATCTCTCAACTATTCCATCAGCTTACGTTTCAGCTTGCATACCCATTTAGTGATAATAGCCTTTTTTCTTGGAGGCGAATCACATAAAGACCAAGTACCATTCTTAATAATAGAATATTATTCTAATTGCATATTAGCCATCCATTTTTTTGAATTTTGTGCTTCATCAAAAGAAAGAGGCTCATTCTCATCACAAAGAATAGAGGCAGCAATTGCACAATAATGTGATGTGAGGAGGCACTATGAGAGTTTGAATGGGTTGGACATTATAGGTGCATCTAATTTGCTATCTCTCAAAGTCTATACCAAAAATTTAGACATAGTTTTAGCCTCTTTTATGTCAAACATTTCATCAGCAAGTGCATCATATAAATCTACATCACAAATGGAATCATTTGCATTAGCATTTGGAACCTATAAAGGGTAAGAAATTGCCTCATTTGGACGAACATTGTTGACTATCCACTTGTGAAAAGAGGCAAAAAAGTTTCATACGCATCCTTTGAGCCAATTGATGTCTCCTTGGTACATGAAAGTAATGACTCAATTGCAACTTCCACCAAAACAACATGACAACTAACCAAAATGTGTTTATTCTATGGATGATAGAAATGATAGAATTTTCTTTTAGAACTCTACTAAAAAAAACATTTCACTACTTTACCAACTAGCTTTTTGCATTGTTCAAGCAGTGATGCATATGTCAGAAAACCAAAGACATGTACATGAGCAAGAGATGGCTTGTGACCATGCCAAGCCTCATATGGAGTGATCTATTGTAGTGCTTTGGTGGGACACCTCTTAAGTACACATGTTGCACATATAACAACCTCAAACCAAAAGTTATGTGATAAAGCCTAATGTTTCACCATACACCTCATCATTTCCATGAGTTCTTTCCTTAAGAAACTCCATTTTTTGAGGTGCATATGCACTAGGCAGTGATGTATCCCACATTGAACTAGAAATCCATTAAAATTAGAAGACATGTACCCCCCTTTTGACTAGAATGGAGGGTGCCTAATTTACATGTTGATAGATTTTCAGGGCTTTGCTTTCAATGGATACACCCATGCATGCCTAGAGAAGTCATCAATAAAATTCATGAAGTACAGGTAGTTACCAAATGAAGATGTCTACATAGGACCACAAACATCACAATGAACAAGCTAGAATTTTTTAGCAGCTCAAACTAAACCATCATTTGAGAAGGCAAAAACACTTTACTTTACACAAAATATAGCATTCAAAGACATGTTTACAAGGTGCCCCAAGTTTGGGTAGAGATGACACCATTTAGGATTTTGGAAGGCAAAGTAAACTAGCAAAACTTATACGATCAAAGTGTGCATGCCAAAGCTTTGCATTTGGGAAAGCTCGCTAATCTTGAACTACACATGTTGATCATTCACAAATTTAGCATAATCCATGATCTTATATAGCCCACAACATAAAATTCTAGAAGCAATAATAACATCACCATCGACAGATCATGAACTATAAATCTCTCATCAACAAATTTGATAATCAAGCCAATCTTAGCTAATTCTGAAATAGACAATAGATTTTTCTTGATCCCTGGTACATAAAAAGCATCTAATAATGTGAAAGAGCTACCATCAGGAGTGTTCAAAATGATCTTATCAACTCCCATTATAGGATAAGAGTTGTTAACACATGTGACATTATTCCTTGTAGGGGTTGGCTTAAGTGAATTAAAGAAATTGTGCTACAAGTTGATATGTTACTATCAAAGTACCAACTATCTAAGTGTATTGCAATCATACATTGCTCATGAGAAGATGGGCCATAGATGCAAACAATAGCAAATGCCCATTCTTCATTCTCGACAAGACTAGTAGACTATGTTTTAGGTGTAGAGGCCTCTGCACCAATGATTATGATATATACACACATAGACACACACACATATGCACACACACATACACACTTACACACACACAAACACACATCCACACACACATACACATGCATACACACACATATATACACATACACACGTATATGCACACATAGACGCACACATACACACACACATACACACAGATTTACACACACACATACACATGCATACACACACATATATACACATACACACGTATATACAGACATAGACACATGCATACACACATAGACACACACATACATACATAGACACACACACACACATACACACACATAGACACATACACACTCATACACACACATATATACACACAGATTTACACACACACATACATATACACACAAATTTACACACACACATACACATGCATACACACACATACACATACACACACAAATACACACATAGACACACACACATACACACACACATACACACATAGACACACACACACATACACACACACATAGACACATACACAATTACACACACACACACATACAGACATCCTTACACATTTACACATGCTCATACGCATGCATACAGACACATATATATAGATACACATGTATATACACACATACACACATAGACACACACACACATACACACACATATATGCATACACACACACACGTAGAGACACATACACACACATACACATACATGCATACATATGCATACATAATACATATGCATATGCATACATACATACTTACATGCATACACACACATACACACACATGCTTACATGCATACACACACATATGCACATAGATTTACACACACATACACATGCATACACACACATATATACACACATGAACACACACATATATACACACATCGCCACACACACATACACATACACACATAGACACACATAGACACACACATACACACACATATACACACACACATACATACACACACACATATACACACACATACATACACACACACATATACACACACATAGATTCTAAATATTGAAGAAAAGAATCTTGGTAAGGATTCAAACTCCCAAGGAAAGCCCAGTTCTGAGCAGGTATTCTACTCTGGTAGAGGAAGAGGCAGAGATAGAGGTTTCAGAAGTGGAAGAGGAAACAATAACTGTTGGGAATTGAAATCACAACCTCCCAATTAGGAGTACGATGGGCTAACCACTTGCCCCAAAAGCCATGGTTGAGGATTACTTCCTAATCCTCTCTCTTAAGGTGTGATTCGACCATCTCCTACTAGGATTATGTGACTCGGAATTGAACTCAAAACCTCCCAGTTAGGAGTACGATGGGCTAACCACTTGCCCCAAAAGCCATGGTTGAGGATTACTTCCTAATCCTCTCTCTTAAGGTGTGATTCAACCATCTCCTACTAGGATTATGTGACATTCCTTCCCCCTTAGAATGAGCATTGTCCTCAATGCTCACTTGTGAACCTTTCTAACTCTTGGACCCACTTTCCATGCATGAGTGCTTCCACCAACCTCAAACTCTAGTACATGGACCAAATTTGAACCTATCCCACCCTGCGTGGGTGCCCAAATGCCCATGGGCCTTCATCCAAGGCCAGTTTCACACTCACCACGGATAAGCGCTTTTTCCAAGTGCCCACGAATGAGGCGCGAACCTCCATCTCGCCCAATTTCTCAACTAGGCTTTGATACCAATGTTGGGAATTGAACTCACAACCTCCCAGTTAGGAGTACGATATGCTAACCACTTGCCCCAAAAGCCATGGTTGAGGATTACTTCCTAATCCTCTCTCTTAAGGTGTGATTCAACCATCTCCTACTAGAATTATGTGACAATAACCAAGACCAAGGTCAACAACAGAATCATGTAGGAGGAAGAGGACAGTTTCGAGGTAGGGGGAGCCAAAGAGGTCGCAGAAATTTCCAAAGAAATGATTTAGGTAACGATAGTAAAGGATGTTGGAATTGTGGTAAACCTGGACACTTTGAACGTGATTGCAGGTTGAAGAATCAAAATAACAGAAGGAAGCAAAACAACTATGCATCCCCAAGTGAAGATGATTCTGAGAAGCTATTCATGGTTCAACATCACATGATGAATATGATGTCTACTGGTGTTTCAAAATCGAATGATAATGTCTGGTATATTGATTCAAGTGCTTCAAATCACATGACCAGTCATGTGGAATGGTTTAGTAGTTTGCAAAAATTTCTAGTCCCTGGATATGTTGAAACAGGTGATAACACATCACACCCTATCGAGCATACATGAAACATAGCATTGTCTATGGAGGATGGGAAGGTAAAACATCTTGTTGATGCGCTGCATGTTCCAAACATAACAAAGATTTTGGTTTCTGTTGGACAAATGGTTGACAAGGGATTACAAGTCAGGTTCAATGCTGATGGGTTATATGTAGAAGAATACAAACAGGATGGAAGATTGATTGCCAAAGGAAACAAAGTGGGTAGGACGTTCACCTTAAATGTGAAAATTTATGAAATGAATGCAACCATGTTTGCAGAAGGTGCAGGAGTTATTGCTAATATAGAGATGTGGCACAAACGGATTGGACATGCAAACTTGCAAAGGCTGAAATTGATGCAGTCAAAGGAGATTGTCCATGGACTACCAAATTTCAAGGTTGCAGAGATGCAAAAGGTATGTGCAGCATGTCAATTTGGTAAACAATTAAGATCATCGTTTCCACATGACAAGCATGCCAGTGAGAATGTGCTAGAAATAGTACATACAGATGTTTGGGGTCCTGCAAAGACCACATCTATGGGTGATTGCAGGTTTTATGTTATTTTCATTGATGACCATACACAGAAAGTGTGGGTCTATTTCATGAAAGAGAAGAGTGAGTTATTCACTCACTTTCAGAATTTTAAAGCTATGGTGGAAAAGTAGACAGGGAAGTATATTCAGACATTAAGATCTGATGGAGGAAGATGAATACATGTCAAATGAGTTCAGTAATTTTCTAAAAAGTCGTGGAATTTGATGTCAGTTTTCATGTAGGTACACACCACAACAGAATGGTGTTGTTGAATGCAAAAATAGAAATATTGCAGAAATAACAAGAGCCTTTATGGCTGAGAAGAATATGCCTCATTGTTATTGGGCAGAAGTTGTTCATACTGCTGTATACATAATGAACAAAACTCTGACTGCTGTTGTACATCAAGTTACACCTAAAGAGAAGTTTACAGGTAAAAAGCCGAACTTATCACATGTGAAAGTTTTTGGTTGTATTGCATATGTACAATGTTCCATATGAATTGAGGATGAAGCTTGATCCAAAAGCAGAAAGGTGTGTCTTCATTGGATACTCCCTTGAGCAAAAGGGATATAAATGTTATAACCCACTCACACAATAGGTGAAGGTGAGCAGAGATGTGGTATTTGATGAAATGTCAAGCTTCTATGCAGATGCCAAAGAAGGACTGAATCTTGAACCAAATGACAAAGAAAATGCTGAAAAATCAAGTGCAGAACCTCAAGTTTTGAGTGGACCGGATGCATCACCAAGCAATAGTTCCAACTCAAATCCATGGAGTGGAAGATTGAGTGAGAATTTTAGTCCAGCAAATTCATCAAATACATCCAAGAAAGTTAAAGAAAAGATTTCTGCTGGTCATAAAACATGTGCAGGTTTTGAAGATGTTGATGGAGATTCAAGTGGTTCAGAAAAAAGTCTTGATGAGGAACTTGGATTGCCCTTTGTAAAGACTCCAGGATTTAGAAAGGCACATGCAAATGATACAAGGAGAAGTGACCCAAGACCAAGAAGATCTGGGAGGATGTGGAATTCTGTACAATGATTAACATATGATAGTTACATGGCTCGTCATTGTGCCTACATGACAAAGGTAATACAAGATGTTGAGCCTTCTTGTTTTGAAGATGCAATTGGAAATGCAGATTGGAAAAGCCTATGGATGAGGAGATGGCTGCACTTTATGGAAACAAAACATGGAAGCTGGCAAGGAAAGAAATCCATAGGCTGCAAATGGGTCTACAAGGTAAAGCATAATGCTAATGGTAGCATAAGCAGGTATAAAGCACGATTGGTAGCTAAAGGATATGCACATACATATGGCATTGATTATGAGGAAACATTCAGCCCTGTAGCTAAAATGTCTATTGTCAAAACACTTGTTGCATTAGCTACAATGAAAGGATGGACTTTGCATCAGATGGATGTGAAGAATGCTTTCTTACATGGTGAGTTACAGGAAGAAGTATATATGGAGCAGCCACAAGGATATGAAGATTCAAAGCATCCAGAATATGTTTGCAGGTTGCAGAAGGCTTTGTATGGGCTGAAGCAAGCTCCTCGTGCATGGCATGCAAGGATTGTTGATTACTTAACTAGCATTGGGTTTTCTATGTGTGGTGCAGATCATTCACTATATGCAAGGAAGGTTGATGATGGCATCACGATTGTGGCTATTTATCTTGATGAGCTGATTGTAGGTGGTGATAATGAAGAAATCATTAAAGAGGTAAAGCAACTTCTTATGGAGGAATTCGACATGAAAGATCTTGGTGTGTTGTGCTATTTCTTGGGCATTGAGTTTATTCATACAGAAACAGGTATATGGATGTCACAAAGGCATTATGCCTTGAATATGCTACAAAAGTATGGTATGGCTGATTGTAAGCCAATTTCTATGCCATTAGATCAGAATTTGAAGTTAGATACTACGTCAGGTGAAGCATTGGAAAATGCTACTATGTACAAGAAAATTGTGGGACGCTTGATATATCTCACAATTACGAGGCCTGATCTTAGCTACATTGTTGGACTTGAAAGTCAGTTTATGCAGGTTCCGAGGAAGCCACATTTGGGTGCTCTGAGATGCACTCTACGTTATGTGAGTGCTACTTTGGATTATGCATTTTTTTATGAAGCTAGTGTAGAGTTGTAGGTTCATGGATACACCGATGCAGATTGGGCTGGTAGTACTCCAGATAGAAGATCTACTAGTGGCTTTCTATTCTCACTTGGAGGTCCAGCTATTACATGGAGCAGCAAAGAAGCTTCGAGTACAGAGGTGGAGTATAGAGGTGCTACAATGGCAGCATGTGAGACATCATGGCTAGAGATGTTACTTGCAGATTTAGGTGTGGAAGTGCAAAAGCCTATCACTATCTATTGTGATAATCTTAGCAGCATACCATTAGCACGAAACCTGTTTTTCATGCCAGAACAAAGCATATCGAGGTACATTATCACTTCATTAGAGAGAAGGTATTAGCAGGTGATATTGATCTTGTTTATGTGAGAACAGATGAGCAGGTTGTTGACATTTTCACCAAAGCACTTGGAGCTATGGAGTTGAAGAAATTTTGGGAGATGCTTGGATTACAGGATATGGCGTTGAGCTTGAGGGGGAGTGTTGAGATACCAAACCCAACATGTGATGATCCAGGATGACACATATCACTTTTTCATTTCTCTGACATGTATAGTGGTCACGCCGATATATGTCAGGGACACTTCATTGAGCTTTATTAGATTTATCTACTGAGAGTGATGGCACATTTGTTTCTTGCCAGCTCACTCATTCGCAGACATTAGGTTTTTCCTTATGTACTAGTCTTTATATATTGCACTTGTTGTATTCTTGTTTTAGGTCATTCGTGTACATTCCTCTTTATGTAATAGAAGAAGAAGATCACTCTCTTCCTTGCCTCAATCTGAGTGTGTGCTTCTCTTTGATTGTGAGAGTGTGTGTGTGAGATCTCTTCCTTATCTCCTTCCTCATGACACACATAATATACATATATATACACATATATTTACCTATATATTTATACACATTTTTATATACACACACATGTATACACAAACGTACACGTAGATCAGGTCACATGCATACATGTGTATGTGTGTATGTATATATATGTGGATATGCGTATGTGTGGTTATGTATGTATGTATGTATGTATGTATGTCTGTATGTATGTATGTATGTATGTATGTATCTATGTATGTATATGAGAGAGAGAGAGAAAAGAGTGCGACTAGAGGTACACATACACGCATACACACACATACATGCACATTTACACACACACATACACATGCACGCAGTTACACACATAGACACATACACATACTCACATACACATACACATAATCATATACACATACACATACATAATCATATGTACACACACATAGACTCACATAATCATATTTACATACATATATACACATACATACACACACATGCATACGCACATATAGACACACATACATATAATATGTATGTATGTATGTATGTATGTATGTATGTATGTATGTATGTATGTATGTATGTATGTATGTATGTATGTATGTATGTATGTATGTATGTATGTATGTATGTATGTATGTATGTATGTATGTATGTATGTATGTATATATATATATATATATATATATATATATATATATATATATATATATATATATATATATATATATAATTATAAATATATAAATAACAGTATATATATTTTATAGCTATATATATATATATATATATATATATATATATATATATATATATATATATATATATATATATATATATATATATATATATATATATATATATGAATTAGGATATGAATTATATGCTACAAAAGTAAAAACATCATTTTTTTTTCTTGAAATGTAAATAAAAATGGAACTCCCTTACCTAATAATACCTCGTGTATTATTTTTGAAGAAGACTCGTTGGTCCATGCACGTGGAGCTTCTTCATGAACTCTTTCAAGGTACTCACTAACATAGTACATGCACCCTTCAAGCATCCAACCCTTTGCCATAGATCCTTCTAGCTTCGCTCTTTGTTGCACATAACCTTTAATATTCGCATAAATCGCTTGACCCAAAACATCCATCGAGTGTTGAAAACACCTGCAATCTCTATTTCATCTACAAGATGGACTAATAAATGAACCTATCAAAAAATGGTCTTTCTCCATCAAACATAGTAGCTCTTTGCATTCACGTTTCTTTTGTGGGATCGAGTTTTTGTCAATCTCTTTTGATGTAATCCACCTATACATATCATTAAAAAAATTATAAAGAAGTTAATTCAAAAATAAAATACATCAAATATTCATATGTATTAAATATAAAAGTATCATAATTACCTTATAAGCGATCCAGGACGATAGATCACATCTCGTACTCCTTTCATTGTACATCCATTGATAACCAAAGGTAAAATATGTTTCAAAAAGTTATGCCAATCATGGGTCTTTAACCTAGATAAGCTCTTATCATCCATAGGAAACATGTTCTCAAAAGATGCTCCATATCCTATAGGAGTGCGAATCAATTGAATCCTGTTGTTGATAGTCTGTATCTCTTTTGTTGTAAGTACCCAAGGAGCACATGCATAAGTCATTTCTTGTCGATGTCTATCAAAAATTGGCCATAACTTTGGTTTTGATTTTTGATCCTTCAAATCATTCCTTGATGCTATGGTGTCTTTTAATCCAAGAAGATGTTGCCATAATGAATAACCAATATTCTTGAATATATACATAGGATCAAGAAGATGACATACTTTTAACTCTTTCCAATACTCCAAAGAATACCATATTGATATATTCTCTACAAGTGCCAATTTTCCTTTGCCTCTCTTCATATTCTCATTATCTTCTTCGTCATTGAAGATTTGTGATTCTGGATCTATCAAAGATCCATCTGTCCATTTTTTATACCAATCCATAGGCATCATAGGTTTTGGACACTGATTTGTTTCAAGCTTTCCATTAAAATGCATCGCTTCTCTTTTAGATCTTAATGGATGATCACGAGGCAAGAATCATCAATGTCGAAGATAAATATTTTTGTTGAGATTCATACTATAGATTGATCTCAACCAATCACCACAATATGGACAAACTTTATAACCCTTAGTAGATATTCCTACATCATGAAAATGATAAAAATATAATTAGATTAACTCACATTTATTTGTATGCATATTGAATTAAAAAATTACATCAATGCTTGAACAAACACCATATCCTGGAAAATCGTGAATAGTACAAGCCACAATACCATGAACCATAATATATCTTTCATTGATGCTTTTCGATACATTAATGACATTAATACCTCTCCATAACTCTTGGAGATCGTCAATGAGAGGAGCAAGATATATAGTCATATCTTTAACTTGTCTTTTTCTTGGGATTAAAAGTGAAAGCATTTAGATGATCCTTTTTCATGCTAAGATATGGCGGAAGATTGTAGTTTATGACTACCACTAGCCATGTTGACCATTTACTGGGTTTCATGGAGAATGGATTAACCCCATCTAATGCAACTCCTAACTTTAGATTCTGTGGATTTTGTGCAAAATCAGGCCATGTAGAATCAATATGTTGGAAAGCAACACTATCATAAGGAATTCTGATTATTCCAGCAGTACTTTTATGGTCATGTCCCCATGTCAAAAGCTTTGATAATTCAGGGCTTTGAAACATATGTCCAATCCATGGAGCCAATGGAAAATGTATCAATACCTTTTTTGGGATTTTACCTTCTTTGTCCTTATATTGAGGAGATTGACATTTTGGACATGTCAAAGAGTCTGCATATTCACCTCTATATAAAATACAATCGTTAGGACATGCATGTATACATTGATAATCTATACCAAGATTGTTGATTATCTTCTTCATTTCATCATGTGAGGTAGGAATAATATTCTGACTTGGTAAAAACTTTTCAGATAATAACATATAAGTTCATGAAAAAAAGACATATTAATAAAAATAAATAAATAAATATACATATATATGTATATATATATGCATATGGTTTTGTATGTGTATGCTTATGTGTATGTGTATGTGGATGTGTATATGCATGTGTATGTGGATGTGTATATGCATGTGCATGTGTATACATATGCATATGTGTATATGTATGTATGCGTGTATATATGTTTTATATGTGTATATGTCAGACATTGATCCACAGGCATCAGTGCATATGATCCGCAGGGATCATTAATCCACAGGGATCAGTCTATTTGATCCACAGGGATCAATCCATGTGTGTGAGGGACAAGGGCCAGCTAGCCAAGGTCCCAAGCTCGGGGGATACCCTAAGGTACTTTGGTAGTAATGGGAGTACTTGGGTAGTAATGGGAATAAGCGTTGCATGATAGCCACATGTTCACACTAGACTATTCCAGATCATTGCTATCTTTAGAGTATACTATTGCTATTTTAAGAGTACAAGAGGGTATATATGGATGGGAGGAGAGTCACACACATCATTCAAGCGATTTCCAACAGTATATATATGTATATATATGTATGCATATATGTATGTGAATGTGTTTATATATGTGTATGTATGTATGTATGTATGTATGTGTATGTATGTATGTATGAATGTGTATGTATGTATGTATGTGCATGTATGCATGTGTAGCTGTGTATATTTGATTTCATTTTTAATTTTCTTTTTGTTTATTGTGGTTTGCATACTTTCATATAGATATCTAGACCACTGAATCGTTTGGTTGTCTCCCATTTTATAGTCAATCTATTATCTGCCTTGCTAATCAAGACTTACATATTTGTTTACAAAGATTACATACTAGTTAACTATGGAGGTATTAGGTCCTTTGGAAAATAAGACAAGCAAATTTATCTCGAAGATTTTGGAAGATGGATGAATAGTTTTAAAAGATGGGCAGACAGAAAGCTTTCATTCAATGCAAGTTCTTGTTCTTACCTTATCTAAGGTAAAAACAAAAACCTGCACTGATTGAATGCTTTCTTTCTGCCCATCCTTTAAAATTATTCTTTCATCCCTCAAAATCTTTGAGATAAATTTACTTCTCCTATTTTTCAAATGACTTAATACCTCCATAGCTAACTATTGAGAGCAGTATGGGCACCCAAGGACTGACTAGACAAGGAAGCCAGCGGAGAGAGTCAGAGCGAGGTGAAGGATTAAGTAGACAGAGCAGTCGACGCAAATCTGGCAGATAGGCCCTTCAAATTTTTCCAAATCAACATCTTTACAACAGTGATTCTCATCACTAACAATCATTGTAAATACCATTTCATAATTTTGTAGCTCCATTTTTGCAAGCCAAGGAGTCCTTGAGCTTGAGGAGCTTTAGAAGTACCTACCTGTCAGTTTTCACATTTTTTAGACTTCGTTTGAACCTCCAAATAGGGTAGAGAACATAATTTTTAACTAGGCCGGACACTAGGTCTGGACACGTCCAAAACCTAGTAAAAAACTATAAATAGAGATAGAGAGCTCATTTTTGGGGTTAGCTTGTAAGTGATTTGAACTTGTAAGAGCTTTTTGAAAGTAATCTAAGAACTCCATTGCTTCTCACTCTTTGTCTTACTGTGTGTGCGCGTGTGTGTGTATGTGTGTGCATGTTGGTGTGCTTCTCACTCATGCACTTGTGCCTTCACTTGCTCGAGGTCTTCATACCATCCTCACGTCTTCCTGGATTGACATTAAAGGAGGTGCTACTCATCACTGAGCTACACCAAATTTTGGCGCCGTTGCCGGGGATCGAGCTTTGAGGACGAGCGTATGATGGTAAGACGTAGATTTGAGACGTTGGCGTTGTAGGTAATCTCTTTACTCTTCTTATTTTTCTCTTCCTTACCTCACCACCATCATCACTATCATCATCATCATCTTCCACCTCCATCTCCATCATCGCAAAAATTTCAGTTTTTTGACTATATCTCCTTCCTCCTTTCATTTCCCTCATTTCACTTGTGAGAGAGAGCGAGAGAGCGATCTTGTGTGCACTATTTTTGCATGTTTTTTGAGTTTGCTTGCAGGTATTGGCCATCCCATCATCTCCAGCACATCGCGCAGGTACGGAAATGTGCAGAACTGTCTCTGTGTCGCAAGCTTCTGTCCATCGCGATTGACAGAAAATTTCATCTATTGGTAAAATTAAGTGTACCACAGTAGACTAGAGACCTTGCACATCACAAATCCACAAAAATTTTTGGAAAATTTGCATTTTTTCAGTCCATCGCGATTGATAGCCAGTCAATCGTGATTGACACTGTCCATCGCGATTGACAGACCCCGACGGACACGTGTCCATCGCGACGGACACCCCTGTCCATCGCGACCGACAGAAAAATCGCGATTGACACCCCATTTCGCCGAGATTCTTGTCCATCGCGACATATAGAGCCCCGATTGACACAAATTCACAGAAAACCCCGAAAATTTTAGTCCATCGCGATTGACACCCATCAATCGCGATCGACAGCCCAGTCCATCACGATTGACACCAGTCCATCGCGATTAACACCAGTCCATCGCGATTGACACCAGTCCATCGCGATTGACACCAGTCCATCGCGATTGACACCAGTCCATCGCGATTGACACCAGTCCATCGCGATTGAAACCAGTCCATCGCGATTGACACCTGTCCATCGCGATTGACAGCCCTGTCCATCGCGATTGACAGCCATTTTCGGCTAAATTTTTAGGGTTTTTTAAATTGAAGATTTTGGCTAATATTGGACATGGATAATGGACTCTAGAGCACATAAGGAGGCTATAGGCAAATAACCCGAGGAAAACCTGTTGGCCTGTTTGAACCCTGTTTTAATCCCTAAAGCCTGAACTGACATAACTTCCTCATACGAAATCCGTTTGCTGTGATTCTTGTTTTGTTGGAAAGCTCGTGAGGAATACAACCAAAACTTCCATTGGTTATGTGAAAATTAATATCAAGATTATTAGATAGGGTTTTTTGAAGTTGACCATACCCCGAGGTAGGAAAACTGAGGGATCCTTGGGATTGTTTTCCATAAAGGCAAAGGATAATTTGGTCTGTGAGTTACATGCATGAAAGTGTTCTATTGTGTCATTTGAACCTAAGTCTTGAGCTAACCGTGGGACTTTTATAGGTCCAGTAAGAGCACTTGAGGGCATTCAAGCAAGAGTAAGTGCAAGCTTGGGAACACGCATCCTAGGCACACCAGGGCAACAACACAAGGAAGGAAACTCAAGGTTGGAAAATCCTCAACACCCTCTATCAATTCGTAGCTTAGGCTAAGAACGACTAGTGCTAGGAGTAAGTCAGGGCAACGATAGGCATCAATCAAGTTGAAGACTACCTATGCACTCAAGTTCAAGATTAAACATAATCTCTTCGTGATGCGATAACCTTAAAGGAAAGAATCTAACGTGGAACGATCAACTTTCAATGCAAAAATTAAATCAAATATTCCTGACGACCTGACAAGAGAATAAACATGGTAACCACTAAAAAGAATCAAGTAACTGATACTAAAGAACTCAGCAACGAGGTTGTACTTGGGCAAATTTGGGCTATTCAATTAGGCTTATGAACCTTAGATCAGGGCGACATCTAGGGAGAGATAGACAAAGTCTTAGGTCTTCAGAGGCTAGTGTCAACCACACTGCTAGGTCTTGGGCCCAGCAGTTGAGCCACCACTGATACTACCCTAGCTCTGAGACCAGTGAATCAGAGATGTCTCAAGGCATGGACCGACCTACGGGAAGTTCAGGAGTGCCATACTTGCACAGGGTAGAAGGCCCGTACAAGACGCATCTACCTTAGGACCAACCGATTAGGTGCTAGCATCTATGAGGACGGTCTAGGAAGATCCGTGGTCCAGATTAAAAACCCTGACCAATCCATGGGACTAGAGCACCCAGCTGTCAAGTTTGAAAACGGAGCATACTTGGACAAAGAAGGAACCATATACGTAGTCACCAGTCACCCAGATAGGACAGACGAATTCGGGAAGGTGATCCCTGAGACGGACATAGATGACCTAGAACAAGGAAACATGGGTGCAGAGCCCAGGACCCCTCGAGGGAAATCTGTTCTTACTAGAATCCTCAATCCCGAGTGGGTTCCCCAAGACAACAAGAGTATAGATCTACTTCTGAACCGAGAGACTGAGGAAGCCTTTTGGAGGTATAAATCTGATCAGACAAATGACATAGGAACAATCATGATCTATGAGTTCAAAGATCCTGATAGCCCAGGCAGAGTGACCTACTTAGATCACGCTTCAGAGAGGATCTTTGTGGTTACAGAAAATGATAGGCATGCTTACACTTGGAAAGGTGAATTCATTTTCCCCCAACCAAGATCGAACGTGTGCTATGGCCACCCGGGAGCTGGAACGTCCCATGCTCATGGAGCTCAAAGAGACAGACATAGAGATAGACCTGAGGTAAGCTTTGCCAACCCAGGGGGCAGAGAAAGAACGAGGACGGAAACAAACAGAGTAGAACCTGAGGTACTTAGAGCTCCCAGGAATCAAAGAAATGTGGATGAGTTCCCTCTACCACAACCTAGAGAGCACACAAGGACTCTGAGACCGACTCAGCTAGTTAAGTCCATGAAGAACTACTTCGATGGCACTGGAGATCCATACGATCATGTGGCTGATTTTAGGCAAGTCTTGAGAGCTGAACAAGTGGAAGATCTGTTCACACAATACAATGCCTTTGGTCTAACCCTTAGGAACACTGCCCTGACATGGTTTCAGCCACTAAACGAGAGGCAGTTCAGGAGCATAGACCAACTTCTAGAGGCATTCATTATTGAATTCTCTAAAAGTGGCATAAGACATAACACTTCCTTGCTGATTCACAGCTTCAAGCAAACCCCTCAAGAGACCGTGAGACTTGCTGGAAGAAGATTTAGGCAATACTTGGAGAGATGCCCTGTCCCTGAGCTACCCACACCAGCTAAGCAAGTGGCTTTATTCTTGGATGGATTGCTAAGTACCAAATTGAGGTCATATGTGTATCTGAAGGACCCTAGGACTATAGAAGAGTGTGTACGCATGTGTATTGACATTGAGGATAACCTAGGGGAGGAGTTAGAGCTATCCAAAATATACAAAGATTCAGATAGTGCCTCTAGCCTCTCTTCCACGCAATCCACATCAATTGAGGAACTTACAGAGAAAGTAGCTCAGAAATTAGGTGTCACTAGCAAACAGATCCCAAGGTTTGCCCCTGTGAAAATATGCTATACTTGTGGTGGCGACCACATGGCGAATGTATGTCCCATTATGGCTCAACCCCAAGTAAATCCTAGTAGCCAGTACTGCACCATAGAACGGAGGTACACCAATCACACCGCGCAAGATTGCCCCTACAATAAGCAAACCGTTAGGCAGACGTACCCACAACCATACCCTCAACAAGGAAGATACCAGAACCAATACCCACCTCAGCAGTATACTAGGCCTCAGCAAAACTACCAACCGCAATATCAGGCCCAACTGAGACCCCAGCCTGTGCCAGCACAACAACCACCTGCTCCTACTAATGTGATCCCAGTAAAATATGCAACGGCAGAAGAGAACCTGGATAGAGCTATAGTCCCTGTAACACCATTGCTTTTTGAAAGTGACCCGAACGACCATAGCTTTGATTCGACACATATTGATAGCCCCCAGGCCTACTACATGCAATCTCCAGAACATGGTGAGTCCTATTACAGTGAAGAGCCAAATGAACCTAATTGGGAGTCAGATTACACAAACGTCATGTATGCAAACCCCAACCCTAGACCTCAACCTAGGCAGGTAAGACCCCCATTCCCTAGAGGACCATGCTACAGATGTCAGGGAGATCATCTCATTCGTGATTGTCCCTTGCCTCCACCTACACAACCCCAGTCAGTGACGATTCAGGGCTTTTGCCAAGACTGTGGAAAGGAGCATCTCTTACGAGATTGCCCCAGGCCTACTACATGCAATCTCCGGAACATGGTGAGTCCTATTAGAGTGAAGAGCCAAATGAACCTAATTGGGAGTCAGATTACACAAACATCATGTATGCAAACCCCAACCCTAGACCTCAACCTAGGCAGGTAAGACCCCCATTCCCTAGAGGACCATGCTACAGATGTCAGGGAGATCATCTCATTCGTGATTGTCCCTTGCCTCCACCTACACAACCCCAGTCAGTGACGATTCAGGGCTTTTGCCAAGACTGTGGAAAGGAGCATCTCCTATCAACGTTATTGGGTTAGTTGTAGACTCCACAGGGAGTGTGACTTCCATTGCACCAGTACAAGTAATCACTAGAGCCCAAGCCTTGCAACAGAACCAAAGCATAGGCCAGGAAAAGAGCCCAGATGTTAGTGAAACGGAGAGCATGACAAAGAAGAGGACTAGAGCTTGGAGAGATAGTCATGAAAGAATGAAAAGGCAATGGGCAAAAAAGATGAGTGAACTCGAGGAAAGCCTCAGAGAAACAAAGGCCAGGATAACTGAACTCACATCTCAAACTCCCTCTCACACTACCCCACCACCACCATTCCCGTCTCCATCCGACCCGCCACCTTCCAACCCACCTCACACAATTCCACCACCCCCAAGAGTAGGATCAGTCCTAGCATATCCCACTCCCGAGGACCTAAACATGATGCTCAAAGCATATCAGGCCAGAATCCAAGAAGGGCCAAACGTAACTGATCATGAAAAGTGCTACCCTAGAGTAGAACTAGAGCTAGAATGAACCAAAATTTGTGCTAAGATGGTGGAATTGGCTCAAACCATGTTTGAAGCCAGTCGCCTATTTAACATCTCTAGTTCAGCGAAGACACAGTTGCACTTTGATGGACTGTTAGAAAGAATAGAGAAGCTGATTGCACAATCAGAAAAGGAACCCGCCTCTCAACATAAGGACAAGGCAAGTGAAGGAGCAAGTCTTCCTGCCCAGGAAGCCTATGTGCCTAACTCTACGAAGCCAGACACATCATCTTCTATGAATCGATTCACACCAGAATTCCTACGAGAGATTCAAGAAGACAAATGGGCTAAAGAAAGTGAAGTCTCTCCTCCCATTGAACTTGTGGATGACGCACATGAACAATTCCCACAAGACATCCCATCCATTTATGAGGAGCAGGAGAGCATCCAATCTTAGGAAAGATTAGACTTTGAGTCTAACTCTCTACAAGAATTACCCCACTTCACAGGCCCATGGGAAGCTAAGTCTACTTGTATGAGAGCACCCACAGTCATGGTACAAAATGAGGACTCAGTCATACCTAGGAACACAGAGGTAGTGAAAAACACTAAAGTACAATGCAACCTCACCTTAGAAGAGCTACTCAAAGTAAGGCCAGAGCTATGGAAACATGTAGCCAAACAAGTACCAGAGATAGCAAAACCTCGTTCCCAAGTAGGATCCCAAAGAACAGTGCTTGAAATACCATTGGACAAGATAGGAGACATGAGTGAGGGCGAAGAGGGAAACACATATCTTCCTATCACCCATCAAGGATACACCACCAAGGCCATTCTAGACTCAGGTGCAGGAGTTGCAATTGCTACCACTTCCCTATGGAAGCATTGGGGCAAGCCAACACTCAGGCCAACAAGAATGAAATTGCAGATGGCCGATGGTCACATAGAGAGACCCTTAGGCTTGCTGGAAGGAATAACTCTCACTACATGCGGTGTTGAGTTTGAGCATACTTTCGCCATATGTGATTTTAGCAAGAATCATGCTTATGAGATGATTTTGGGAAGACCATTTATGCGATAGTTGCAAGTGGTCCAGGATTGGGGAACCAATTCCTTGTACCTGCAACACTTAGGTGTTACGACCAAAGTGAATCTCAAAGATTACTCTCATAGAGATGTCCCTCCTATCCAATGGAACCCCATCCATAGAGCCAAAGATGATACGGAATCGGTGCATTCCCTAGGATCAGGATCCTCATGGATGCATGAAGACACTCACTTATGGATGTGTAAGGTAGCAGTAGAAGAAGAGAAGAGGGAAAAAGCTAGGGAGGTAGGTGCAAAAGAAACCCATAGATCAATCCAAGACCCAGCCTATGCACCTGTAGTTTTTCCAGACGAAGAATTTGAACCTCACAGCTGGGCAGAAATTCTAGCAACAATGGATGTAGCCATCAATGAAGACCAATGGACACCTCACTGTGATGAGGATGGCTATGACATTTCAGTCTTCTCCATAGAGCCGATCATGGGAGAGGCAGTTCTAGAAGAGTGTGAACCTAGCCCTGATGCATTTGAGGATGCGAGTGACTCCGATCTAGAGTCAATCATTATGGACCCACCTTTTGCATCAGATGCAGAATACTTCTATGAAGTAGAATTTCAACCCCAGAGGCATGGAGAGCTTACAAATGATGTAAGGCTAGCCACACATGTGACCCCGAAGGAAGAAGGAAAGAAAAGAAAGAAGAGAGAAGTCTCACCAGAAGAGGAAGAATATTTGTTTGAGTTCCCGGAAAATTTTAAGAAGTATGAGATAGATGACAGGAGAGTCATGATCAGAATGCCTAAACGAGAGGCGCAATCAGGGGAGGCCTATGATAACAAAGAAACCACCAAGAAAATAGTGGTAGCCGTGGAAGAAGGAGAAGAGAGATGCACGTACATAGGCCATGACCTGACAGAAGAGGAAGAACAAGAGCTAATAGCCTTGCTGAGAGAATACAGAGATGTATTCGCTTGGAGTTACAAGGATTTGAAGGGTGTTGATCCAGACATATGCTCACACACTATCCCCATGACCACAGATGCCAAACTTCTAAGCAAAAGCCATACACATATAATGATAATTATGTTGCCAAGATCAAAGAAGAGATAGATAGGCTGGTTGAAGCTGGATTTATCTATGAAATTGAGCACACTGAATGGGTATCCCCCATTGTTGTGGTGCCCAAGAAAAATGGAAAGCTATATATATATATATATATATATATATATATATATATATATATATATATATATATATATATATATATATATATATATATATATATATATATATATATATAGAGAGAGAGAGAGAGAGAGAGAGAGAGAGAGAGAGGGAGAGATAGATAGATAGATAGATAGATAGAAAATTAAATATTAAAGCTTACTAGTGCCAAAACAAATACATTACTTCATCCAAAATAATTTTGAAGATTGAGAATAAGTAAGCTATATATATATATATATATATATATATATATATATATATATATATATATATATATATAGAGAGAGAGAGAGAGAGAGAGAGAGAGAGAGAGGGAGAGATAGATAGATAGATAGATAGATAGAAAATTAAATATTAAAGCTTACTAGTGCCAAAACAAATACATTACTTCATCCAAAATAATTTTGAAGATTGAGAATAAGTAAGCTCGCACTTAGTCATGTCAAACGACTTCCTTCATATACATGCTTTAGACATTCCTCTCGAAAATATTTCTCATTTTTAGAAATATCAATGCTCTCACTGTCATTTTGATACCAATCCTCAATAAAATCTACCATGCCATCATCTTCATCATTGTCATGCAAATCTTGTACTTTATCTTCTTTTGAATATACCTCTTTCAACCTTGCATATTCCATAGGATCACTTTTGCATAGCCTCCTCATAGAAGGTTCTGATAAATGAGGTCTTACTGGCAATTGTGAATGGTGTGGTGGAATATCATCAACATCATACGTTGGAATCTACACACATGAATAAAAATCATTAATATTCCATAAATGAATAAAAAGTAAACTTGAAACATAAAATTAAATATATAAGTTATCAAATATGGATAAAAAAATTTCATTGTCTCTCTAGCTAAAAGGTGCTCTTGGAGGTCTACGCCATCCATAATTTGCTAATAATTCATCACCAGCATGTAATGTAGTAATAGCATTGACAATGTATCTTTCTACATTTCTACTCATGTATGGTGATTCATGACTATTTTCATGCTCCTCAAATGTGCAATTAGTTGTTGAACTATTATGTAACCCTCGGCTACTATTTATTAAACTTGCTATATTTCCATGTGTGTAAGGTCTTCCATCAATATATAATATTTCATTTTCTACATGTGAAATCCTTCTACTAGTAAGGGATGCTGCATTCAAGCACATTCCATAAGTACTCATGCTTTGAACATAACGTGCAAGTCGATGCCAATCTCCCCATCCATATATAGGACCACAAAATGACATAAGAGTGACTTCAGAGTCTGGAGGCACACACAAATCCTCTATAATAAAGAGACCATGACCAACACTAGTAATAATGGATGGAGCAATCATATAACGATTACCCCAAAAGTTAAAAACCTCTCCATCTAAATGAGGTGCTCCTCTATTCCATCCTCCATATCTTCTTCTATCATATGTTTGTACTAGAGAATGATCGCGAGCTGTCAATGGATAATCTCTAGCCGTTTCGGTCTCTAAACCAACAAGTAGAGGATTTCTAGAAACCTCTACTTGTAATTGATGAACAACAAGTCCATTACGTGTATGAGGTATATTAGCATTATGAGTATGAGAATTATTATCATCATCATCATCATCGAGCAAGTATTCCTATATGTCAACAATATTTTGATTTTGTCTATGGCTTTTAAATAAAATAATGACATTAATTTATAGAAAAAATACATACCCAAGCATTATCACGTTGACCAGGTGGTGGTGCATGCTCAAAAGTACCATACTCTGCCTCATGTTCAATACATTCCAATCGTGGTCTTCAACACGTGCCATAACAAGAGTTACACCAACATATAATATGCTCTTGATAGTAAAATTCATCATAATTCCTAATGGAGGACACATGTGAAGTCGTTGCATGGGTACGAGGTGGTGGAGTGCCCTCTGATTGATCAAACTCTGATTATACCAAGAAAAAAACATATATCAGTTATGTATCTATAAAATATATTTAAAATTAAAAGTTTGATATACTTATAGTATATAGTCCTTGCATGATTAGGAGATGATGGTGGAGTTCCGTCTGATTGATCGGAATCTACAAATAATGGTATTAGATATTAATAATCTGATTATTTACATACATAAACATTCACCTATACACATTTACACATTTACACATACACACATATTCACATATACACAAATACACATTCTTGTGGGATAAATGCATGTATTTTGCATGAATGTGTGTATATGCATGCATGTGTATGTGTGTATGTATCTGTGTGTTTATGTTATATATATGTATATATGTATGCATGTATGTATGTGTATATGTTTGCATGTATATGTTTATGTGGGTATGTGTATGTGTATATGTGTGTATATATGTGTATGTGTATATGTGTGTATATATGTGTATGTATTCTGATTCTCTTTTTCTGTTTGAGATTAAAATAACAGGAGATAGTGTATGGTGGAAAAAAATAAGAGGAGACC
Source organism: Ceratopteris richardii (assembly GCA_020310875.1). Classification (NCBI taxonomy): domain Eukaryota; kingdom Viridiplantae; phylum Streptophyta; class Polypodiopsida; order Polypodiales; family Pteridaceae; genus Ceratopteris; species Ceratopteris richardii. The sequence continues at coordinate 132,191,294 of CM035440.1, read as the reverse complement.
TAACATACCACCTGAGATGTGGCAGTTTCTTCGTAGATAGCTACGTCTTCAGGAGTCATTTCCTCAGTAGAAGGTATACAAATTAATAGTTTATATCTATAATTCTCATATGTTTTATTAAATTTTTACACTCAATTTATGTATTTATTTTCTATTTAAATAAACAAGCTACTGCCAAGAAGAGGGTTGAGTCGGGCCACACATCTCACTTAGGCCAAATGGGCCATCATGGTTTTGTAACTACATTTGTAAGTATATGTGTTATTGTAAGTATATTTTTTATTTTAGTTAAAACACAAGAAACTAATGTTTTTTATTTGTTTCAATGTAGCGATAAGGATTATGGCCGATATCCTACAAAACATGAGATTGAGTATGCTACACATTTTGGATATCGGCGTCTGAGCGAGTATATGCGAGATTATCTAGATGCATTTCTGAGTATTATTAAATTTCATATAATTATTTTATTTTTATGGATGTTTTAATTGTTTTACTTATTTATGTTTATTATATGTAATACAGGAGTATTATGGAGAGGTAGATATGGATGAGGTGGAGGGACAAACACAGGAAGGAGGATCTCAATCGTCATAGAGTGCTCACACAAATATATTAGATCATGCAGATGATCGTGATGATGAGGATGATGATGATGATGATGATTAGGATTCTTGATTATGACATTGGATATGTATTTACATTGATATATATATATATATATATATATATATATATATATATATATATATATATATATATATATATATATATATATATATATATATATATATATATATATATATATAATTACGTTTTGAATTGTGTTTATGATATTAAGTAATGAAAAGTCTTGTTCTATTGATTTTTATTATTATATTAAGCATGTGTTTTCTTACTTTAATAATTCATTCATATTTATGTGTGCTTGTGTGTATATAAAATGTATATATGCACATGTAGTTGTATATCTATATTTGTGTAAGTGTGTTTATATGCATGTATATGTATGTATCTATGTATATATATGTGCATGTATGTATGTGCATATGTATATGTGTATATGCATGTATCTGCATGTGCATGTGTAAGTGTATGTGCATATGTATGTGCACGTGCATGTGCATGTGTATGTGTGTATATGTATGTATGTATGTATGTATGTGCATGTATATATGTAAGTGTATGTGTATATGTGTATGTGCATGCATATGTGTGTATATGTATCTATGTGCATGTGTATGTGTGTATATGTATATATGTGCATGTGTATGTGTGTACGTATGTGCATGTATATGTGTGTAATATGTGTGTGTATATGTATGTATGTATGTACAAATGTATATGCATGTATGTGCATGTGCATGTGTAAGTGTATATGTTGCATATGTATGTGTATGTGCATGTGCATATGTATGTGTGTGTATATGTATGTATGTGCATGTGCATGTGTAAGTGTACATGCATATGTATGTGTATGTGCATGTGCATATGTATGTGTGTGTATATGTATGTATGTATGTGCATGTATATGTGTAAGTGTATGTGTATATGTGTGTATGTGTATGTATATGTGTATATGTATGTATGCGCATGTGTGTGTATGTGCATATATGTGTGTACGTATGTGCATATATATGTGTATATATGTGTATGTGTGTGTATATGTACGTATGTGCATGTGTATATGTATGAAACATGCATGTGCATGTGGATACATTTCCATTTGCATCCATGTGTATATGCATGCATGTGAATGTGCATGCATGTTGTTGGGGATGTAAAGATCATGTGACCTTACCCTATATTCATATATATACATCATATGTAGAGCATTGCCTCAAGAGAGTTCATTATGTGGGTTTTGAGGCTCCCACGCATCTGTGCACGTCTCTCCTCTCTTCTCTCTCCCTCCATCTCCTCCTTCCTCTTGTTGTTCTGCACACCAAAGCCCTTCATTGGTATCCGAGCATGCTGAAGACTTATGTGCAAGAAGCTTCAATGGAATCTTAGGTCACAAGAGGTAAAAGTGGAGCTCTACATCTCTCAACAATAGTTCAGTATTTCGGCCATAACTCAAGCTAGGAAGCTCGGATTCATGCGTTTTAAAATTCTGTGCATAGCTGAAATAGAGGGCTACAAATTGCTAATGGGGCGCAAAACCTGCTTTGTACTTCTAGAGTGCCAAAAATTTGAAGAACACAAACTGATATAGAAGATAAATCTACAATCACTTGGACAACATGTCAGTGTTTTGGCTATTAGTTGAGTTGTACAACTCGGAATGAGATGATTCAACTTGGTATGACTAGCTTGGAATATCTTCTACAATATTTGTTGACGAAGATAGATCCAAATTCTGAGTGTTAGGTCGCCGAAATTGCAAAATACAGAGCAGCAATGTTGTAGGTGAAGGTGAAATTGATAGCTGATGCTTGTTTTGTGCATATCTTGAGTTACACACCTCTGATTGAGGCGTTCTTTATCTCGTCACGTAGCTAAGAGTGAGCTAGTGAAGTTTGCTTAAGAGGCAAAGTCCAGATTCAGAGGTTATCACCTCTGAAACAGCAAAACGCAGAGCAACATATTTTCACCAAAACAACCTTGGTTGCTTTTGGAGTTTCATTTTGGTTTGGAACTTATTCGAGAGAGATTTTTTGGTGTGCAAGCTCTTATTTTCAGAGCTTCAAGGCATTGTACATGTATGATCACTGTGGTAGCTCCTCCATATGAGAGTAGAGCATGATCTTGTCACGTGTTTGGCTTGTAAGACGACATTGTGGTATACTCTTTTTTGAGTTTTATGTCATCATGAGTGTCATCATGAGTGTCATCATGACATTGTCAGTGGACGTATAATGGCATTGTGGTTTCTATCTCGTTTATGCCACTTGGTTATGGATTTTCTTGTTGGTTGCACATCATTTTATGAGACTTGACATTGGATCTAGATTGGTACTTGTATCTTTGTTTTCTTTGTAGGTACATGATCCAGATTGGAGCCTCAATTACACATTTGTTTGTCACCGTTATTAGCAATTGGTCATTGATTGATATGTATTTGCCAGACATATGTGAATGGTGATTCCCACATGGTTTATTTGGTTTAGAGTCCATTTTACAAAGGAGATGCTGCCAAAATTTTGACAGCTTTTATGCTAAAAGAGAGCTCTAGTGGATCTTGAAGCTTGTGTGATAGCTTTGGATCATTGATTATCTCCATTCACTTGGACTTGATCACACATTATTCGTGATAGGTTGGACCATCTTGCAAGATTTATTCTTGAGTGGGAGGTGTATCACCATTGTATTGGCATATATTGCCATCAGTTTGTGGGGATATGTATTTTCCATTATCCTTGATTGGATCAATGACAGGTGGTGACAGATTACTCATTGTTCTTTTGATATTGGTTATCTTGTTTGATTGCTTAGTTTACATGGGATACTCTATCAAAATTTTCCCAGGATTCTTTCACAACTACTTGGTCACTGTGGAGACTTGGTGAGCAGGCTTATGCTCATGGTTTTATGTGCATGCTAGATGCATGGTTATGTGACAAGTGCTTCACACAATTTTCTTCTCCATCTAGACATTTATGATGTTCTCTTGTTATATTTATAGTCTCTTGGATTGCCAGCATGATGTCTTCTCGGTTTGATGGCACTAACTTTTCAAGATGGAAAGCTCAGATGTGGCATACATTGGTTCATGCAAGGTTACACATGTATGTGCATAGAGATGCACAGAGGCCTCATGACATGCCCGATCATGTATGGATGGATATGGATGCATTGGCCAGCTCCACTATTCGATTACAGCTTGTGGATTCTATATATGAGTCTGTTATGTATGAGGAGACGAGTAGTGCATTATGGCAGAGACTACATGATATGTATGCGAGTCCATTGACTCATGTGAGACACAGATCACGTCAATGACTTCGATGTTGGCACCGTGGTCGTGAGCGCCATAGCTGACGACGTTGTTATAGACGGATGTGACGACGATATCAGAGACATGCATATCATGCAGGTCAGGTAGTGGCTTCAGGAGAGTCTATGGTAGTTGATTATGCTAGTGATGGTGATATCACTTTCTCCTATAGTTCATCTAAGGATTCCTCTTGTTCATTGGATAACACACATATGGCTTGGTTGCTTGATGCATTAGCCAGTTTCATGTTAATCCACATCGCGAGTGGTTTTGTCGATCCTCACGTGAGAGTCGTGGATGTGTGCACATGCCTGATGGTATGACATATGACATTGAGGGTGTAGGAGATGTATACCTTATGCTACCTAGTGGAGCATCATTTACACTCAGACATGTACGCTATGTGCCTTCATTCCCTATGAGCTTGATTTCAGTTAGCCAGCTATAGGAGAACAGATTTTATGCATTACTTGGTGAGCATCATTTTCAATTGCAGTTGGGACAGCTTATGCTTGTCACAGGTGCCACGATTGGGCACATATATCCATTGCAGGTACTTCATGTGAGAGATAGTCTCGTTTCAGTGGGAGTTCAGCCTTATGTGCGATGTGAGACTCATCATGTCTCATTTTGTCTACCTACACATAGGACTATTGACATTCATGATGCACATGTATGGTAGGATTTAGATGCTCACATGGATGCACATGTAGAGCATACTTTGGATGCTCATGATGCTTATATAGAGCATGATTTTATTGATCATATGGATTCTCTTATGGAGCACACTTTGGATGATCAGTTGGATGCTTTAGAGCATGACGTGGATGCTCATGTAGAGCATTATGATGATACTCGGTTATAGTGTGATCATCACTTTGACCTTGGTGTTGATGTTGTGCAGTTAGCTCATGTGGAGCATGATGGTACACTTGTTGTGGTAGAGCAGGATAGCTCTTATCATACACAGTTTATGCCAGAGCATACTAACTCTCGAGATGGGGTTGATAGGATGACTGATTTAGATGTTGATGAGTTAGCGATCATCCAGTCATTCTTAGATTCACTCATGCCAAATGTTGACACAGATATATCAGGACATGTTGGTCTTTATGATGGTGCTTTGGATGCCTTGGATACAGGCATGGCTGACATGCTTAGGTTAGCCAGGATAGCACAGGTTTTGTCAGCATTTGGGAGTCTCATGTATGAGTTATTATGCTCGAGACCAGATGTTGTACTTGCTATTGGAGCATTTGCACTTGGATTTGTCAGTCGTTCGATGATTGACATAGGCATAGAGCGAGTGGAAGCTTTGCAGGAACTTCGTCAGTTCTTGCACCAGCCAGATGGGAGCTCGACTCTTATTGATATGAGTCTAGAGCAGTTTGAGGTGCATGGATACACCTTGTTTGAGGCAGTTGGTGTAGGTTGATTTGTATGGGTTGAGATCCACACTCTTCGTGTACATTATTGTATAGTCCTACATCATTCTTTGTATATGTTACCACTTATGGTCACATTGACCCTTAATTGGGAGATTGTTGGGGATGTAAGGATCATATGACCTTACCCCTATATTCATATATATACATCATATATAGACCACTACCTCAAGAGAGTTCATTATGTGGGTTTCGAGGCTCCCACGCATCTGTGCATGTCTCTCCTCTCTTCTCTCTCCCTCCATCTCCTCCTTCCTCCTCTTGTTTTGCACACCAAAGCCCTTCACATGTGCATGTGGATACAATTCCATTTGCATCCATGTGTATATGCATACATGTGAATGTGCGTGCATGTGGATGTGCATATACATGTATTTAAGTATGAGTTAATGTGTGTATGTGTATGTATATATGCAATAATGCATGCATGCAAATCTTTTTATGTGGTTGTGGAAATGTTTGTGCATATGCATGTGTATGTGTGTGTATGTGTAAGTGTATGTGCACATGTATGTGTGTGTATATATGTGTGTGTGTATATATGTGTGTGTGTATGTGTGTGTGTGTATATATGTGTGTGTATGTGCATGTGTATATGTGTGAACGTGCATCTTCATGTATAAGTGTATATATGCATATCAATAAGTGTGAGGATGCTAACTAATGAAAATAACACAATTCAAATGATATACAAAGAATGGAGATTGTACTTACAATAGTTAGCCATATTTTTTGCTTGGTTAACTTCTCGAATAACCTACAATATATATATATATATATATATATATATATATATATATATATAATTTTCAAAGAGAGAAAGAGGTAGAAAGAAAGAAACCGAGAGAGAGAATAAGATAGAGATTAAACAAAACAACAATTCAGCAAGCGATTGTTTCAGCTCATAAGCGCAATGCAATTGTGAATGTTGGAGAGCTCTTTGATCTGATGCATGTAGATGACGATCGAAGAGCCTCCAATTTTTTTTTTATCAAAAACCCATCATGTAACCGATGCTAAAGCGTCATAAATCCCTGTCCAGATAGCATCACATAGCGAGGATAATTAGTGTCGCTTATGCGATGCAAATTAGTTTCGCTTATGCGATGCTTTTTTTAATAATCACTTTAGCGACGCTCAATGTAACCGTCGCATATCTCGTCGTGCTACGCGTCAATAAAAACGTCAAATTTTCCGTTGTTTAATCATCATTCTGCACTCGATGCTTGTTGTGACGCTTTATGCAATTTTATAGCGATGATATTGTGTCGCGTTAACTATCGCTATGCGCCCGTATTCCTTGTAGTGGAGAGAGAGAGAGAGAGAGAGAGAGAGAGAGAGAGAGAGAGAGAGAGAGAGAGAGGTGAGAAGCACAAAAGATAGGAACACACCTACACATCTTCAGATAGAGTAATACAGAGAGAGACAGAGAGATATATACATTGAGATAGGCATATATACACTGGTTCATGACATGAGAAGAGTAGGATCACGAGTAAGCTGAAAAGAAAGTATAGAGCTTTCAAGAATAAGTGATCAAGAGATAGCAATGTCCAAAACTACCTAGAGAAGCCGTTGAGGGTCTGGCAATTGGAAGGACATGGTGGAGCTGAAAGAGGGTTGGCAAAGGTAGTGGTGAAGGAGGAATGATTGAGAGCCGTGAGATTGTTGTTACTCATGTCTAACCAACTTCCTCATTACAAATCTTTCTCCTTGAGGAACCCATTGATATGTTATACTCCCTGCACGATCAACCGCGCGTGTGTGTTGGTTCTATTTCTTTTTAAGAGATCTTACTCCATCTCTTCCTCCCTGAAGAATATCCTAACTAGTTAAACAAATTCCATCTATGAGGTTCGTTCGAGAATCCTTGTGAAAACAAAACCATCAATGTACTGCGGTAGGTCCTCGTGTTGTTGAGTGCTAGGTGTGTTGTAACCATGAATTCCATCTATAACTCAATAACTATTTGTTCATATTCTTCCATTTCTTTTATGTTAAAGTTATATGATGATTCTAACTTCTCCTTCCGAGTCTAAATGCGTAGTGTTATATAACTTTTCTTTGTTGAGTTATAAGTTCCTCAACCTCCTAGAACATACCTCACTACCCCTATAAGATGAATATAGAAGAAACCCACATACAATTAGTAGATGAGCTCCATTTACCTTTTCCCTTTTGACTGGCTAAGAAAACTTGGACTTCAACACAAAGAATTGACATGTTTTGTCTAGACTAATCTTCCTGCAACAAAAAAGAGATTAAATCTTCAAATGTGAAGGGATTTGGTTTGTTTTTCATCATCAACAAAAGAGTAGAATCAAAACTTTGATATGAATATGGAAGATCGTTAAGAATAGTATGCACAAGTGATTAAGAGCAGTTTGCACAAGTGAACTATCTAGCAAGATTTCATAAGAAAAAATGAACCGTCCTTCAAATCTTTGATCTTTGTCAAAAACTTATCCATTGAATCTGATTCATTCATATGCTCGCTCTCCAAGTGTTTCCAGAGGTAAGCAACAAGAGCCTCATTTCTTGCCTATTATAATGTTGTAAGAGTATCCCAAGCATTTTTTTGTTGTTTTGTAGGAGTGAATGTGATGGATAATGGCACGTTTTGATAGAAAAACTATCAATGCATGTGTCTATGCATCTCTGCCATCCCAACAAAGTTGATCTACAATAGGTGCAGTAGGAATAATGACAAGACTAGAAAATTGAAGATCGTCATCTTCAACACCGTCTACATCACCTTCAATCACTATATTTACACGTGTAGTAGGACATTTTTCAACACCTTGTAGAATATTCCACAACCCCCTTTTGCTACCAATACATGATGTATCATTTATGCCCACAATGAGTAATAGTACCATCCAACTTATCCTCAATAAACACCATATGTTATACGTCACTGCTTTTAGCCATGGCCATTGACTAGATACCCTGATGCAAAAAAATGGCTGTATCTCAAGACGTTGAACAAAAATACCCTATCAAGCTCTTTTGGATGTGTAGCAAACTTTGATGCTTGTACTAGCAAATGAAAACCTATATATATGTTTGGAACAAGAGGATTGAATTGCTTGCATAGTCATTACGATAGTATGTTCAGAGTTCGAAATGAGCTCAAACCGAATGGTTGATGCCATTAAGCAAAGTTGCTTTGAACTCCTAATCACCTTGATTATGCTCATCAATTTTTGTGTGATTCTAAGACTATGATTGAAGGGGTATCGATGATGCCCTAGAGAAAGCGTTGACCTACTATAATCCCAATTGTTAGCGTTTGAGGTGTGTTGAAGCACACAAACTCCACAAGGAAGAAGTAGAAGCTTGAAGAACAAGACAATTTTGAATGTATTACCAAGTGAATGTACAAATATAAGTGACCCATTAGGGTTATAGGCATATATACAAGTCAAGGGGAAAAGATCTCCTAAAAAGAAAAAAAAATGCTTCAAAAGTATTAAATATGTTCACACACATCACTATGTAAATATATCAATTGTCCACATGGTGGATCACCCGCACCATGTGGCCTATCCCCCGTGTTTGTGGTGGGCACATACATAGATACATACATACATACACACATCTATACATACTTAGGATATATATATATATATATATATATATATATATATATATATATATATATATATATATATATATATATATATATATATATATATATATATATATATATATATATATAACTTTCACACACACTAAAACATATACACACATACACATATATACACACACTTACACACACATATATGCATGCACACGCACATACACTCATTCACAAACATATTCATTTTGTTCTTTTGTTATTTAGAGATTTACACCTACATATACACACATATATGCATATACATGCACATGCACACAGTCACAGACATATTCATTTTGTTCTTTTGTTATTTGGAGACTTACAGTTACACATATAGACACTTACACACACATAATATGGCATGTATAAATGAATTATTTGCCTATTTTCTTGGCTTCAAATAGTTACAAATACATTTGTAGCCAAGAAAATAGGTATACAAAAGATAATATTGAAACTTAGTCAGAATCAACAAATCTAATAGAGTTAATAACAACAGATTGAATAGTCTAATGAGGAAACGAGAACAGATAACTAATTAGAAACTCAAATTATCTGGATCATCCCACCATACATATGGCAGCGATGTAGAAAGATCCATGTCATCATTCAAAACCTATGTAGACCAAGAAATCATGTCAAATATGGGAGCTAGATTGTTTGAGGTCATATATGTTTTCTTGGTACATGAGAATAGATGTTGGATTTTATCTTCCACAAGAACTACATTTGAACGAACTAAAATGCATTTAGTTTATGGATGATACAAGTGAAACTTTGCTCCCGTAATTGTACCCAACAAAAATACATTTCACCTGTTCTCATCTAATATTCTATGCCATTGGCCAAACACCATAACGACCTCAAGCCCAAGGCTATGAAGTAAGGCTTGAAATCTTGATCACGTACCTTGCCTTTTTTTTTTGAGAGTAGAATGAATTGGAAAGATCCACATTCCCGACCTCGTAAGGTAGAGGCATCCATGTTGGGGAACTTTGAAACATCCAACGAACCCTGACCATCTACTTAAGAGTACAAGACAGATCCTCTAAACCACAGCCGCTGGATATACCTTGCCATTTTCACGAGAGAATCAATTTCCTCTTGGAAAAGCCATTCTATTAAGATGTATACAACATTGCTCCTTCAAATCTTTGACTTCCACATTCTATTATGCGGATGTCCCCCTTTCACAATGTATTCCTCATTCGTTTCGGGCGATGCATATTTCTTGTGATTGTTTTCGTTTTCAACGTCCCCTTACCGACGGAGTGCCTCCTCGACAGGTAGCTGTTCGTCTTGTATGCTGCGCGTAATCGTTTGAATCAGTTCGGCTTCCAATCTTCGGCATAGACACGCTTGAATCGGGTTGGATTCTGACCCTGCATATTTTTTGTATGACCGCTTGGACCGGTCGCGTTCAGATCATCGTCGTAGAGGCGCATCTTCAAGAGCTTAGTCTGCATTTTAGTATCCTATACCAAACGGATTGTGAAAAGTGAATTTGACCTGTCAGAAGGATTGGACTTTCGAGACTTCCTTTCCTTTTGTTGCTTCGGATATCACGTCGTCCAAAACCAGAAATGCAGATCGACGCATACATATAGCTTATTGTCAGCACATACGTCGGTCTTCCAGTTCTTACCTTTTAACGTTTTTCCAAAAGGATTTTCTTAGTCTTTTATCGCAACGTTAGATATAAGATTCATGGAAACTGGGTTAAATTGCTACGTCGCATTTTTTGGATCAGTTTTCCAATTTCTGGTTCATGCATCCAGCAATGGTTACCGGTGTTTGAACCCATCGCGCTGCAATAATCTTCAATTGAACTTAATACCTTTTTGTCTAGCCTTTACAGAGATACTATGATTACTTCTTGCGCGTCGTCTGGCTTTCCAATTCTTTTCATTGCTTACGTACTTCAGATCCCGAAAAGTGGAGCGATGAATATGCATTGTGAATAAGAAAGGTTTTTAAGGTTGAAGTGAGGATTTGTTTTTTTGGATGCTGGAAATGCACTTCTTTTTGCTGTGCATTTGGACTTTGAGCTTGTTAATTCATATTGTTATGTTATTGTCATTATTATTTCTACTATTTCCAATTGTACTATTTCATTCGAAACTACCTAGCTTGAGAATGTCTGCTGAATCTTTACTAATGATTATGTCAACCATATTTTGTTAATTTGTTTCAAAATGTCGCAGTTTACTTACTGAAATATCTGGCTATTACAAGGAAAAAACTCCTTTTTTGTAACATTTTGATTACTGTCCGCTATTATGCTAAGAAAGCATATTACCAAAGATATCAGCCTATTTGATGTGGTGTTGTGCAGGCGTTTGTGACTGCAATATTTGAAGCATCGTGAAGGGTATTCTTCTGCAGGCAAACTGGATCGTCTTGCTGTTTGGGTTGGAGGCAGTTTAGCCTCTGCATTCTTTGCATCACTGGAGAGGTGCTCATGCATCAACCTTGAAACAATTGATCCTGATGAGGATGAAGAGGCTGATGTCAAGCCATTGATCCCTATGAATAGGGAGCCTGTAGAGCAGGAGAAATGGGTGCCAGACATGTGCATCCAGATTGATCAGTCTAATGTCGAGCCAACTCCTTCTAAGTAGTATTATAGGTTAATGGAGTCTCATAAGGAGTGTTTTTACTTGTTCATTTGGTTCTGATGCTTTCTAATGATTGAGGTTTCATGAAAATGCTGAAGAGTTGTTCCACAAACTCTTTATGTGTTTTGTAGAATGCTACTTTATTCCACTTTAAAGCTTGTCTCAGTTTTTTGCTTCGTGTTCATATTTTCAGTGTCCTTGAATCAAAGTTGAACTTATTTGTAATATGCATGTGGCCGTGTAGTCTTTCTCATAGGTCTAGTACTGTCCAGGTGGCTTGATAAAGATTTCCTGCAGGTTTTAGTTTTTTGTTTTACACTCTATCTAAAGTTATGGAGTTTTTCTTTGAGGTCTCACATTCTAAGTGGAGGTCTCCAATAGGCCTGGACATGTCAATAGCAAGCTCGATTCAGCAGCTTAAATTTTTGCATTGGATGGGGTATCCGGCTGTCTGTGGATCCTGCTAATCTGCATAGTGTCATATGCAATGAGTATTCTTCACTCGCAGTAGAGTTGGTCACTTGCACCTTCCATGATGGACTGGTCATTTTTCAAAGCTATATGGATTGTTTTACTGCAGAACTTGTGGGTCTTGCACACAGATTCTGGACATGCTTGAATGAAGATTATCAAGGATATGGTACTAACAGGAAGTGTAGAAGCAATTACCATTCTGCTGTGGATGTGTACATTGACCATGCTGTCTTTTGGATGTAGGAGATGCTCACTTTACTGATTCTGTCATGTTTCGGATGTCTAATCTGAAACGATAATAGATGCTGATGCTCTTTAATTTGGAGATTGTTTATAAATTGCCAAGGAATAATGGATACCTGTTTATCTCCATGAGGAACACTTCACCCCAATAAAAAGAAGTATCTTCAACCAGAAAGGAAGAAGAAACCCTCAAATGGCTTGATGGAGGGCTATACACCGTACTCAAAGGGATCCTCTGGCCATATGATGCTGTACGTGCAACTCAATTCTCTTGACTTGCCATCATATATCTCAAAGCCATGTTAGGAAGTGGAGCAGGAAAGGTTTGCAAAATGTCTGACGCTTTCTTTGGAATGGGGATAATGTTCAATTTTATCATTTTTTTATTAGTTTTATCATCGCAAAACATTTTATCATACAGGATGGCTAACTTGTTAGTAAGAGAAGAAGCTTGATTAAGCCATCATCATGAGATAAGGACAAGCTGACCATGGTCATTAAGTTCTATATGATGCCATAGTTGCACTGTTAAGCTCATATATCTCATAGAACTTTTGCCTGCCCTCTAGACCCATTTAGCAATATATGAGATGTTTTTGATGATTGAGCAGGTGATGATTGTTGTGGAAAAGCTCTAAGAAAGAGTAGATGGAAGCCACAAATGAATATTTATAATAAATAATTTACAAGGAAGAGTTCATGGAACGTGTAGCTCAACACATTTGGAAAGTTAAAGTGAAATATTTGAGTAGAGTGTGGGCAGTTGTGGTGCCTTGTTCGAAGAAAACCTAGGAAAGGTGCTAGTGCTAGCTACACCTTTGATTATTGAAGTGAGAAGTAATGATAGTAGATTCGATTCTACTCCAAGAGAAACTATACCGCTACTAGCCTTCAAGTTAATGGAACATATTGTATGTTAATGTTTGACTATCTCTTGCTAGATAGCCATTAAGGCTACAAGTCATGAGGACCTTGTACATGAAATGGAGATCATTTCATTCATGATTGTCCGCATCCTAATTCATCTCCATCACTAAAAGTGGAAGTAAGATATTGTCTTGATTGTGGGAGGAGCATCATCCTAGCTTAGAGCCATTATCCTGTCTCCAAGAAGAGCAAGAAAGAGAGCCCATGCCACAAGGAGTGAAAAGTAGGCCAATGATCACCATACAAATACATGTTCTATTTTACGAGTGCTCATGCATGAAGATTTGCAAATGCTTCTTAAAGCATATCAAGGAAGAATCACAAGTGTGTATACATACATTGGAATAACATGAGTAGTGTTATCCATGAGGTGACTTCAAAAAAGAATGCTTCAAAAATGTAGGCAAATGATAGAGGTTGTTAAGACATTGTTGAAAAAGATTTCTTCTCAATTTTGGACATGCATCCCAAAGATAAAACTCCGGGTATTGATAGTGAGGACAATCACTCCTCTACTTACACAAGAGGAGGAAGTGTCACCCATTGCATTGCCAAAGTCAGAATTTCATCGTAGTAGGGAGTTATTATGATTCCTTGAGTTTGAAAATAGATGCCATATGGCAACATAAGCTTTGGAAGAAAGTTCAAGAATCATGTTGGAGATAAGAGCATCAATGTCGACCAACCATCTTTGAGATTAAAGAGGGACCAATTTCCAAGAGAAATGTTGTTCGTGTATGATGAACTAATAAGTCCAAGAGTCATGTCTGAAGGAGTTGTGAGCTTAAATATGATGCCAAGGTACACAACTGAGTATGAGCAAACATCTACGTGAGAAGTTCTTACTCCAGACTAAATAGTTCATTAGCATAGGGAAACTCCACAATGCACAATGGAAGAGCTATGTATGGAAGGCTAAATTATTCTTTACTTTGATGCTAGAAAACCATGGAACAATTAAGCCACATCTTTTGTACCAAGTAGGTTACCAAATAAAAGTAGACAAGTTAGAGCTAGATGATACAAAATCTACATAGGCACGAATTTTGCATTTAGCAAGTTCCTAAAGATAAATCTGGAGATTATAGTGAAATGGATGAAGGAAATCTTCATTTGCGCATAGAATACAAACACATTTCGAAACCCATCTTAGATTCAAGTGAAGATATTGTAATAACAACCAAACTTGTATGAGAAAAGTGTAGGAAATTTGCACTTAGACAATTATGTTGACCCTCTAAGTGTGCTAAGTGGTGCCATACTTAACACTTGTGGTTTGAAGTTGAACATGCTAGAAAAATATCAATTTGGAAAGGTTAGCAAATGATTTTAGGTAGGTCTTTTGTATTTATTTAGGATTCTAATTATCTTCAGTTGAGTTATTTTGGATAAATGTTAATCGTCAAGGCTAGCCTTCAAGAAATATGGAACATTCAGTATATGGATAAACTAATTTTGTTTTGGAGACATACAACAAAATTGGCAATGGGGAGTACTTGGGAAGAAATGAATACTTATCAATAGTTATCAAGGCCACTCAATTTGGAGTATAGTTGGAAGATGATGTCAGTATAGTGTACTAAGTCTATGCACTTTTGCTTTAGGACTTGGAGATAAAGGATGTTCATGGAGCAAAGTGGGTTGTTGTGATATGCAAGTGAAATCTTGGAAGGAGGAAAATTCAGCCTAGGAGGAAGCATGATGCAGTCCAATGTGCAAATTTTTGAAATTATTCTCTCTATAGTTAAAATTTTTGAGTGACGAAAAGAGATAATCTAGTAAATGATGGAGTAGGTCCATGCTTGAGGGTTATCAAATCAGTGTTCTTTTACACATTATATTGCATGATATTTTAATCATGATTAATTCAAAGAAAGGTACAAGGATTATCCACGAGGAAGAGAATAGTCGAGTATGTCACTTTTCTAGTAAAAAGAAACATGATGTTACACATGTTCGAAGTGTTCGCACGAGGAGTTTCACTTTTGATGATGTGAAAAAAGATTTGTCGGGAGGAGTTCGCATGCAATCTCAACACAATTTTAATAGGGTACAATGCCGAGAGCGAGAAATAGCCAAATTGCCAATTCCTCAATCGTCTTTGAACGAGGAAATAAAGGACAATGATGATGTCAAGTTTGGAGAATCTGGCTTATTAGAGGAGCACGATAGTAAGACTACATTATCCTTGATTGTGAGAGTGAATTAGGAGTAGAACAAAAGAGAAATGAAGAATGGCTGTGCAAGTTGGGTCTTTTGGACTTTGTTCAACTCCTATGGAAGCACTTTGAGTGACAAAATTCACATGCAGCAATTGTATCACAATTATAGTCCGAAGAAAATCATTTGTATGACCAATATCATATTTCAGAGGAGCTTGTAGCTGGAGTCTTCAAGTTACCAATTAAAGGCAACACACATTTAAGTAAAGCTTCTAATGTAGTCATGGAAAACCAATTTGGTCCTTTGGTAAGTGTAAGGCAATACTACATTTTAGGAAGACATAATGATTCAAGGCGAGTTCAAAAAATTAAGTGGTTTCTTGAGCAATTTTTTCCTATTTATTAAGATGGAATGTATTTCGAAAGAGAATTAGACCTTCATGGAAGCTACTGAGTGCAGAGAGCACAACTTAGTAATAAATTTTTTTCTAAGACTAAGAAGTGGAATCGGTCTATGGAAGTTGGTATATAATTGGGGCATTATACACTCATGCTAGGGATAGTACCATAATACAACAATTTTCAACACAAATGCCAATGTAGGAGACATTATGAGAGCACGTCTATGAAGGTTCAATATGTCATGCCAAGGAGTAAGATATTGGTTGCACCAATAGGTCTTGTTGTTGTGGATGAAAGACATGAGGTTCTAAGAATGCCATTAACAAAGGGAATCATCAGTTTGAAAAAGCCAATATTAGTGACAAATAGAAAGCAAGTGGTAGCTGAATCCAAGGCCCGCCATATAAATATCTTAAGGAAATATCTTATCAAGAGAAAGATGAAGTAGTGCATGCTCAAAATATAATCAATAAAGCATTAAGGGAGAAGGGAGGCAAAATTCTAGAGTTAATTATTGAAGTTGAGGAATTAAAGGGTTGTAATCTATATTCACAAGAAAAATTGAAGATTTTAGAAGATGATGGAGGGAAAGTTGCAGAATTGTAATCTGAATTGAATGATTTAGGTGATTAATATATTGACCTTGGCTCACATTGTATTGAATATGCATCAATATTGTTCAAATGATGAGATTTGATTGACAAGATAAAGAACTTGAAAGATTTATACATCCAACAATCTAATGACCATGTGCAAACCATCAAGGTAGACTTTGGGTAGGTGATGGTCAGTAATTTTGTTTTGAAAGAATGGGTAAAAGGGATTGATGAGCTTGACATTAAGCTAGTTGAATTGACAAGTGAAGTGGATTTTGATGGATATTATTTAGCCACTAGTGATGCCAAGGTGTTAGAATCTACATTATAGGAAGCTATTGATGATTAATGGCTGAAAATACAACCTCAAGTGTTGTCGTTGGTTGAATCAGCCCATAACTTCTTTGATGGAAATGCATTCAAGAAAGAATTGATTATCTTACAATACCTGGCATATGATAAAGGTAAGGAAATTGAAACTTTGAAAGTGGAATTCAACTTCTTTTTGCACTTGATCTTATGCATTCTAGTTAATGGGATCTTCTTACCTTTCCTCATGCTCTTTCTTAAATTTGGTCTTTGCTTTGGCCTTGGTTATTGCTAGCAGTACAGGAGTTTCAGAAGGTCCATAATTGGTGCTACATTCATTTGCAATGATCACCATGATGGCTTGCACTTCTTACCAATTGTTTTGTCTTCTTCCTTTCATCCTTCAATCCTATCTCACATTGCTCAGTGATCACCATGTTGGTTTGCATTGACCTGTTTATCTTCAAGTCCGTAGCCATACCTACAGGGGGTGTGTTAGACAGTGAGTTGAGCATTGGAATCCCTCAATTCATCTAGTGCTTGCATCATAGTTCACATATCAAGCCTTGTCAATGCTCCGTCACTCCATACTACATGCAAGGTGCATTGACTACCCCGTAACCCCAAAACTGCCATGAATGCTTCCATGTGTTTTGTTGCATTACGTGATCTTGTACACACTATGGTATATCGGAGGACACAACTTGTGGTGCTACTACGTTGGCTTGCATCTGCATTGTTTCCAAGATGTGAGGAGGGTAGTTCCCTTATTCAAATTGTACTATTAGTTCTTATTCTTGTCTCTTTAGTTGTCTTTATTATCCACCTTAGAGCCTCAGTTGCACATCCATTTATCACCTTGATTGGCTATTGTGCTAGCCTATGATCATTGATTTGATAGTTTATTCACCAGTGTGATTCTTGACATATATGGTGTTGGAGTTAGACGACTACAGAAGCATGCAAACAACACAAGGAAGAAGAAGAAGAAGCTTGGAGCACAACACACAATACTGAATTTATTACCACTAGAATGTACAAAGATAAGTAACTCGTTAGGGCAATAGGCGTATATACAAGCTGGGGGAAAAAACCTCCTAAAGAGGGAAAAAAAGTGCCCCGACGGTCCTAGTGTGTTCACACACATCACTACCGAAATATATCAACAAGTCCCCCCTAGGAGTGATGCGGTGAACAAGGAGTTGGCACTCATGTATAAGGAAGTGGCAAGCTATGTGGAATCAATCCACAAAAGGAAGTAAGCTTAAAGCTTTGCAGAAAGCTTCAAATTTCTCCCTAGACACAACCTTCATGAAAAGGTTTGCAATGTTCTCCTGTGTGGGCACATATGCCAAGCTTCTCTCTCTAGCAAAGAACCTCTCCCAGACATAATGATAATGCACCTCAATGTGCTTAGTGCGAGCATGAAACACAGGGTTCCTCGCAATCGCCAATGCGCTCTGATTGTCTGTGAAGATGGTGGTGGCAGAAGACTGACCAACACCCAAATCAGCCATAAGGCATCTGAACCACACACACTCAATAGTTGCTGTGAAAGTTGCCCTATACTCAACCTCACAACTGGAAGTGGCCTCAGTAGGTTGCTTCTTGCTCAATGATATACATGAGCTACCAAGCATGAAGCAAAAGCCATTAGTGCACACACGAGTGTCATAGCAACTAGCCCAATCACTATCAAAAAAAGCATGCAAATCTAGCGGTAGTGATCCCCCCTTGGGATAAAACAATCCAAGTATCCGGGTACCACTCAAGTAGCGAAAGATGCGCTTAACCGCCTGCCAATGCTTGACACTTGGGCAATGCATAAACCTGCTCATCTTTGCGATAGAAAACTGAATATCTGGCCGAGTAATGCATAAGTAAATCAAGCATCCAATAGCCTGTTGATAGAGAACAACATCAAATGCATCTCCAGCATCATGAAGACACAATCGTAAACCTGTCTCCATAGGAGTGACAATCGGCTTACAGTCTTTAAGGCCAAAACATTGAAATAATATATCAATATATTTCGTTTGACACAAAGGTATTCCACCATCATTTTGCATAAACTCAATGTCCAAATAATGATGCAAATGCCCCAAATCAGACATCATCTCAAATGAGGTAGGCAAATCACCCTTAAAATCAGCAATATGCTTCTTAATAAGACCAGTGCAGCATGTCATCAACATAAACAACAATGATCAGAAGCACATCATTAGCACACTTAACATATAAGGTGCTTTCAGTTGGACTATTCTCAAAACCATGTGCAATCAAATAGGCATGTATCTTTTCATACTGAGCACGTGGTGCTTGCTTTAAACCGTATAGTACCTTCTTTAATCTGCACACTTGGTTCTCGTGCCCTTTTTGCACAAAGCCACGAGGCTGAAAAACATACACTTCTTCATGCAAGTCACCATTCAACAATGCAATTTTAATGTCCAACTGATGTACATTCCAACCATGATGGGCTACAAGTGCACAAATGCTATGAACAGTAGTCATACGACATGTAGGTGCAAATATCTCATCAAAATCAATGCCTCTTTCATGCGCATAAACCTTTGCAACAAGCCTAGCTTTATACCTTTCAACCATTCCATCAAGCTTGCGCTTTAGCTTGTAAACCCACTTAGTGCCAATGGCCTTCTTGCCAGGAGGCAAGGCACATAAAGTCCAGGTACCATTCTTCATTATAGCATCATATTCAAATTGCATAACAACCATCCAATTTTTTGAATTTGTGCTTCATCAAATGAAACAGGCTCATTCTCATCATAAAGACTAAACACATCCATAGCATAGCAATCTGATGTGAAAGAGGCGAGAGCCTGAACAAGTACAATATGATAAAGGTGCATCTAATTTGCTGTCACGCAAAGTTTGTACCAGCCATTTTGGCATGGTTTTTGCTTCCTCAATATGAGCTCTCTCATCAACAAGTGCATCATTGAAATCTGCATCAGAAATGGAGTGGTCTGCATCATCACATGAAACCTGTAAAGGCTGAGAACTCACCTCATTAGGACCAACACTAGATGGTCCACTTGTAAAAAAAGGCAACAAAGTATCATATATGTCTTTGGAGCTAATAGATGTCTCCTTTGTACATGAAAGTAAGGGTTGAATAGCATCTTCCACAAAAACAATATCACGGCTAACCAGAATGCGTTTAGTCTGTGGATGATATAGAGGATAGCCTTTTCTTTCAGAATTGTACCCAACAAAAATACATTTTATTGCTTTATCATCCAATTTTTTGCGATGTTGTTCAGACACTAATGCATATGCCGAACAACAAAAAACATGCAGATGAGCAATAGATGGCTTGCAACCATGCCAAGCCTCATATGGAGTGATAGATTGCAACGCTTTAGTGGGATACTTATTTAGTACATATGCTGCACACATAATAGCCTCAAGCTAGAAACTATGTGGTAAGGCTTGGCTTTTGACCATACACCTCACCATGTCCATGAGTGACCTGTTCTTTCGTTCAACAAATCCATTTTGTTGAGGTGTATATGGCACTATTCACTGATGTTTTATCCCACGTTCAGCCAAAAATGCATTAAAGTCAGAAGATATATATTCCCCCTCTCGATCAGATGGGAGGGTGCCCATTTTACATGCTGACATATTTTTAGCCAAAACCAAAAACTGTTTGAAGCACATAAACACTTCGGAATTTGCTTTCAATGGATAAACCCATGCATGTCTGGAAAAGTCATCAATGAAAGTCACGAAGTAAAGATAATTTCCAAAAGAGGGTGTTTGCATAAGACCACAGACATCATTGTGAACAAGCTGCAATTTCTGAGTAGCTCGAACTGAACCATCTTTTCGAAAGGAGGAACGCTGCATTTTGCCCAAAATATAGCCTTCACATACATGTCTACTGGGTGCCTCAAGTTTGGGCAAAGAGGACACCATTTCAGATTTTTGGAGGCATAGCAAACTAGCAAAATTCAGATGACCAAAGCATGCATGCCAAAGCTTTACATATGACATAGCCTAAGAATCATGTACTGCACATACTGAGTCATTCACAGATCTTTCATAGTCTATGAGCTTATACAACCTACGACATAAAATGCTTGAAGCAATAATAACGTCGCCATTTGATAGATCACGAACTGTACATCTGTCATCAATAAATTTCACAACCAAACCAATCTTAGCTAATGTAGAAATGGATAACAGATTTTTCTTGATCCTTGGCATAAATAAAGCATCTGACAAAGTGAAAGAACTACCATCAGAAGTAGTCAAAATGATCTTACCAACTCCCATGACAGGATAAGAGGAGTTGTTGGCACATGTGACAATATTCCCTCTAGGGGCGGGCTCGAGTGAACTAAAGAAACTGCACTGTGAGGTAATATGTTTGGTTGCCCCACTATCAAAATACCAAACATTTGAGATGGATCAAAATTGCAAACAATAGTAAATGCCCATTCTTCATTCTCTACAAGATTGGCAGATTCTGTTTTCGGTGTAGAGGCCTTTGCAACAACCATTCCAGCCTCCTTCTTTGCCTCTTTAGTAGCCAGTTTTGGACAACTCTTAATAACATGATAATTTGCTTTACAGTATTTGCAAATCAATTTATGCTTTTTTTATTTCTTCTCATCTTTGTCTTCCTTCTTTGAATGTGTAGCATTTGCAGATTTCTGCTTACTAGTAGAAGAGCTCCATTTACCTTTGCCCTTCTGACTAGCCATGAAAGCTTGATCAATAACATGCATACTAGACCTGTTCTGCCTAGATTGATCTTCCTGCAACAGAACAGAAACTAACTCCTCAAATGATAAGGCATTTGGATTGCCTTTCATCATCAAATGAAGAGTATACGCAAAACTCTGATATGAGTTGGGAAGACCATTCAGAAGAGTCTTCACAAGTGAACTATCACGAATGACTTCATCAGGAACTGTATCCCAAGCATCCTTAGCTATTCTACAAGATCGAATGTGAGGAATAATGGCATGTTTGACAGACAAAGCTATCATTGCATGTGCCTGGGTATCTTTACCATCCCAACGAATTTGCTTTACAGTAGGTAAAATAGAATCAGCAACACAAAAAGGAATGTGTAGAATATCATCATCTTCGACACCATCTGCATCAGCTTCAGTACGTGTATTTGTAGTACTTGTATTCGTAGATGTAATAGGACGTTTTTCAACACCCTGCATATTATTCCACAATCCTTTTACAACCAATACATGTCGCATCATATAAGCCCACAATGGATAATTGGTACCATCCAACTTATCTTCAATAGCCAACATACGGAATACATCACTACTTTCAGCCATGACCACTGACTAAAATAGCTTGATACAGAAAAATGATTGTATCTGAAAAAGTTGAACAAAACTACCCAAATGAGTTCTACTAGACCTCTAGCAAACTTCATGATGCTTATACTGGCGAACCAAAACTGGTATATATCTTTGGCACAAAAAGACAAGATAGCCTACATAAGCATTGTGATAGTGCGTTCAGAGGCCGAAATGAGCTCAGATTGCGATTTGGGAACCATAAAGCGAAGATGTTTTGATCTCCTAATCACCCTGAGTATGCATACGAAATTTTGTGCAATTCTAAGACTATGACCAGAGGAGTGTCAACGATGCCCTAGATGAAGCGGTGACCTGCTCTGATACCAATTGTTGGAGTTAGACGTCAGCAGAAGCACGAAAACAACACAAGGAAGAAGAAGAAGCTTGGGGCACAACACACAATACTGAATCTATTACCACTAGAATGTACAAAGATAAGTAACCTGTTAGGGCAATAGGCATATATACAAGCCGGGGGAAAAAACCTCCTAAAAAGAGGAAAAAGTGCCCCCGCGGTCCTAGTGTGTTCACACACATCACTACCAAAATATATGAACATATGGATGGTGATTCCCACATGGTTATTTGATTCTAATGTATATTTTACAAAGGAGATGATGTTAAAATTTTATTAGATTCCATGCTAGAAGATTATCTAGTGCATCCTTGAAGCTTGTGTGATAGCTTTTGATCTTATTTCATCTCTAGATATTTGGACAAGATCACAAGTGACTTCATAGGTGGAACCATTTCTTGGAATTATTTTTTCTCGAGTGGGAGGTGCATGATTAGTGTATGACATGCATTGCCATCATTTTTAGGCTTGTGTATT
>CM035440.1:132160870-132163370 GCA_020310875.1 Ceratopteris richardii | reverse complement strand
CAAAGCTCTCTTGAGCTTACATACATAATTTGGACTCACTTGATCTTTGAACCCATCTGGTTGCTCCATGTAGACTTCATCTGAAATGTAACCATTCAAGAAAGCATTTTTAACATCTAATTGAGACAACTTCCAACCTTTACAAGCAGCAATTGCAATGAGTGTCCTGATGGTTGTCATCTTTGCCACAGGACTATAAGTCTCATCATAGTCCACTCCATATGTCTGTGCATACCCTTTCACAACAAGTCTAGCTTTGTACCTAGACACACTTCCATCTGCAAATCTCTTTGTTTTGTAAACCCACTTACATCCAATAATCTTCTGACTATTAGGTTTAGGAACCAAATCCCATGTTTGATTCTCTATCAATGCATCATACTCCTCTTGCATAGCATCTTCCCAATTCTTCTTCCCTTTGGCTTCTTCATATGTAGAAGGGTCTTCATCTGCTTTTACCAAATAAGCATAATCTTTAGTAGTCAAGAATGAAGTGTCATAGCTATACCTTGTAGGTTGCCATTTGTGCCTAGATGATCTCCTAACTTCTGCACTTCTTGAGGTCTCTGGTTCATCACATTCTGGATCAAACCTTGGCCTCTCTTCAACTTCAATCTGCACTTCATTACTCTCACTTTCATCAAGTAATTGAATCTTTGCTTTACCTTTCTTTGTTCCACTACTTCTTCATCATCTGCATGTACATTATATTTACCTGCATACCAAGTACCTTGCTCATCAAATGTAACATCCTTGGATACAATAAATTGCTTTGTGGAAGGACTCCACAACCTGTATCCCATTTGCTTATCATCATAACCAATGAATACATACTTTTCTGCCTTAGGCTCCAACTTATGCCTCAATTGAGATGGCACATATGCATATGCCAAGCATCCAAATATTCTGCAATGATCCAAGGTAGGTTTCTTACCCCACCAAGCTTCATATGGTGTCATACCCTGCAAAGCTTTACAAGGCAATCTATTACCAAATATGTAGCTGTATTAACAGCCTCAGCCCACAAATAATTTGGGCAATTCTTCTCTTTCATCATGGACCTTGCAAATTCAACAAGTGTCCTATTCCTCCTTTCTGCTACCCCATTTTGTTGAGGAGAGTACCTGCAAGTAACTTCTCTCTTTATACCTGCATTCCACAAATAATCATTGAACTCATTTGAAAAATACTCTCCCCCTCCATCTGACCTTAGTCTCTTCAATTTTTGACCTGTAATCCTTTCTGCATATGCATGATAGTGTTTAAATGTATTAAACACTTCTGACTTTTCTTAATCACATAAATTGTGATCCACCTGGTAGCATCATCAACATATATGACATAATATCTTGAACCATTTATACTAAAGTCCTTTGAAGGACCCCACACATCTGTATGCACCAATTCAAGTCTTTCTGAATACATAAATCCATGCTTGGAGTAGGATTGCTTATGAGCCTTACCTAATTGACATGCCTCACATCTGTATGTCATGTGTTGACCTGCAATGTTAGGCATTCCAAGCACTGAATCATTGTTAATCATTTCTTTGATACCTCTTTCATTAAAGTGTCCAAGTCTTTTGTGCCAAAGATCCAACTCTGACACCTTCTGCTCTCCATATGTGAACATAGCATGTCCAACATTTCCTTGTACCTTCAATGTGAAAAGCCTTCCTTCTTTCTTTCCTGCAATAACTTGTTTATACCCTTGACTAGGGTCTCCCACATAAACTCCATCATTGGTAAACCTTACCTCATAACCTTTTTCCACAATTTGACCTACACTGATCAAATTCTTTGGAATTGTGGGAACATAAAGTACCTTACTCAGAAGAGTGCTCCCATCCTTAGCCTTGACTGAACCAATTGACTTTACCTTATGCTTTGTATTATCACCTGTCTGCACTGTATGATTAATTGCATTATGATCTAGGTCAGTCATCAAAGCAATATTTCCACTTAAATGATTACTACATCCTGAATCAATATAAAACACTCTCATGTCCTCATGTGAAATTTCACATGTATTCATAATGAGAGTTGAGTCCTCCTTTTGATCTGATGCATAATTGTAGTAGGTGTTATTATAGGATTGACTTTGGAAGTTTCTTCCACCACCTCTTCCAAAAGAATTCCTACCACCTCTACCTCTGAAATTTCCTCTCTGAAATCTACCACCTCTTGCTCTTTGATTAAAATTCTGATAATTACCATTGTTTTGATTATTGTGCCAACAATCATGAGATAGATGATTGGTCTTACCACATATCCAACAAGCTCTTGCATTATCCTTGTTGTTTCTGCCTCTTCCTCTACTTCTGCCATTTCCTCTTCCTCTTATGAAGTTTGCTTGGTTTGATGTACCTTCTTCTTCACCTGATTGTTGCTTCCCTTTGTTGGCTTTCTTCTTGTCTTTAGAATACATTGCATGACCTGCACTCTTATCAACATCTCCTTTGATATCATTCTCAAAAGTTAGCATATGACCTAACAATTGA
>CM035440.1:132133370-132143370 GCA_020310875.1 Ceratopteris richardii | reverse complement strand
CAATAGTGATGCCATCATCAGCCTTCCTTGCATATAATGAGTGATCTGCATCACACAGAAAACCCAATGCTGGTTAAGTAATCAACAATCCTTGCATGCCATGCACGAGGGGCTTGCTTCAGCCCATACAAAGCCTTTTGCAACCTGCAAACATATTCTGGATGCTTTAAATCTTCATATCCTTGTGGCTGGTCCATATATACTTCTTCCTGTAACTCACCATGTACGAAAACATTCTTCACATCCATCTGATGCAAAGTCCATCCTTTTGTTGTAGCTAATGCAACAAGTGTTCTAACAATAGACATTTTAGCTACAGGGTTGAATGTTTCCTCATAAGCAATGCCATATGTCTGTGCAGATCCTTTAGCTACCAATCCTGCTTTATACCTACTTATGCTACCATCAGCATTATGCTTTACCTTGTAAACCCATTTGCAGCCTATGGGGTTCTTTCCTTGTGGCAATGGAACCTGCTTCCATGTATCATTTCCATAAAGTGCAGCCATCTCCTCATCCATAGCTTTTTCCCAATCTGCATTACCAATTGCATCTTCAAAACAAGAAGGTTCAGCATCTTGTATTATCTTTGTCATGTAGGCACAATGGCGAGCCATGTAACTATCATATGTCAATCGTTGCACTGAATTACGCATCCTCCCAGATCTTCTTGGTCCTGGGTCACTTCTCCTTGTATCATCTGCATATGCCCTTCTTACTCCTGGAGTCTTCACAGAGGGCAATCCAAGTTCCTCATCAAGACTCTTTTCTGAACCACTTGAATCTCCATCAACATCTTCAAAACTTGCACATGTTTTACCAGCAGAAATCTTTTTTTTACCTTTCTTGGATGTATTTGATGAATTTTCTGGAGTGAAATTTCCATGCAAGCTTCCACTCCATGGATTTGAGTTGGAACTACTGCTTGGTGATGCATCCAGTCCACTCAAAACTTGAGATTCTACACTTGATTTTTCAGCATTTTCTTTGTCATTTGGTTCAAGATTCAGTCGTTCTTTGGCATCTGCATAGAAGCTTGACATTCCATCAAATACCACATCTCTGCTCACCTTCACCTGTTGTGTGAGTGGGTTATAGCATTTGTATCCTTTTTGCTCAAGGGAGCCAGTGAAGACACATTTTTCTGCTTTCAAATCAAGCTTCATCCTCAACTCATCTCGTGATGGAGAGTGTTAATCTCCAAAAGAACAAGCTATTCTTGATGTTAGACCACCTCTATATCAAGAATAACTTCAGACCAACCAATTTTGAAAGACAATCACCAAACTATCAAGAAATTAGCTAACTATGAAGAAAGTCATTTCACATAAAAGTCTGCTGCACATTAATCACTCATTGATTAACCATTTGTGTAAAGTTTCTGATGAAACTTTGTACAATGTGTCATCTAGAGTTTGTGCACCTCCTCCAAGTTAAAACACTTCAAAAGCTTCAATAGATTATGAGAAATGCTTCAAACAATCTACCTATGTCTGAAACTGCCTTCCTGTAGAATCGACTTTGACACCTGCAACTTCTAACACATAGTTCTCCCAATCTAAAACCCGTTTAAGCAAATGCTTTTAGCCATAGATGGATTACCTTCCAACTTAAATTTTGATTCCTCATTTGTGTAAAACTTTACACTGTGCACTGAGAACTGATCATTTCTTTGACCATCGAATCTGCGCCTGTTACAAAAGACACTTAGCACTTTCTCACACATAGATGTTCCTACATAAAATTCTCTCAGCCTGTTTGCATTTGGACTCTCAAACTTTAACCATAGATAGATTAACTATGGACCTAGATGTGTACAAAAGGATTTCTGATAAAATCAAACACAAAAGGAGAATCAAAGGAAAGATCGATGCACAATTCTCTGGAAATTCTTTCTATTCAACTCTTCATACATCTGATGGATGATACATCCAATACACATCATCTATTCATCTATGTTTCATCTCATCCATCATTTACGACCATCGATATGTATCTATATATACATATGAGTATTGATTCGTCATTACTTCAAGTACATTGAAGTATTTACAAAGCTAATGTACATATGTTTTAAAGAACTTTACTATCTGATTCTTCTCTTTACTCCATGAAGTTGGACTTCAATCTTTTCTTCATTTCTTCACTTCTAGGCTTTATATAATCACCAATTGTTGATTGTCCTGCTCCAATAGCTCCCCTTCAATCATCAATTGTGATTACCTGCATCTTCTTTATCCCTGCCATATCTTTGAACCTCTGCAACTTTGGTCCATCCAAGCTTTTTGTCATCATATCTGCAAGTTGATCCTTTGTAGGAGTATGCATAACTTCTATTTCTTTATCAACAACCTTCTCTCTCAGAAAATGATACTGAATCTCAATATGTTTAGTTCTAGCATGGAACACAAGATTTGCTGCCAAATATAAAGAACTCATATTGTCTCCACAAATGATAAGAGTACTTTGAACAATATCAAAACTCTTCATAAGAGTCTTTAACCATATTACTTCCTTTGCAGCTTCTACCATACCTTTGTATTCTGCTTCTGTAGATGATAAAGCAACTGTATGTTGCTTCTTGGAGCACCATGAAATTAACTTATCTCCCACATAACACAAGTATCCATGTGTTGATCTTCTATCATCAGAATTATCTGCCCAATCTGCATCACTATATAATTTTACTCTTGTATCTGAAGTAAATCCATAGTACAACCCTTCTTTAAGTGTGCCCTTGATGTACCTAAGTACCCTTTGTCCTGCAATCCAATGTTCCTTTCTAGGACAATGCATGAATTGAGATAGAACTCCAACTACATATGATAAGTCAGGTCTTGTTAATGTAGCATAAATCAAGCTACCCACCAAACTCTGATAAAGCGTCATATCTTTGAATTCCTCTCCTGCATATCTAGTCAATCTATGATTCACTTCCATTGGAGTTGGTGCTATCCTACAATCTTCCATTTTAAATTTGCTTAGCAAATTTTTTAGATACCTTTCTTGAGTTACATATAATCCATGCTAAGTATATGAAATCTCCATTCCCAAAAAGAATGACAAATTTCCCAAATCACTGATTTTGAATTCTTTCTCCATCTGCTTCTTAATCATGTGTATACCTTTGTCATGTGTTCCTGTAAGTATTATGTCATCAACATAAATACAAACATAAATAAATCCATCCTCACTTGCTTTGACCAACAAGCTATTATCTACCTTTGAAGCTTGAAATCCAAGTTCCTTCAAGAACTTTACAAGCCTATAACTCCATGCCCTTGGGGCCTACTTCAACCCATACAAAGCTCTCTTGAGCTTACACACATGATCTGGATACACTTGATCTTTGAAACCATCTGGTTGTTCCATGTAGACTTCATCTGAAATAAAACCATTCAAAAATGCATTCTTCACATCTAATTGAGATAATTTCCAACCTTTGCAAGCAGCAATTGCTATGAGAGTCCTTATGGTTGTCATTTTTGCAACAAGACTATAAGTTTCATCATAGTCCACTCCATATGTCTGTGCATATCCCTTTACAACAAGCCTAGATTTGTACCTAGATATACTTCCATCTGCAAACCTTTTTGTTTTGTAGACCCATTTACATCCAATGATCTTCTGACTATTTGGTTTAGGAACCAAATCCGAAGTCTCATTTTCCATCAATGCATCATACTCCTCTTGCATAGCTTTTTCCCAATTTTCCTTTCCTTTGGCTTCATCATATGTGGATGGATCTTCATCTGCTTTTAACATGTAAGCATAATCTTTAGTAGTCAAGAATGAAGTATTATAGCTATACCTTGTAGGCTACCATTTGTGCCTAGATGACCTTCTGACTTCTCCACTTCTTGAAGTTTCTGGTTCATCACATTCTGGATCAAACCTTGGCATTTCTTCAACTTCAACCTGTACTTCATTGTTCTCATCTTCATCAAATATCTGAACTTTTGATTTACCTTTCTTTCGATTCACAACTTCTTCAACATCTGCATGAACATTAAGTGTACCTACATACCAAGTACCTTGTTCATCAAATGTAACATCGTTAGACACAAGGAATTGCTTTGTGGATGGACTCCACAACCTATAACCCATCTGCTTGTCATCATAACCAATGAATACATACTTCTCTGCTTTAGATTCCAATTTATGCCTCAATTGTGATGGCACATATGCATATGCCAGGCTTCCAAATATTTTACAATGATCCAAGGTAGGTCTCTTACCCCACCAAGCTTCATATGATATCATACCCTTCAAGGCTTTACATGGTAACCTATTGGCCAAATATGTGGCTGTGTTTACAGCCTCAGCCCATAAATAATTAGGGTAATTTTTCTCCTTCATCATGGACCTTGCAAACTCAACAAGAGTCCTGTTTCTTCTTTCTGCTACCCCATTTTGTTGAGGAGAGTATCTACAAGTAACCTCTCTCTTTATACCTGCATTCCACAAATAATCACTGAACTCATTAGAGAAATACTCTCCCCCTCCATTTGACCTTAGTCTCTTCAACTTTTGACCTGTAATTCTTTCTGCATATGCATGATAGTGTTTAAATGTATTAAACACTTCTGACTTGTCTTTGATCACATAGATTGTAATCCATCTGGTAGCATCATCAACATATATGACATAATATCTTGAACCATTTATACTAAAGTCCTTTGAAGGACCCCACACATCTGTATGTACCAATTCAAGTGTTTCTGAATACATAAAACCATGCTTATTATATGATTGCTTATGAGCCTTACCTAATTGACATGCTTCACAGCTGTATGTCATGTGTTGACCTGCAACATTAGGCAATCCAAGCACTGAACCATTGTCAACCATTTCTTTAATACCTCTTTCATTAAAATGTCCAAGTCTTTTATGCCAAAGATCCAATTCAGACACTTTTTGCTCTCCATATGTAAACATAGCATGTCCAACATTACCTTGTATCTTTAATGTGAAGAGCCTTCCTTCCTTCTTTCCTGTAACAATTTTTTTATACCCTTGACTAGGGTCTTCAACATAAACTCCATCATTAGTGAACCTTACCTCATATCCTTTTTCCACAATTTGTCCTACACTGATCAAGTTCTTTGGAATTGTAGGAACATACAGAACCTTACTCAAGATAGTACTTCCATCTTTGGCTTTAACTGAACTAATTGACTTTACTTTGTGCTTTGTATTGTCACATGTTTGAATTGTGTGATTGATTGCCTTATGATCTGAATCAGTCATCAAAGCAATATTTCCACTCAGATGATTGCTACATCCTGAGTCAATATAAAATACTCTCATATCTTCATGTGAGGCTTCCCATGTTGCATTCATAATAAGAGTCGAATCTTCTTTCTGATCTGATGCATTATTGTAGTAGGTGTTATTATAGGATTGATTTTGGAAGTTTCTTCCTCCACCTCTTCCAAAAGAATTCCTACCACCTCTACCTCTGAAGTCTCCTCTCTGATATCTGCCACCTCTTCCTCTTTGATTAAAGTTCTGATTAAAATTACCATTGTTTTGATTATTATGACAACAATCATGAGATAGATGATTGTTCTTACCACATATCCAACAAGCTCTGACATTATCTTTGTTATTTCTGTCTCTTCCTCTACTTTTGCCACTTCCTCTTCCTCTTAGGAAGTTTGCTTGACTTGGAGTAACTTCATCTTCAATTGATTGTTGCTTTCCTTTGCTAGCTTTCTTCTTGTCTTTAGAATACATTGCATGACCTGCACTCTTATCAACATCTCCTTTGATATCATTCTCAAAAGTTAGCATATGTCCTAACAATTGATTCAAATCAAGAGTGAAATGATCTAATGAAAGTTCTGTAGACAAAATAAAAGGCTTCCACTTCTCATCTCCTCTTAGTCCTGTGGAAATTTGTCTTACCAACATATCTTCTTCAATATCTTCATCAACTGTACCTAAAGAATCAGCAATGCCTTTCATCTTTGTCACATAATCAGATATTGATTGTGAAGCCTTCTTCTTGAAGGTAGTAAACTCTGCCCATAATGAAGCTTTCCTTGATTTGGTTGTATTTTGGAAATGCTCTTCCAAAGCATTCCAAATGTCACTTGCACTTTCAAGTCCTCTGATATGAGGAAGCAAATAATCATTCACTGCCATGTACATTATGCTCCTTTCTTAAGCATCCTTCTTCACCCAAATCTTTATATTTGCAGGCTCCTCCCTAGTTGGAACACTAGGATCTTTGAACTTTGGATTTTCTTCCTCTCTTGTGATGTATCCCATCAGATCTTTGCTCAAAAGATGAGCTTCCATTCTCATAGACCAAGCTGGATAGTTCTCTCTATCCAACTTCTCAATTTGGAGACTATCTCCCATCCTTTCTTCACCTCTACTATCAAATCTTTAATCCTTATAAGGAATGAATGTACCTTAGCTTTGAATGTTGCTTCTTCTGATCCTTTTGATAACCTTTATGTGTCTTCCTTCAGTCTTTCTTCCACACTTTATCCTTTTGAACCTTCAAGATGTGAAATTTGTATATCTGCAGCAGTCGGGGTCTTCCTTTCCTCAATTTTGATACTTCGTGCTCTGATACCACTGATGGAGAGTGTTAATCTCCAAAAGAACAAGCTATTCTTGATGTTAGACCACCTCTATATCAAGAATAACTTCAGACTTCAACCAATTTTGAAAGACAATCACCAAATTATCAAGAAATTAGCTAACTGTGAAGAAAGTCATTTCACAGAAAAGTCTGCTGCACATTAATCACTCATTGATTAACCATTTGTGTAAAGTTTCTGATGAAACTTTGTAGCATGTGTTGCCTAGAGTTTGTGCACCTCGTCGAGGTTAAAACACTTCAAAAGCTTGAGTAGATTATGAGAAATGCTTCAAACAATCTACCTATGTTTGAAACTGCCTTCCTATAGAATCGACTTTGGCACCTGCAACTTCTAACACATAGTTCTCCCAATCTAAAACCCGTTTAAGCAAATGCTTTTAGCCATAGATGGCTTACCTTCCAACTTAAATTTTGACTCCTCATTTGTGTAGAAATTTACACTATGCACTGAGAACTGATCATTTCTTTGACCATCAAATCTGCGCCTGTTACAGAAGACACTCAGCACTTTCCCACACATAGATGTTCCTACATAAAATTCTCTCAACGTGTTTGCAATTGGACTCTCAAACTTTAACCATAAATAGATTAAATATGGACTTAGATGTATACATAAGGATTTCTGATAAAATCAAACACAGAAGGAGAACTAGAGGAAAGATCGATGCGCAATTCTCTGAACATTCTTTCTATTCAACTCTTCATACATCTGATGGATGATACATCCAATACACATCATCTATTCATCTATGCTTCATCTCATCCATCATTTACAACCATCTACATGTATCTATATATACATATGAGTATTGATTCGTCATTACTTCAAGTATATTGAAGTATTTACAAAGCTAATGTACATATGTTTTAAAGAACTTTACTATCTGATTCTTCTCTTTACTCCATGAAGTTGGACTTCAATCTAGGCTTTATATAATCATCAATTGCTGAATGTCATGCTCCAACATCTGGAACATGTACATACGCAATATAGCCAAAAACTTTCATATGTGATAAGTTTGGCTTTTTACCTGTAAACTTCTCTTCAGGTGTAACTTGATGTACATCAGCAGTCAGAGTTCTATTCATGATGTATATAGCAGTATGCACACTTCTGCCCAATAACAATGAGGCATATTCTTCTCAGCCATCAAGGCTCTTGCTATTTCTGCAATATGTCTATTTTTGCATTCAGCAACACCATTCTGTTGTGGTGTGTACCTGCATGAAATCTGATGCCGAATTCCATGATTTTTTAGAAAACTGTTGAACTCATTTGACATGTACTCACCTCCTCCATCAGATCTTAATGTCTGAATGTACTTCCCTGTCTGCTTTTCCACCATAGCTTTAAAATTCTGGAAGTGAGTGAACACCTCACTCTTCTCTTTCATGAAATATACCCATACTTTGCATGTATGGTCATCAATGAAAGTAACATAAAAACTACAACCATCCATAGATGTGGTCTTTGTTGGACCCCAAACATCTGTATGTACTACTTGTAGTACATTCTCACTAACATGCTTGTCATGTGGAAATGATGCTCTTGACTGTTTACCAAATTGACATGCTGCACATACCTTTTGCATTTTTGCAACTTTGAAATTTGGTAGTCCATGGACAATCTCCTTTGACTGCATCAATTTCATCCTTTGCAAGTTTGCATGTCCAATCCGTTTGTGCCACTATATCTACAATAACTCCTACACTTTTTGCAAACATGGCTGCATTCATTTCAGGAATCTTCACATTTAAGGTGAACATCCTACCCACTTTGTTTCCTTTGGCAACCAATCATCCATCCTCCTTGTACTCTTCTACATATAATCCATGAGCATTGAACCTGACTTGTAATCCATGGTCAACCATCTGTCCAATAGAAACTGGATTCTTTGTTATATTTGGAACATGCAGCACATCAGCAAGATGTTTTACATTTCCATCCTCCATCGATAGTGCTATGTTTCTTGTATGCTCAATAGGATGTGATGTGTCATCACCTTTTTCAACATATCCGGAACTGGCAATTTCTACAAAGTATTAAACCATTCGACATGATTGGTCATGTGATTTGAAGCACCTGAATCAACATACCAGACATTATCATTCAATTTTGAAACACCAGCAGACATCGTATTCATCATGTGATGTTGAACCATGAACAACTTCTCAGAATCATCTGTACTTGTGGATGCATAGTTTTTTTGCTGCCTTCTGTTATTTTGATTCTTCAACCTGCAATCACGTTCAAAGTGTCCAGGTTTACCACAATTCCAACATCCTTTACTATCATTACTTGAATCATTTCTTTGGAAATTTCTACGACCTCTTTGGCTCCCCCTACCTCGAAACTATCCTCTTCCTCCTGCATGATCCTATTGTTCACCTTGGTCTTGGTTACTGTTTCCTCTACCTTTGCCTCTTCCTCTGCCAGAGTAGAATACCTGCTCAGAACTGGGCTTTCCTTGGGAGTTTCAATCCTCACCAAGATTCTTTTCTTCAATAATCAACATACCAAATTAGCAAAATTCGGAATATTTTCCCTAGTCTATATAGAAGTTCTGAACTGCTTATATGCAGCTCCTAAACCACGAAGGCAAACTTCCACCTTATCATCATCATCATCTACATGGATGCCAATAGATGCAAGTGACTCACATATGCTTTTGATTTTCAGAGTGTAGTCACTTATCAAATGCTGTTTTTCTCCAATGTATGCAGCTCGTTCTTGAGTTGCAATTTCCGTGCCTTTGTATTGGTCTCCTACAATGTGACCAAACTATTCCAAGCCTCTTTCGGAGTCTTAGCATCCTATATGTGCGCAATCATGCTATCCTGTATGCTAACAGATAGCCAGTACATTACCTTTTGTGCTCCTTGATTCCATTCCTCATATGCTCTTATTTGTTTTGTAGTCTGATTCCTCTCTGGTAACTGCGGAGCATTTTCATTCGCTCCTTCGATGTACTTCCAGTAGCCTTTTCCCATCAGGAAATTCGTCATTCGGAATCTCCAAGCATGGAAGTTATTCTTGTCGATCTTATCACTCATAAGTTGACTCATTCCATCTGCGTTTGCAATTTGTGCAGCAATTCACAACACTGCAAAACACTACAAGAAGCACTTCTGCTTGAACACTATCGCACTATGACGTGACAGTTCGATATCAGAAAAACATATTTTTCTTCTATCAATAGTACACAGAATCGCTTGAAATTCTGGATCTAGAATATATGAGTGTTGCCAAATACAACACAAGTTACTGCTTCTGAAACTAACCTAGTTTTTCTAGGGGCCCCACCTTGCAGGCTCGAAATGGAGGTCGAGATGGCTTTGAAACTTTGATCTGACAAAAACAAGTGACCCTAAAGGGATAAC
>CM035440.1:132113370-132128370 GCA_020310875.1 Ceratopteris richardii | reverse complement strand
CTCCATTGCTTCTCACTCTTTGTCTTGCCGTGTGTGCGCGTGTGTGTGTATGTGTGTGCATGTTTGTGTGCTTCTCAGTCACGCATTTGTGCCTCCACTTGCTCGAGGTCTTCATACCATCCTCACGTCTTCCCGGATTGACATTAAAGGAGGTGCTACTGATCACTGAGCTACACCAAATTTTGGCGCCGTTGCCGAGGATCGAGCTTTGAGGACGAGCGTGTGATGGTAAGACTTAGATTGGAGACGTTGGCGTTGTAGGTAATTTCGTTACTTTTCCTATTTTTCTCTTTCTTACCTTACCACCATCATCACCATCATCATCATCACCATCTTCTACCTCCATTTCCATCATCGCGAAAATTTCAGTTTTTTGATCATATCACCTTCTCCACCTCATTTCCCTCATTTCACTTGTGAGAGAGAGCGAGAGAGCGAAATTGTGTGTGCTGTTTTTGCATGTTTCTTGAGCTGTCTTGCAAGTACAGGTCGCATCATCGTCCCCAGCACTCTGCGCAGGTACGGAATTCGCCATAACTGTCTGTGTGTCCCCGATCTCTGTCAATCGCGACCGACAGAAAAAATGCTCAAATTGCCAAACAAAGTGCAAAACCATGATCTACAGGCCTAGAGCTTCCCAAAAATGTGTTTAGTTTTTTGAAATTCATCAGAGCTCTGTCAATCGCGATCGCTCTGTCAATCGCGATCGACAAACCACGACGGACATACCTGTCAATCGCGATCGACACGTCAATCGCGACCGACAGCCCACGACGGCTCTGTCAATCGCGACCGACAGAGTCAACGACCGATTGACCACGACTGACGGATCATACGCGTGACACGTGTCAATCGCGATTGAGTCATCAATCGCGATCGACCCATCAATCGCGACTGACAGCCCACGACGGCTCTGTCAATCGCGACCGACACAGTCAACGATTGTTTGACCACGACGGACAGACCCTCGCGATCGACCTGTCAATCGCGATCTACCCATCAATCGCGACTGACTGAGTCAACGATCCTTTGACCACGATTGACTAAATTTTCGGCCACGTGTCAATCGCGACTGACTAGTCAATCGCGACTGACTAGTCAATCGCGACTGACTAGTCAATCGCGACTGACAGCCACGACGGACTTGTCAATCGCGATCGACACGTCGATCGCGACTCACCTGTCAATCGCGACCGACAGACTTTGCGAACGCGTTAGAAGGGCAAATTAGGTCAAATTTTTGAGGCAAAAATAATGGTCTAAATTTTGGCCAAGTGTGGGACAAACACTAGGGTGTAGTATTGCATTACGAGGGCATGACTCAAGTAACCCGAGAATTCCTGTTTGCCTGTTAACCTAGTTTAATCCTGTTTTAGCCCCAAAACCCTGAACGGGCATAACTTTCTCATACGAAATCCGTTTGCCGTGATTTTTGTTTTGTTGGAAAGCTCGCGGGGAAGAAAATTCAGGGATCTCTAGAGTTGTGTCCAAAAAGTCATAGGGCAAATTGGTGAAGTGTTACATGAATGAAAATGATTGGTTCTGTCTTTTGAATTTAAGTCTTGAGCTAACGGTGGGCCTTTTACAGGTCCTTTGAGAGCATCAAAGGGTATGCAAAGCAAGAGTAAGTACAGGCTTGGGAACGCGCGTCCTGGGCACACCAGGGCAACGACACAAGGAAAGGAACTCAAGGTTGGAAAACCCGCAACACCCTCTGTCAATTCTTAGTTTAGGCTAAGTACGGGTAGTGTTAGAAGTAATTCCAGGCAACGATAGGCACGAGATAAATCAAAGACCATCTAAGAAATCAAGTTCAAGTCGAGAGATAACCTGTGTGTGTGAACGACAACCTTAAAGGAAAAGAACCTAACGTGAAACGACCAAACTAAAGTGCAAAATTAAACTCAAGTATTCCTAACGACGTGATATCAGACAAGAGTATAAACACGATAATCAACATAAAAAGGGGATTAAGTAATTGATACAAAGGACTCAGAAACGTGGTTGTACCTGGGAAAAATTGGGTTAATCAGTTAGGCATATGAACCTTAGATCAGGAGACATCTAGTATGAGATAGACAAAGCCTTAGGTCTTCAGAGGCTAGTGTCAATCATACTGCGAGGTCTTGGGCCCAACAGTTGAGTCACCACTCCCATTACCCTAGCTCTGATACCAGTGAATCAGAGATGTCTCAAGGCATGGACAGACCTACGGGAAGTTCAGGAGTGCCATACTTGCACAGGGTAGAAGGCCCATACAAAACGCAGTTGGAATACCTTAGGACCAACCGATTAGGTGCCAGCATCTATGAGGATGGCCTAGGAAGATCTGTGGTACAGATTAAGAATCCTGATCAATCCATTGGACTAGAGCCCCCAGCTGTCAAGTTTGAAAATGGAGCATACTTGGACAAAGAAGGAACCATATACGTAGTCACCAGTCACCCAGATAGGACGGACGAATTTGGAAATGTGATCTCAGAAGCGGACTTAGGGGACCTAGAGCAAGGAAACATGGGTACATAACCTAGAACCCCTCGAGGCAAATCGGTTCTCACTAGGATTATCAGACCAGGGTGGATTCCCCAGGATAATAAGAGCATAGATTTGCTCCTCAATCGAGAAACTGACGAAGCCTTTTGGAGGTATAAATCTGATCAGCCAACTGATATAGGAACAATCATGATCTATGAGTTTAAGGATCCTGATAGCCCAGGCAGAGTGACCTACTTAGATCACGCCTTAGAGAGGATCTTTGTGGTGACAGAAAATGATAGGCATGCTTACACTTGGAAGGGTGAATTCGTTTTCCCCCAACCAAGATCGAACGTGTCCTTTGGTCACCCAGGAGCTGGAACCTCCCACGCTCACGGAACTCAAAGAGACAGACATAGAGAAAGGCCGGAAGTAAGCTTTGCCAACTTAGGGGGCAGAGAAAGAACGAGGACGGAAACAAATAGAGTAGAGCCTGAGGTACTTAGAGCTCACAGTAATCAAAGAAATGCGGATGAGTTCCCTCTACCACGACCTAGAGAGCACACAAGGACTTTGAGACCGACTCAGCTAGTTAAGTCCATGAAGAACTACTTCGATGGCACTGGAGATCCATACGATCATGTGGCTGAGTTTAGGCAAGTCTTGAGAGTTGAACAAGTGGAGGATCTATTCACACAGTACAATGCCTTTGGTCTAACCCTTAGGAACACTGCCCTGACATGGTTTCAGCCACTAAACGAGAGACAGTTCAGGAGCATAGACCAACTCCTAGAGGCTTTCATTATTGAATTCTCTAAGAGTGGCATAAGGCATAATACCTCCTCATTGATTCACAGCTTCAAGCAAACCCCTCAAGAGACCGTGAGACTTGCAGGAAGAAGATTCAGGCAATACTTAGAGAGATGCCCTACCCCTGAGTTACCCACGCCAGCTAAGCAAGTGGCTTTATTCTTGGATGGATTGCTAAGTACCAAATTGAGATCCTATGTGTACTTGAAGGACCCTAGGACTATAGAAGAGTGTGTACGCATGTGCATTGACATTGAGGATAACCTAGGGGAGGAGTTAGAGCTTTCCAACATATACAAAGATTCAGATAGTGCCTCTAGCCACTCTTCCACGCAATCCACATCGATTAAGGAACTTGCAGAGAAAGTTGCTCAGAAACTAGGTGTCTCTAGTAAACAAATCCCAAGGTTCGCCCCTGTGAAAAGGTGCTATACTTGTGGTGGCGACCACATCGCGAACGTATGTCCCATTATGGCTCAGCCCCAAGTAAATCCTAGTAGCCAGTACTGCACCATAGAACGGAGGTACACCAATCACACCGCACAAGATTGCCCCTACAATAAGCAAACAGTTAGGCAAACTTACCCTCAACCCTATCCACCGCAGGGAAGATACCAGAACCCGTACCCTCCACAGCCATATGGCAGGCCACAACAACCTTATCAGCAACCATACCAAAACCACCAAAGGCCTCAGCCTGTGTTAGCTCAACAACCCCCTGCCCCAGCTAATGCGATCCCAGTAAAATATGCAGCAGCAGAAGAAAACCTGAATAGAGCTATAGTCCCTGTAACACCATTGCTTTCTGAAAGTGACCCCAGTGACCATAGCTTTGATTCTACACATGTCGATAGTCCCCAGGCCTACTACATGCAGTCTCCTGAGCATGGTGAGTCTTACTATAGCAAAGAGCCAAATGAACCTAGTTGGGAGTCAGATTACTCAAATGTCATGTATACGAACCCCAATCCTAAGCCTCAACCTAGGCAAGTAAGACCCCCATTCCCTAGAGGACCATGCTACAGATGTCAGGGAGATCACCTCATTCGTGATTGTCCCTTACCTCCACTCACACAACCCCAGTCAATAACAATTCAGGGCTTTTGCCAAGAATGTGGAAAGGAGCATCTTTTACGAGATTGCCCTAAGAATCCTAATAATATGATAAAAATCACTCCTATTAACGTTATTGGGTTGGTGGTAGACTCCACAGGAAGTGTGACATCCACCGCACCAGTACAGGTAGTGACTAGAGCTCAGGCATTGCAACAGAACCAAGGGGCAAACCAGGATAAGAACCCAGAGGCTAGTGAAACCGAGAGCGTGACAAAGAAAAGGACTAGAGCGTGGAAAGATAGTCGGGAAAGAATGAAAAGACAATGGGCTAAAAAGATGAGTGAACTTGAGGAAAGCATAAGGGAAACCAAATCCAGGATAACAGAACTCACATCTCAAACTCCCTCTCACACTACCCCACCATCACCATTCCCATCGCCATCCAACTCGCCACCTTCCAACCCACCTCATACGATTCCACCACCCCCTAGAGTAGGATCAGTATTAGCTGATCCCACTCCTGAAGATATAGACATGATGCTTAAAGCATATCAGGCCAGAATCCAAGAAGGGCCAAATGTCACGGATCATGACAAGTGTTACCCTAGAGCTGACCTAGAGATAGAAAGAACCAAGCTTTGTGCGAAAATGGTCGCATTGGCTCAGATTATGTTTGAAGCCAGTCGCCTTTTCAATTACTAGGGCTCAGCCAAGATGCAATTACACTTGGATGGACTCCTAGAGAAGTTAGAGGGCATAATTGCAAGATCTGCCAAGGAAGAAAAAAATCAAGAAAGAGATAAAGCAAGCAAAAACATGACCCATCCCCCATCGGAAGTTTATGTGCCCAATCCCACTGAACCAAACAACCCCCCTTCCCTAGGAAGAATAGAGAATCTAATGGCACAATCACAAAAGGAACTCGCCCCTCAACACCATGACAAGGCTAGTGAAAGAGCAGGTCTTCCTACCTAGAAGGCCTATGTTCCTGAGGCCTACGTGCCTAACTCTACGGAGCCAGACACCTCTTCTTCTATGAATCAATTCACACCAGAATTCCTACGCAAGATTCAAGAAGACAAATGGGCTAAAGAAAGTGAAGTCCCTCCTCCCATTGAACTTGTGGATGATGCACATGACCAATTCCCACAAGACATCCCATCCATTTATGGGGAGCAGCAGAGCACCCAATCTCAAGAAAGATTAGACTTCGAGTCTAATTCTTTACAAGAACTACCCCATTTCACAGGCCCATGGGAAGCAAAGTCCACCTGTATGAGAGCACCTACAGTCATGGTAAGAAACGAAGATTCAGTCATACCTAGGAACACAGAGGTAGTGAAGAACACCAAAGTGCAGTGCAATCTCACTTTGGAAGAGCTGCTTAGGGTTAGACCAGAGGTGTGGAAACATGTAGCCAATCAAGTGCCCGAGATAGCAAAACCTCGTTCCCAGGTAGGATCACATAAGACAGTGCCAGAGATACCCTTGGATAAAATAGGAGATATGTGTGAAGGTGAAGAAGGGAACACCTATCTTCCCATTACCTACCAGGAGTACACCACCAAGGCAATTTTGGACTCAGGTGCAGGAGTTGCAATTGCCACCACTTCCCTATGGAAGCGTTGGGGCAAGCCAGCACTCAGGCCAACGAGAATGAAATTGCAGATGGCCGATGGTCATATTGAGAGACCGTTAGGATTGCTAGAAGGAATAACTCTCACCACCTGTGGTGTCGAGTTTGAGCATAC
The DNA here is from genome assembly GCA_020310875.1 of Ceratopteris richardii. NCBI lineage: Eukaryota > Viridiplantae > Streptophyta > Polypodiopsida > Polypodiales > Pteridaceae > Ceratopteris > Ceratopteris richardii. Next base: position 132,122,278 of record CM035440.1, on the reverse strand, counting down.
ATTTGCTATATGTGACTTCAGCAAAAATCATGCCTATGAAATGATTTTGGGAAGACCATTTATGCGGCAGTTGCAAGTGGTACAGGATTGGGGAACCAATTCTTTGTATTTGCAGCACTTAGGTGTTACGACCAAAGTCAATCTTAAGGATTACTCTCATAGAGATGTACCACCTATTCAATGGAATCCCATCCATAGAGCCAAAGATGAGACTGAGTCTGTGCATTCCATAGAATCCGGATCCTCGTGGATGCATGAAGACACCCACTTATGGATATGTAAGGTAGCAGTAGAAGAAGAGAAGAGAGAGAAAGCCAGAGAGGTAGGTGCAAAAGAAAACCATAGATCAATTCAAGACCCAGCCTATGCACCTGTAGTCTTTCCTGATGAGGAATTTGAACCCCATGGTTGGGCAGAAATCCTAGCAACAATGGATGTAGCCATCAATGAGGAACAATGGACACCTCACTGTGATGAGGATGGCTATGACATTTCAGTCTTCTCCATAGAGCCAATCATGGGAGAGGTTGTTCTAGAAGAATGCGAACCTAGCCCTGATGCATTTGAGGATGCAAGTGACTCCGATCTAGAGTCAATCATTATGGACTCACCTTTTGCATCAGATGAAGAATACTTCCATGAAGTAGAGTTTCAACCCCAGAGGCATGGAGAGATTACAAATGATGTAAGATTAGCCGCACATGTGACCCCGAAGGAAGAAGGAAAGAAACGAAAGAAGAAAGGAGTCTCACCAGAGGAGGAAGAATCTTTGTTTGAGGTCCCAAAAAATTTTAAGAAGTACGAGATAGACGACAGGAGAGTCATGATAAGAATGCCTAAACGAGAGGCACAATTAGGAGAGGCCTATGATAACAAAGAAACCACCAAGAAAATAGTAGTGGCCCTAGAAGAAGGAGAGGAGAGATGCACGTACATAGGCCATGACCTAACAGAGGAAGAAGAGCATGCGTTAATAGCCTTGCTAAGAGAATACAGAGATGTATTCGCTTGGAGTTACAAGGATTTGAAGGGTGTTGACCCAGACATATGCTCACACACCATCCCCATGACCTCAGATGCCAAACCCTCTAAGCAAAAGCCCTATACATATAACGATAATTACGCTGCTAAGATCAAAGAGGAGATAGATAGACTGGTCGAAGCTGGATTTATCTATGAAATTGAGCACACTGAGTGGGTATCCCCCATTGTAGTGGTGCCCAAGAAGAATGGCAAGCTGTGTGTATGCATTAACTTGAAGAAGGTCAATGCAGCCACAATTCGAGATAACTATCCGCTTCCCATCACAGAACATCTCTTAGAAAGAGTAGCAGGCAAGGAAGTGTACAGCTTCCTCGATGGATTTTCGGGCTACAATCAAGTAGCCATAGCTCCAGAAGATCAGCATAAAACAGCTTTTGCCACAGAGTGGGGTATATTTGCCTTTCGTGTAATGCCATTTGGGCTTACCAATGCACTAGCTACCTTCCAGAGACTAATGTGCCATGTATTTAAGGATTTCCTGAGGAAGAACTTAGAAGTCTATGTTGATGATCTTTGTGCTCATTCCAACATTAGACAAACCCATATTCCTGAACTCAAACAAATCTTTGACAAATGTAGAGAATATCAAGTCTGCCTAAACCCAGAAAAATGTGTTTTCATGGTCAGGCAAGGCAAGATTCTAGGGCACATAGTGTCGAAGAATGGCATATCTACTGACGAAGAGAAAGTGAGAGCCATAGCAGAGCTACCTAGGCCAAGGAATGTCAAGGAAGTACAAGCTTTCATGGGACATTGTGGTTACTACCGCCGGTTCATTCACATGTATGCTGTCATTGCAAAGCCCATGTATGGACTCTTGACTAACTTTGAGTGGACTGATGAATGTGAGAATTCCTTCCAGGAGCTTAAACGAAGGTTATGTTCAGCACCAATCTTGACCACGCCAGATTGGAATAAGCCTTTCCATGTTCATGTGGATGCATCCAATTATGCCATTGGATGTGTGCTTGCTCAACCTACTGGTGAAGGTAATATGGATCTTCCAATTGCCTATGCTAGTCGACAACTGAATGAAATTACACCACCACTGAGAGAGAAGGCTTAGGCATGGTATATGCAGTCAAGAAATTTAGACACTATTTGCTAGTCAATGCAGCTGAACGAAATTACACCACCACTGAGAGAGAAGGCTTAGGCATGGTATATGCAGTCAAGAAATTTAGACACTATTTGCTTGCAAATAAGTTTAAATTTTTTACTGATCACCAAGCACTGTTATATCTCGTGAACAAGCCATGCAATACAGGAAGATTAGTAAGATGGTTTCTCTTACTAATGGAATATGATTTTGAGGTAGTGGTGAGAAAAGGGAGGACTCATTTGAGAGCAGATCATCTCTCTAGGCTCACATCTGGAGAAGCCCCACTAGGAGTATCAGATGACCTTCCTCACGCTTACTTGTTTAATTTGGAAGTGGTACCGCAATGGGCTAAGCCATTGGTACCAGTATTGACATACGGACCTAACCATCCAGTAGTAAACACATAGAATAGAGAGGTTGTGAAAGCCCAAAAGTACCACATCATGGCAGGAAGCATGTACAAGCACACGGATCAAGGAATCTTGGCTTGTTGTGTGGATGAGGACGAGTACAATAAATGGTTGCATTTAGCACATGTAGGTGCATTAGAGCAACACTACTCAAAGCAACAAACCTTACAGACACTAAGGAGACTCGGAGTGCATTGGCCAACTATGGAAGCGGATGTCCAAAGGTTGTGCAAAGAATGCCCAATCTGTCGCACTAAACCACTGGTGGAACATGCCACTCTTTATCAAGTGACCATAGTGCCAGATTGGAGTGAACCACTAGTATCCTTCCTGAGGACGAAAACATTCCCTCCAGACATAACTCTGGCTAGGAAAAGGATTTTAGAACAAGAAGCCCAGGATTACTCACTTATTGGTGATAATCTATACAAACATGGTAAAGACGGTTACCTGAGACTATGTGTCCATGAGAGTGAATATCTTAAGATCTTGGAAACTGCGCACCAAGGTGTAGCAGGAGGACACTTTGGACCAGATCGGGTGATCAAGGCAATACTATTTGCGGGCTTCTGGTGGCCGACCCTTCACATGGATGCACATACCTATGTGAAACGATGTGATGTCTGTCAGAGAACTCAGTATCCTATACGTAAAGATGAGATGCCACTGAAACCTATGATGGGTGGATGTGCATTCTCTAAGTGGGGAATAGACTTCGTAGGTCCTATTAATCCCCCAGCTAAGGGTTCCCATGCAGAATATATCATTGTTGCAACAGACTATCTAACAAAGTGGGTAGAGGTAAAAGCCACAACGAAGAACGATGCTCAAACAACTGCTAAATTCTTGTTTGAAAATGTATTCACTAGATACGGACTACCTATAGAGCTAGTTAGTGAAAGAGGCACTCACTTCTTGAATGAAGTGATTGAAAATCTGCTCCAAGAATTCTTGGTAATACATAAGAAGTCTGCCCCCTATCACCCTCAAGCAAATGGCCAGGCTGAGAGCACCAACAAGATCTTATGCAATGTACTGACGAAATTAGTGAACAATAAACGCTCTGATTCGGACAAACAGCTACACCATGCTGTTTGGGCATACCGAGTTGCCTACAAAACGGTACTCCAAGCCACTCCCTTTCAAATGGTGTTTGGTCAAAATGTTGTGCTACCTTTAGACTTCTTAATACCTACATTGAAAGTAGCACAAGAGCATGAATGGACGGGTCATGAACTCTCCTCTAGACTTTTTGACCTTGAACGATTAGGAGAAACAAGACTTAGAGCAGCTGCAGGGATATATGCAGCTAAGAAACGATAGAAGGCATACTTTGATGCCCACGTTAAGGATAAAGGGTTAAAGGCAGGCGACTTAGTTCTAGTCTACACATTGAAGCAACATGCGAGGAAACTGGAGAAGAGAGGCTACGGACCCATGATCATTAATAGAATCTCAACAAGTGGAGCAGTGCAACTAGCCACATTAGAAGGCGATGTTCTCCCAAGTTATATCAGCGGATGCAGAGTCAAGTTGTATCAGGAACCTCTCACAGAGGAAATGCTAAGTCGACTCAATACTGCTAAGAAACGCAAAGAGGAAGAAAAGCGAATCCGAGAAGAAGCTCAAGCAGAAGCCCTAGAGCGCATACGGAGAATGAAATTAAGAAGACAAGGTAGAGAGCACCCTACTAGGCAAGATGCATATGCAGATAAAGGATACGACGTGGCTATGTGTGAGGTTTCAAGTGTTAGCTCTCATAGGATAACTGATCGACGTCCTTTCATAACCTTAGATATAGGACAAGGAAAGAGTGCAAGGACTGTAAAAGCCTTGATTGACTCAGGTGCAGCCACTAGTGCTGTTAAATTGTCTTACTGTCAAGAGTTGCAATTAACTGTCAACCCTGTGGAAGCATATCTCATAGGATTGGGAGGCGTGGAAACCCCTTGCATGGGCGAGGTGGAACTTCCCCTCTATATTCATGATGAGGCAATGACAGTTAAAGTACTAGTGTGTCAAGATGAGGACCTCACTGAGCCCCTTGTCTTGGGTCAAGACTGGATCTATGACCAAGCAGTCAACTTAAACCTAAGAAGTGGACTTCTTCAGGTATGGGTGAATCAAACTAGAATTATGATTGAGTTAAATAATGGAGCACTCAAGGAACTAGAGAAGACACGGACTCCTGGTCCCTCCAGGGGTGCACATGAAGTTGACCATGCTGTTCTTGTCCAAGGCTATGTGATGCAGAAAAATGAAGATCTCAAAAAAGGAGTCAGAACCATAATGGAACTCCCTTCTTTTCCAAAGGCCAGAAGGAGGCAGCAACTAAGGGCAGATCAATCACTGAAGACTCTCCAGGCGAGAGACCAAAAGAACGTGCGAAGCAAAACAACTCAGCCGACGAAACAAGTGTGGGTGCGGAAAGACGAGCTGCCGGCCGTAACTAAGCTGCAACAACGGTCTCAACTTCCTATTAGTAATCAACAACTTGATGCTAATAAGAGGACTCCTAAAACCTCGGTGGAGAAAATAAAATCTATTTGGGTACCCAAGAAGTCGATGAAGGCTGACCCACAATCAAGACAAATTTGGGTGCCTAAGGCTTGCTTGCGGGCTCAACTAACCCCACACAATTCACATCATACACGACAGGGTTCACTCGGTCAAGCAGTCGCTACCCACTCTTGTCTGATACACTCGAACACACTGCCACCTAGAAGCACGCACAGACTCACTCGTAGATGGGTCCCAATGACACAACAACTCCCAGCAGAATTACTCATGCAACCCTCCCGAGTCCCCACGAAACCAAGACCAAAAGCCATCCATGGTGTTTGGCAACCTAAGACTTGTAATAAACCCCCCGACCCCAATCTGTGAATTCATCTCCACTCACTAACTGCATTAGTCAGATAGTGCATCTTTCCATCTAGCTCCTAGGACTATCCAGGCATTAACTACACACACTGTCATCGTGCACTTACTAACCACTGACTCATCATCTACCTCATGTTAATGTTGTAACGGGGACAACAACGGGTTTATTCTGTCCATTACAATGTTAACACATGGTTCTATATTCTCACAGAACCAACAAGCAAGCAGTGCCATGGCAGAAGCCGGAGGTTCCAGTTCTCACGCCGGATCCAGCGCACAGATTGTGGATATAGAAACACTCCTCCTCGAACCACATCTCACCGAAAGACTGCAAGAACTTCAAGCTGTGCATGTACTCCCAGTTCAGGATCCTCCCCAGGGGCACACCTCTCAAGTGGGCAAACATGCTCATTGGTTCAGTGATGTTGCAGGACCATTGGGTGATGGAACCTATTTTTGGGAAGCTGAATTGGAGTTTAATGGTAAATGGGGACGCTACCATTTTTTCACGCGCGAATTTGAGAGCTATCAGAATGCCGAAGTCATGCGTTCAGTATGGACCAAAGCTGGCTTGGACAGTTATTTCAGGGCCCACTTACCAAAGCCGGATTTCTTACGTTGTTCTTATCTTATCAGTACCATCACTTCGAGCAGGGCCAAGGGAGGCGACAACACCTTTGTGTTACCCTCACTGTTGCCGGGCCACGAACTTAAAAGATTCAAACTGACCCTCAACCTGGTACGAAAAGGAAACGATGGTTCCAGGCAGAATGAAACATAAAGATCTCAATAAGGTGAAGGATATGGTAGCAATGACACCGACCATTGCTCTTCACCTACGGACCGTCATGCAACATTTTGCTTTTCTCGCCCAGGAAAGATTCACCATGCCCCCAAAGAAGATATGGAACAAGAAGCAGAAAAATGTCCTCCACGGGTGTTGTGCTTTGACCAAGATAATCTATCGATGTCTAGCCTATGACGTGCCTATTCAGCTGGCACTCGTATGGTCCCGGGCCCAGGAGTTCTAGAGAAGGCTATCAGCGGCAGGTCCTCCATCAAAGAAGATGAGAGGGGGAGTCCAATTACCCTGCGCTCAACCAAGGGGAGCCACCACTACACCAGAAATTACCCCTCCCCAGACACGACGCATTAGACCATTCACCATCCGGCTACCAAGACCAAGTACAGAGGGACCCAATCTGGTGTTTCCACCCGTCCCATCAGATTTGGAATTTCCACAGGGCTTTACTCTCAATGATCTCACTGATGAAGAAGTGGCTAGACTAATCTACGACTCTAATCTCGAGACGGAAACAGAGCGAGCTCACGAACCACAACCCCATACAACAACATCAGCCCCCACCCGACCGCAAGGTGTAGAAGTCGACGTCGATGAACAAGAGACCGAACAAGAGGAAGAAGCCTATGAAGAACAAGAGTATGATGAACTTTCACAGTTAGCAAGTGCCCCCGCGTATTCGGCACAAATAAAAAGACTATATCGAACCATGCAGCTAGTTCAAGAACAACATAAAATGTCACTGGAAGCAGGCAAGAAACTCATGAACCAATTGCTGGCAGAGGAAGGTGTGGATGATATGTTCATCGAGTCCATCAACCTACATGCAGATGCAGTAGGATTGGATGAGGCCATTCATGAGGCAATGGCCTACATTCACCGATTTGAGAAAAGGGTTCCCGCACATCCCATGAGGTCTGGGAAACAAATTCATATCAACGTATCAGCACCAGTGGATACAACGCAAGCAGACGAACATCAGGAAGCACCACTGTCACCACCCTCCCCACCTCTCACTACACAACTCACTCCACCACATGACACTATCACCACCACGTCCACTACCACCACAATCGTCATGGGAATTCCACTCTCTCCGGGAATCCAATTCGGGGGAGTCACCATGCCCACTTTCACCACTCTCTTCACTAATGTCACATCCACCCCACCCACGATCCCCATCTACATGGTCACTCAAACATTCGACACTATGGAAACATCTCACACCACTGCACCGCTCCCTCCCCCCATGCCACCTCCATCTCCCATACCCCCTCCACCCACATCTCCACTTGCATCCACATCATTCACAACTTCCCTTCCCGCCCCCATTCCCCCTGCATCTTCACCCCTCCCTACATTATTTAATGTAAATAGTATATTTCTAGCATTAAATCAATGTGTATATCAGCTTCAGAATGAGTACAGAGCCCTTGACGACCGTATCAACAACTGACAACAAATCACCATAACTTACAAAGGCAACTTATAATTCTTGAAGAGGAAAATGCAGATGTGAATCAACGTTATACAACGCTTGAGCAGGCTCACCAAACACTACTGGAGGCACCCCAACCATCGAAAGAATCAGGTGTCAAACAACTAGAAGCCTTGCTCGAAGTATACCAGGCCGATAACCTACGAGTCAGACGTAACTTGGCGCTACTCAGGAAACATATGGCCACGACACTTGAAGAGAACAAGAGACTGCAGAAACAAAATGAAGAGTATCTGGAAGCGGCAATGGAAGGCTCTCCCCACGAGATAGATCCAGAGCAGTTCAAAGCAGTTCCCTCGGAGACGATGAAAACCATTTTGGAAAGCTATGCAGATCTCCTGGAAGCCCATGATGACTTGGAAAGAGAACGTGACACACTACGGAGCAGACTTAAGGAACAGGAAGAACAACCGACGAGTGTCCCATCAACCTCTACCTCAGAGGAGGTAAAGGCCTTAACTGAGCAGGTGGCAGAATTACAAAAGAGGTTACTGACATACGAGAGGCAGCCCTCTCCAGTAGTAGAACCAGAGCCAGAAGGGTTGGTCCCTATTGAGATAGATGATTCGTACGAAGAACCGTATGTTCCTATGCTGATGCTAGGCGGGCAACGAACCTCAGAGGGACTAGACACCTTGGAAGTGGAAGCACCCGAGTGGCTTTCAGACACTGGAAAAGACAGCGAACACACACGAAGAACGGGTGGCCATTCAGATCCAATCACTAGCGAACCTAGAAGAAACTGTCATAAAGTCAGAATATTTTAGAAGCATGTCTCATCATAGATGGATCGGCACTAATAATGACCAATATGTGCCTTACTGCATACTTTTGGCCGATTACAACGCCGAGATTCAACGACGATGCGGCAAGCCTCCCACATTTGCTACACAATTTGGTCCAGATGATATACCGGAAAGTGCTAAGCGTGGGTCCATCCATCAACCCACCTGGAGGATCAGGCTTTTGGAAACATATCCTGAAATGGTCCGAACCTGGAATAATATGCCGTTGTTTATTAAATATAATCCTTGTTACGTTCCAGTTCTTCGAAGACGCACCTGGCCTGAATTCACTATTGCCGTCAGAGACATCAAAGCCTGCACAAAATGGTTAAATTACGTTTATCTAGCACCTCCACGAGGACCCCCCACGGTGAACTACATGAT
>CM035440.1:132088370-132108370 GCA_020310875.1 Ceratopteris richardii | reverse complement strand
ATGTAAAACTGAATAAATCTTATACAAAAATAACATTTAAGACATATTTTTCAATGGGTGGATATCTCATTGTTATTCAAAATTGCTACAAAACATGGTTTCATTAACCAAACTACTTCAAGGCATTTACATAAGCCCTAAAAATGTTAGAGAGTTTCAATGCAACTCACAACTATGTCGATCTATGTCTACACCCTCATCATCCGATGCACTTGATTCAGTCTCATACTGTTGAGAGCTTTCTTCTTCTTCTTCTATATCCACAAGAGCTCTATCTTCATCCACGTACATACCAAATTCTGCAGGATCATGCACAAATCTTCTTGTTTTGCCTATGATTTCCTGTACCACATACATCTGGAAGCTTTTGTTTTATCATATTGATGGTTGATTTCCTCAAGTGACCTGTTTCTGTCAAGGAAAAATCCTAAACAAGAATATCTACATTATCCATTTTAAGAGTGGATGTGCTTCGAATATTCTTTTTCTTTTTTGAGCATGTTTGTTTAGTATCACAAACCATTTCTAAGTTATATTTACCTGTGAATGCATTACTACTTTTAGTGTAATACCAATGCACCATCAAAGCCTCTATTCTTCTCTGATCAATATCTTTAGTTATCTCTAAAACTTTTGCAATCCAAAATGGTCTGGTAGCCTCATCACCATCAGCAAGTACTGCAATAAGTGTTCCAACATTTATCTCTATTAAATTTCCTTGCCATCTTGCTTCTGCCTATTTTTTCATCCTTGGGCCTACATAAATATTTCTTTCTGGTGGATGTATAAAAATTTGAAGTGCATCTGCATTACATGCTTGGGCCACATTCACGGATCTTTGTGTACAAAAATCCCATGTGAATGGAACATCAAATGGCCAATGACCTGCAATTGTATACTGTATAATCTCTTCTTGATGATTGAAAAAGTCCTCCCACCAAGATACATCTTGATCTCCAGCATGTTTTTTTGCATGCTCAATATGTCTCTTCTTTTCAATGAGTGCATGCATCCAGCTTTTACTTTGATCAACCACGTTTCCACATCTTTCTATATTGTTTTTATCTTCATATGGTGATTGTTCAGCACCATACAGTGTAGACAAATTAGGCACCTACAATAAGAATCTGCATACCTCTTTAGGCTCCCACCTAGAAGAAGATGAATACTACTTTGCAAATAAAAGGGTTATTTCATCAACCCTCCTCATCAAGAATACATAGTTGAAACTAATAGTGTGCAATGGAGCCAAAACCTTAGCACTGTTATCAAGGCCCATTGAGCAAAAGTGCTTAAAGTTATAAATCTTTGTGAGGTGTTTAACTTCTGGTTTTGGAGTATATGCTTCTGAAATCAGCTTAGATAAAATCGGAAGAGTAAAATCATTGTTACATGCCAACTTCTTAGAGAAATTACTGAACATTTGATCAATGTGATCATGAGTGTGGCCAACCAGAAGGAAATTTACCTTAACCTTTTGAAATACCTGTTTATCAACAAGCATGCTTAAATATCCAAAGACTGTAGAATTTTTATTCTCTCTTGCAGTATTATCAAGTTGCAAATATAGAGTTGGTGGCAAAAGACCCTTCCATGATTGCAAAACCCGATGAATGACAGTAACTGTAAGGTTTGGATCATCTCTCCTCATTATCTACTTCAGTTTTTTTTCTCAAATTTCTCAAGTTCCTCTTGTTATTGTTGATATATTTCGGTGGTGATGTGTGTGAACACACCTAGGGCCATTGGGGTGATTTTTTCCCTCTTTAAGAGGTTTCTTCCTTTTTCTTTAAAGATAGTTGTGCCCTTTTCTTTCAAGTGTTGGAATTTTCCTACTTTTTGTTTTTCTTTAAAGTGTTTGTAGCTATTGATCTTCAAATTAGGATTTGAGAATATAGAATATTTCGAAAATCGGAAGTTTCACGAAATAAAAACGTAAAGAAACGATCATCAAGTCAACTTCTTCGTGACATTTGTTTACATTTATCGGTCTGCCCTCTTTGAGATCTAGACTTCCTCATTTACATACCATACTCTTGCCATTGAAGTGTAAATTTCACGAAAATGTATATAAATATTTGCAAGGTTCTATAAATATTTCACTAAACTCGAGGTGAAACAGCCTATTTGTGTGAGTGGTATTTCCTGGTTAGATAAGTTGACAGATCTAGTTAGCAACTGGATTCATTCTGTTAGATCCAGTTAGTCTCTGGTTCAAGTAACCCAAATGTCTATAAATAGCAGAGGACGAGATCATTCTCATTTCCAAAATCCGCGATCTCTCTGTTTCAATTGCTCTAAAGTCAAGATGTCATGTTGTGGAGTGCCTCACGTGGTAAGTAATCTTCTTTCTATCTCCATGGCTTTAATGATGCTCTCTGTCACTTATAGTTCTTGTTGGCAGGGTGAAGACAAACGTCCATCACACTCCTTTGCATAGGTTTGTGAGCTTCATTGAATGCATTACAGTTGGCTATTATGATGAAGTAAGCAAAAGGAGAGTCAGAAAAGAATGGGATCTCAAATGTGCTCATGTTCCCAGCCGTTAGGAAGAAACTTCGTCATGTAGTTGGGGACAAGACATTGGGTAACCCCTATCAGAAGCCACAAAAGCTCAGTGTATAACTACAATACCATTACAGATCATTTGTTACCACATATTAGAGGTCTAGAAAAAGCGGAAGACATATGGAGTGCATTGGAAGATCATTTCCAAAACACTACTAAAGCTAGGAAGGCTGGCTTATGGTCAGAGTTTACAACGTTCAAGAAAAAGCAAAGTCAAAGCATTAGTGATTATGTCACTAAGATGAAGAACTTGGCAGACAGTCTTGGATCTATTGACGAAGATATTGAAGACCACAGGTTAATAGCGCAAGTGCTTGCAGGATTGAGAGGAAATGAAAGGTTAAAACCTTTCGTACTCTCAATTGAACTTTCATTAAATCATTTTGTACCAGATTTAAATCAGTTGCTTCAACTAATGCTAACATTTGAGCAAGAATTGAAGATAGATGGAGATAAAGGACAAAGTTCTGCTATGTACGCAAAGAATAAGAAGAAAGGTGATAAAGGTAAAGAAAAAGATGAAGAAGAGATGACTATTCAAGCAAATTATGCAAAAGGAAGAGGTAATGTCAGAAGTAAATGTAGAGGTAATACAAAAGGAAGAGGTAATCAGAATAACAACAAGAAGCCTTGTTGGATCTGTGGATTAAGCAATCATTTGGCTCATGATTACTGGCATAATTCTCAAGGATCAAGTCAGAATCAGAATAACAATAGCAGAGGCAGAAGCGGAAGATATCAAAGAGGTAGACAAAGCCAAAGAGGCGGATATGGTAGAGGTGGAGCAAGAAGTTGGGGACAGAATCAGTCTCACAACACTATCTACTACAACTATGCGAATGATACGCAAAATGAAAATCATACAACATTGATGATGAATTCGATAAGTGTGTCAGAAAACGAAGATCTCAAGGCATTCTATATTGACTGTGGTTGTTCAAATCATTTGTTAGGAAATATAGAATTGTTATCAGAACTGGAAGGAGGTATTTGAAATCATATAGTACAAACAGGTGATAACACAAAACATAATGTACGGTCAATTGGAAAAGTGAAGTGTAAGAATGAATCTGACCTGCTAACAAATGTTTATTATGTTCCAACAATCACGAAGAATCTGATCAGCGTGGGACAGATAGTAGAAAAAGGTTTTCAAGTTAGGTTTACAAATGAAGGAGTATTTTTTGAAGATCCAGAGAATGGATACAATCAAATTGTCTATGGTAAAAAGGAATGTAGACTTTTTACTCTTAAACTACAAGGAAATGTTGGTCAAGCATTGATCACACATGTTGATGAAGTTTTTACAGAGTTAGACCTCTAGCATAAGAGGTTAGGACGCTTTAATGAAAAAGGAATCAAAATGATAGTGGAGAAACAATCCGTAAGAGGATTACCAAATATGAAGAATCAACATATGATTCACAAATGTGAAGCCTGTCGAATGGGAAAAGCACACATGTTACCATTTCAGAAGAAGAGTTACAAACACGATGGTTTGCTAGAACTCATACATACAGATGTATGGGGACCAACAAAAGAAGCATCTATTAGTGGCTCAAGGTATTATGTTCTCTTTATTGATGATGCAACAAGATGGATAACACTTTATTATATGAGTTCGTTGTATCTTGCAACAAATCCAGTATTTCATGCAAGAACAACACATATAGAGATTCCATATCATTTCCTGAGGGAAAAGGTAATGGAGAAGCAGATTGAAATAGTATTCACTCCTACAAAAGATCAGATTGCAGATATTCTGACAAAGAGCTTGGATGGAGTAAAGACAAGCAGATTCAAAGAAATGGCAGGAATAAAAGAAAAGAAGAATATATGAAAGTTCAGAGAATGCTAATTAGTGATTGAGGGGGAGTTGTTGGAGATTCACTCACTAATTAGACATAAAGACCTGAAGATGTGTGAAGGATAAGGAAAGACAAAGAGAAGTAGAAACAAAGCATTCAGAAAAATCAAAGCCTTAGTGAAGGGACAAATTCATGTCTGTAATATATGTTGAAGAATCACTCACAAATTTGACATACAGACAGACATAAAGATGAAGAAAGACAAAGAGAAACAGAAACAAAACATTCAGGAAAATCAAGCCTTAGTGAAGGGACAAATTCACGCCTGTAATATAAGGTGTAGAAACTTCCAGAATTACGAGTTTGAATCTCATATCAAAATGTATATAAGAGAGAGCATAGAACCGGAATATAGGAGGTGAGAAGAGGAGAGAATAGAAGAGCGCATATAGAGAGCGCATATAGATACTGAGGATAGTGATATAGAAGACGCCAAAGATTGCGTGTGTAGAGATGAATAATAGAACATGAATTGTCAGGTATTCATCTGAGAGAGATGGTAACGAATAACTACTCAGAGTAGGAGAGTTTTCCATAGCTATGAGCAAAGTGAGGCCAAGCTATTTTGTACACATCTTCTCTAATAGAAAACACATGTTCATGTGGAAGATTGAGCGCATTCTTCGTATGTGAAGAAATCTGAGTAATTTCATGTTACTATGAAAGTTAGTTAACAGTTACAGTTTTTCTCAGTAAACATTTTTCCGGTACTTCTGAGAGTTAGACCTCCTAACACAGTGTAAAGATTTTCATGAGTGATAGCTCATCTTGAAGCTAGGAGTCTCAACTATAAGTTGATCAAAAGGGTTTTGTGAAACGGGACAAGTACACAGTATAAAGTGTGACCGTAAAGAGGCATTCAGAACTGGTGAAGTATTTTCTTAAACTTCAGAAAGAGTTCCTTTACTGAAGGAAGCTCAGGTATTACTTCCTTACTTCATCAATAATCATTTGAAGTAATCACAAACAGAATTCCAGTTGATTCTGGTAAGATTCCGGTAAGATTACGGTGACACTCCGGTGGAATTCTGGTGAAGTTCCGGTGAAATTTCGGTGAGTTCAAAACATAGTTTTGACATAGTTAAGTAACGAAAATATTATCTAACTGTAAACAAACACAGTAGTGTAAAGTTTGAAGTAAATAAGTTCAAAATTGAAGCTTGAAGGAAACGTGAAGCTTTTTGTAAAGTGAATTTTCAGTTTTCACTAAATACAGTTATAGAGTTTTCAGTTTCAGAAGGTTGCTAAGCTACTGATGATTATAGAGGTGTTCTAATATCACTCTAGCTTAGTTCTAGTTGAGTCATGGTAATTTTCCGTAGTCTTGTTAGTGAACAAGCTTTTGTCACGAAATCAACAAGTGGTATCAGAGCGAAAGGTTCTGAAGAGCAGAAAAGGTTTCTCAGAAGTAGAAACGGAAGTAAAGACACAAGAGAATTCGAAGAACTTTCACAAGAAAGGTGAAAGCTGAAGTGATCAACAACAAACGGCGTTAAGAAACATTCTGAAGTAATTCTCAAGGGTAAAGGTTTGTAAAAGGTAAAACCTGTTGGTGCAGAGCAATCAACAATTGAAGTTTTGGAAGTCAAAGAATGAAGACAAGATCAAGTTTTGAAGCATAGAAGAAGATTACATTCAGGAGTTGAAAGAAATGTACACATATGTACATTAGTTCAGATATAGGTCACTTATACTTTTGATTAGTCATAAGTTTGTAAATATTTGCCTATAAATACTATGGAAAAGGTCGGGACAAGTATGAGAGAGCATGAGAATAGAGTAATCAGAAGTTGTATGAGTTTTTTAGCCATCCTAGAAGTGAGTTAAGTCTCTCTCATCACTAGATGTAAAATTCTCAAAAATGAAGAAAATATTGCACCCGATGTTTCTGAGTTTTCTCGTTCTATGTTAAATCTTTTGTGAAATGCTTTTGTACAAGTCTAAGTATATAGGTGATTGAACTCTGTACAAATTTTTAGCTTTCAATTGTGATCAAGCTAAGAGAATTATGTGTAGGAACATTTGTATGTGAAGAAGTGTTAACTGATTCCTGAAACAGGCGCAAAATTTGAAGTCAATGTTTGGATCAGTTCTCCTTCCACAATTTAAAGTTTTGAGCAAGTAAGCACTTAATCTTTAAGTTGGAAGATAAGCTACTTGTGGCTAAAAGCATTTGCTTAAACGGGTTCTATTCTTGGAGAACCATGTCTTAGAAGTTATAGGTGTCTAAATCGACTTCTCAGAAGTAAAGTTTTAGACATAGGTGACTTGTCAAGTTGATTTCTCAAAATCTACTGAATCTTTTGGAGTGATTCGACTTGGAGGAGGTGCGCAATCTTTAGGCAACAGCTTGTGCAAAGTTTTATAAAAAGCTTTACACATTTGATAAGTCAATGAGAAAGATATGTGCAACAGACTTTCTGTAGAATCATCCTTTTCACATATTTTCCAGAATCCTTATAATTGAATGTTGATCCTCCAAATTGGTAAAGGTTTTGACTTACTTTTGATATAGAGGTTCTCTAATTTCAAGAGTAGGTTGTTCTTTTGGAGATTAACACTCTCCATCAGTGGTATCAGAGCAGGAAGCATCAGAATTGAAGGAAGGAGGATCCCGACTGCTGCAGGTGCAAAGAATTCAACATCTGAAGGTTCAAAAGGTGAAAGCTTTAGAGCAAAGCTTGAGAAGGAGATCATACGACATCAAGGAAGTCAAAAGGAGTATTATTTGAAGTAAAGGTACATCTGTTACTCATAAAGTTTAAGGAATTCAATACACAGGACAAGAAAGGATGGGAGATTCTCTTCAGATAGAGTCTATGGCAGTCAATGACTACTTGCTACCTCACATTAGAGGTCTTGAAAGTGCAAGTGATATATGGAATGCTTTGGAGGAGCATTTCCAAAACACCACAAAGTCAAGGAAGGCATCCTTGTGGGCAGAATTTACCACATTCAAGAAAAAGGCCTCTCAATCCATCTCAGATTATGTAACCAGAATGAAGGACATTGCAGATGCATTAGGAGCCGTTGATGAAGACATTGAGGAGGATAAATTGGTAAGGCAAATCCTTACAGGTTTGAGAGGTGATGACAAATGGAAGCCATTCATTTTGTCTACTGAATTATCACTTGATCATTTTACTCCTGACTTAAATCAGTTGCTAGGACATATGTTAACCTTTGAGCAGGATGTCAAAGGTGAAGGTGACAAGAGTACAAGTCATGCAATGTACTCAAAGGATAAGAAGAAAATTAGCAAAGGAAAGCAACAAGCAAATGAAGATGAAGGCACAACTAGTCAAGCCAACTTCCTAAGAGGAAGAGGAGGTGGCAAAGGTAGAGGAAGAGGCAGGAATAACAAAGATGGAGTCAAAGCTTGTTGGATTTGTGGTAAGACAAATCACTTAGCTAATGATTGTTGGCGTAATACTCAGAGTAATGGCGGATATAATCAAAACTTTAATTCAAGAGGAAAAGGTGGCAGAAATCAAAGAGGTAACTTCAGAGGTAGAGATAGTAGGGGTTACTTTGGAAGAAATGTAGGTAGAGGATTTCAAAGTCAACAATACAATAATACCTACTACAATTATGCTTCCGATCAGAAGGAGGTAAGTCTCTCTCATCACTAGATGTAAAATTCTCAGAAATTAAGAAAATATTGCGCCCGATGTTTCTGAGTTTTCTCCTTCTGTGTTAAATCTTTTGTGAAATGCTTTTGTACATGTCTAAGTCTATAGGTGATTGACCTCTGCACAAATTTTTAGCTTTCAATTATGATCAGGCTAAGAGAATTATGTGTAGGAACATTTGTATGTGAAGAAGTGTTTACTGATTCGTGAAATAGGCACAAAATTCGAAGTCAAAGTTTTGATCAGTTCTCCTTCCACAATTTAAAGTTTTGAGCAAGTAAGCACTTAATCTTTAAGTTGGAAGATAAGCTACTTGTGGCTAAAAGAATTTGCTTAAACGGGTTCTATTCTTGGAGAACCATGTCTTAGAAGTTATAGGTGTCTAAATCGACTTCTCAGAAGTAAAGTTTTAGACATAGGTGACTTGTCAAGTTGATTTCTCAAAATCTACTGAATCTTTTGGAGTGATTCAACTTGGAGGAGGTGTGCAATCTTTGGGCGACACCTTCTGCAAAGTTTTATAAAAAACTTTACACATTTGATAAGTCAATGAGAAAGATATGTGCAGCAGACTTTCTGTAGAATCATCCTTTTCACAGATTTTCCAGAATCCTTATAATTGAATGTTGATCCTCCAAATTGGTAAAGGTTTTGACTTACTTTTGATATAGAGGTGCTCTAATTTCAAGAGTAGGTTGTTCTTTTGGAGATTGACACTCTCCATCAAAACCTTTTAACATTACACTCACCGGAAGTAACAGAATCAAGAAGATTATGGCAGATCATATCTCTATTGACAAATTGGACAGAGATAATTATCCCGCATGGGTAATGCGGCTAGCTTATGGTCAGAGTTTACAACGTTCAAGAAAAAACAAAGTCAAAGCATTAGTGATTATGTCACTAAGATGAAAGACTTGGCGGACAGTCTTGGATCCATTAATGAAGATATTGAAGACCACAGGTTAATAGTGCAAGTGCTTGCAGGTTTGAGAGGAGATAAAAGGTGGAAACCTTTCGTACTCTCAACCAAACTTTCTTTAAATCATTTTGTACTAGATTTAAATCAGTTGCTTGGACTAATGCTAACGTTTGAGCAAGATTTGAAGACAAATGGAGAAAAAGGACATGGTTCTGCTATTTATGCAAAGAATAAGAAGAAAGGTGATAAAGGTAAAGAAAAAGAGGAAGAAGAAATGACTGCTCAAGCAAATTATGCAAGAGGAAGAGGTAACGTCAGAAAAAGAGGTAAAGGAAGAGGTAATCAGACTAACAAAAAGAAGACTTGTTGGATCTGTGGATTAAGCAATCATTTGGCTCATGATTGCTGGCATAATTCTCAAGGATCAAGTCAGAATCAGAATAATAACAGTAGAGGCAGAAGCGGAAGATATCAAAGAGGTAGACAAAGCCAAAGAGGTGGATATGGTAGAGATGGAGGAAGAAGTTGGGGACAGAATCAGTCTCACAACACTACCTACTACAACTATGCGAATGATACGTAGAATGATGATCATACGACGTTGATGATGAACTCGATAAGTGTGTCAGAAAATGAAGACCTCAAGGTATTTCTATATTGACTCTGGTTGTTCAAATCATTTATCAGGAAATATAGAATTGTTATCAGAACTTGAAGGAGGTATTTCAAATCATACAGTACAGACAGGTGATAACACAAAACATAATGTAAGGTCAATTGGAAAGGTAAAGTGTAAGAATGGAGCTGACCTACTAACGAATGTTTTGTATGTTCCAACAATTCCGAAGAATCTGATCAGCGTGGGTCAAATAGTAGAAAAAGGTTTTCAAGTCACGTTTACAAATGAAGGAGTATTTGTTGAAGATCTAGAGAATGGATACAATCAGATTGTCCATGGTAAAAAGGAAGGTAGACTTTTTACTCTGAAAGTACAAGGGAATGTTGGTCAAGCCTTGATCACACATGGTGATGAGGTATTCACAGAGTTAGACCTCTGGCATAAGAGGTTAGGACATTTTATTGAAACAGGAATCAAAACTATGGTGGAGAAACAATCCGTGAGAGGATTACCAAATATGAAGAATCAACATATGATTCACACGTGCGAAGCCTGTCAGATGGGAAAAGCTCACAGGTTACCATTTCAGAAGAAAGGGTACAAACACGATGGTGTGTTAAACCTCATACATACAGATGTATGGGGACCAACAAAAGAAGGATCTATCAGCAGCTCAAGGTATTATGTTCTTTTTATTGATGATGCAACAAGATGGATAACTCTTTATGTTTTGAAAGAGAAGTCAGAAGTATTTGAAGCTTTGAGGCATTTTCATGCATATGTTGAAAGACTTACAGGACAGAAACTCAAAAGACTAAGGTCTGATGGAGGAGGAGAATATTTTTCTCGAGAATTCAATGATTATCTGTGGAATGCAGGAATCAAAAGAGAAATAACTTGCAGGTATACACCGCAACAAAATGGAGTAGCAGAAAGAAGAAATCGAACTCTAGTTGAGTTTTCAAGAGCAATGCTAAAGGAGAAGAATTGTCCAAATTATCTTTGGGCTGAGGCTGTAAATACAGCTACATATCTAGTAAATAGATTACCATGTACAGCTTTGAATGGGATGACCCCTTATGAAGCTTGGTGGGGTAAGAAACCAACACTTGATCATTGTAAAGTGTTTGGATCAGTTGCTTATGCTTATGTACCATCACAACTCAGACATAAGCTTGAACCAAAAGCTGAAAAATATGTGTTCATCGGATATGATGAAAAGCATATGGGTTATAGGTTATGGAGTCCTTTAACCAAACAGTTTACTGTTTCCAGAGATGTGACATTTGATGAAGGAAAGAGCTGGTATACAGATAAAGAGCATAGTGTTGAAACACTTGAAGAAGAGATAAGAAGAAAAGGAAAAGGAAAATCACATATGCAGGTGAATGGAGATGAAGATCATATGCAGGCAAGTACGTCTAGGATTGGATCAGGTATGAGAAACGAAGATGAACCAAGATGTGATGAAGATGTGTATTCATATACACATGAAGAATATGAGCTAAGAAGGTCAAACAGAGTAAGGAAACAACCAACAAGGTATTCCTATACTTCTTATTTGACTCAGAAAAACTATGCTTACTTAGTAAAGGAAGATGGAGAACCTCAGAATTATGGTGAAGCAAAAGGTAAGAAACAATGGGACGAAGCAATGAAGGAGGAGTTCAATGTGCTGGAAGAGAACAAGACTTGGGAACTTGTTCCAAAACCAAATGGTAAGAAAGTGATTGGAAATAAATGGGTTTACAAAGTTAAAAAACTTGCAGATGGAAGGATAGCCAGATACAAAGCTAGACTGGTGGTCAAAGGCTATGCTCAGACGCATGGCATAGATTATGATGAGACATTTAATCCGGTAACAAAGATTGATGGAGACTGTTAATCTCCAAAAGAAAAAGTTATTCTTGTATTTAGAGCACCTCTATAACAAGAATAACTTAAAACTTCTCCAATTTTAGAAGATCAATACTCAATTATCAAGATTTTGAAAAATCTGTGAAGATGATGACTCTACAGAAAGTCTGCTGCACTTATCTTTCTCATTGACCTATCAATTGTGTAAAGTTTTTTATAAAACTTTGCAGAAGGTGTTGCCTATATATTCTGCACCTTCTCCAAGTTGAATTACTCCAAAAGATTTAGTATAACTTGAGAAATGAACTCAAGAAGTTACCTATGTCTAAAATTGTCACCCTGTAGAGTCGACTTTGACATGCAACTTCTAGGACATGGTTCTCCAAGATTAGAACCCGTTTAAGCAAATGCTTTTAGCCACAAGTAGCTTACCTTTCAACTTAAAGATTGAATGCTTGCTTGCTCAAAACTTTAAACTATAGAAGGAGAACTGATCAAAACATTGACTTCGAATTTTACACCTCTTGCAACCTCTCTTCTTCCATTTACACATGTAAATGTTCCTACACTCAATTCTCTCAGCCTAATCACAATTAGAAGCTGAAAATTTGTACAGAGGTCAATCACCTATAGACTTAGACTTCTACAAGAGCATTTCACAAAAAATCTAGCACAAAAGGAGAAAACTCAGAAACATCGGGTGCAACATTTTCTTCATTTCTGAGAATTTTACATCTAAATGATGAGAGAGTCTTGACTCACTTCTAGGATGGCTAAAAAACTCATACAACTTTTGATTACTCTATTCTCATGCTCTCTCATACTTGCCTCGACATTTTCCATAGTATATATAGACAAAAATTTACAAGCTTATGACTAATCAAAGACATAAGTAAGCTGACTCTAAATTAATGTACATATGTGTACAACTCTTTATCTTCTGAATATGAACTTCTTCCATGCTTCATAAGTTGGTCTTTTCTTCATTCCTTGACTTCCAAAACTTCAATTGTTGATTGTCCTACACTAACAGCTGCCCCTCAATCATCAATTGAGGTTTTCTCTATCGGCTTTATACCAACCATGTCTTTGAATCTCTGTAGCTTTGGTCCATCCAAGCTTTTGGTAAGCATATCAACTATCTGATCTTTTGTTGAAGTATGTATGACTTCAATCTCTTTATCCATCACCTTCTCTCTTAGAAAGTGATACTGAATCTCAATATGTTTGGTCCTGGCATGAAAAATAGGATTAGCAGCTAGATACAATGAACTCATGTTATCTCCATGAATAGTAGAAATACTCTGAATGATATCAAAACTCTTCATCAGAGTCTTAAGCCATATCACTTCCTTTGCAGCTTCAACCATGCCTTTGTACTCAGCTTCTGTAGATGACAAGGCAACTGTGTGTTGCTTCTTTGAACACCAAGAGATTAACTTATCTCCCACATAACACATGTATCCATAAGTTGACCTTCTATCATCTGGATTACCTGCCCAATCTGCATCACTATAAATGTTTATATTTGTATCTGATGTAAAACCATAATACAAACCTTCTTTGAGTGTACCCTTAATGTACCCCAATACTCTTTGACCTACAATCCAATGTTCTTTCCTAAGACAATGCATGAATTGAGACAAAACCCCAACTGCATATGACAAGTCAGGTCTAGTTAATGTAGCATAGATAAGACTACCAACCAAACTCTGATATTGTTTCATATCCTTGAACTCTTCACCTCCATATCTGCTTAATTTTTTATTCACCTCCATTGGAGTAGGCGCTACCCTGCAATCATTCATTTTAAACTTGATCAACAGGTTTCTCAAATACCTTTCTTGAGTCACATACACTCCATGTTGGGTATATGAAATCTCCATGCCCAAGAAATATGACAAGTCTCCCAAATCACTGATTTTGAATTCTTTCTCCATTTGCTTCTTTAGGCATTGAATGCCTTTCTCATCTGTACCTGTAAGAATTATATCATCAACATATATGCACATGTATATGAATCCATCATCACTTGCTTTAACAAGCAAACTACTATCTGCTTTTGATACTTGAAATCCAAGTTCTTTCAAGAACTTTACAAGTCTATAGTTCCATGCCCTTGGGGCCTGCTTCAGGCCATACAAAGCCCTCTTGAGCTTACACACATGATCTGGATACCTTCCATCTCTGAATCCTTGAGGTTGCTCCATGAAAACATTATCTGAAATATAGCAATTCAAGAAAGCATTCTTCACATCTAATTAACATAATTTCCAACCTTTACATGCAGCAATAGCTATGAGTGTCCTGATGGTTGTCATCTTTGCCACAGGACTATAAGTTTCATCATAATCAATACCATATGTTTGAGCAAACCCTTTCACAACAAGTCTAGCTTTGTACCTAGACACATTTCCATCTGCAAATATCTTTGTCTTGTAGACCCATTTGCATCCAATGATCTTCTGGCTATTTGGTTTAGGAACCAATTTCCAAGTCTGATTCTCCATCAATGCATCATATTCTTCTTGCATAGCTTTCTCCCAATTTTCCTTACCTTTTGCCTCTTCATATGTAGAAGGGTCTTCATCTTCCTTTATCATGTAAGCATAATCTTTAGTAGCCAAAAAAGAAGTGTCATAGCTATACCTTGTAGGTTGCCACTTGTGTCTTGATGACCTTCTGAGTTCTCCACTCCTAGAGGTTTCTGGTTCATCACACTCAGGATCAAATCTTGGCATTTCTTCAACTTCAACCTGCACTTCATTATTCTCCTCTTCATCAAATATCTGAACCTTTGATTTACCTTTCCTTTGACTCACAACTTCTTCATCACCTGTATTAATATTGATTGTACCTGCATACCAAGTACCTTGCTCATCAAATGTAACATCTTTTGATACAAGAAATTGTTTTGTAGATGGACTCCACAACCTATATCCCATCTGCTTATCATCATAACCAATGAACACATACTTTTCAGCTTTAGGTTCCAATTTGTGCCTTAATTGTGATGGCACATATGAATATGCCAAACATCCAAATACTTTGCAATGGTCTAATGTAGGTCTCTTACCCCACCATGCCTCATATGGTGTCATACCCTGCAAAGCTTTACATGGTAACCTATTAACCAAATAAGTTGCTGTATTTACAGCCTCAGCCCACAAATAAATAGGGCAATTTTTCTCCTTCATCATGGATCTTGCAAACTCAACAAGAGTTCTATTCCTCCTTTCTGCTACACCATTTTGTTGAGGAGAGTACCCGCAAGTAATTTCCCTTTTTATACCTGCATTCCACAAGTAATCACTGAACTCATTAGAGAAATACTCTCCCCCTCCATCTGACCTTAGTCTCTTCAATTTATGACCTGTAATTCTTTCTGCATATACATGATAGTGTTTAAATGTATTAAACACTTCTGACTTATCTTTGATCACATAGATAGTGATCCATCTGGTAGCATCATCAACATAAATCACATAGTACCTTGAACCATTGATACTGAAATCCTTTGATGGTCCCCACACATCTGTATGTACCAACTCAAGCTTCTCTGAATACATGAAACCATGCTTGGAGTAAGATTGCTTATGAGCCTTACCTAATTGACATGCCTCACATCTGTATGTCATATGTTGACCTCTAACATTAGGTAATCTAAGCACTGAACCATTGTTGATCATGTCTTTGATACCTCTTTCATTAAAATGTCCAAGCCTCTTGTGCCAAAGATCTAACTCAGAGATCTTATGTCCTCCATAAGTGAACAAGGCATGACCAACATTACCTTGAATCTTCAATGTGAACAACCTTTCTTCTTTCTTCCCTGAAACAATTTGTTTATACCCATTGCTAGGGTCTTCCAAAAACACTCCTTCATTAGTGAATCTAACTTCATAACCTTTTTCAACAATTTGTCCTACACTTATCAGATTCTTAGGAATTGTAGGAACATACAAGACCTTACTCAAGAGGGTGCTACCATCCTTGGCCTTCACTGATTCAATTGACTTCACATTGTGCTTTGTATTGTCACCTGCTTGAACAACATGATTAGTTACCTTATTTCCAAATCAGTCATCAATGCTATGTTGCCACTCACGTGATTGCTACACCCTGGGTCAATGTAGAAGACTCTTTGATCTTCACTTTGCCTTTCACAAGTTGCATTCATTATCAATGTTGAATCCTCCTTCTGATCTGAAGCATAATTGTAGTAAGTATTGTTGTATTGTTGACTTTGGAATCCTCTACCTGCATTTCTTCCAAAGTAACCTCTACTACCTCTTCCTCTAAAAGTACCTCTTTGATTTCTGCCACCTCTTCCTCTTGAATTAAAGTTCTGATTATATCCACCATTACTCTGAGTATTATGCCAACAATCATTAGCTTAGTGATTTGTCTTACCACAAATCCACCAAGCTTTGACTCCATCTTTATTATTCCTGCCTCTTCCTCTACCTTTGCCACCTCCTCTTCCTCTTAGGAAGTTGGCTTGACTAGTTGTGCCTTCATCTTCATTTGCTTGTTGTTTCCCTTTGTTATTTTTCTTCTTGTCCTTTGAGTACATTGCATGACCTGTACTCTTGTCACCTTCACCTTTGACATCCTGCTCAAAGGTTAACATATGTCCTAGCAACTGATTTAAATCAAGAGTAAAATGATCAAGTGATAATTCAGTAGATAGAATGAATGGCTTCCATTTGTCATCACCTCTCAAACCTGTGAGGATTTGCCTTGCCAATTTATCCTCCTCAATGTCTTCATCAACAGCTCCTAATGCATCTGCAATGTCCTTCATTCTGGTTACATAATCTGAAATGGATTGAGAGGCTTTCTTCTTGAATGTAGTAAATTCTGCCCACAAAGATGCCTTCCTTGACTTTGTGGTGTTTTGGAAATGCTCCTCCAAAGCATTCCATATATCACTTGCACTTTCAAGACCTCTAATGTGAGGTAGCAAGTAATCATTGACTGCCATATAGATAATGCTCCTAGCTTGAGCATCTCTCTTCATCCAATTCTTCAAATCTGATAATTCCTCCGTAGTTGGAACACTAGGATCTTTGAATTGTGGCTTTTCTTCTTCACCTGTTATGTAGGCTATCAAGTGTTTGCTCATTAGATGAGCTTCCATCCTCATTGACCATGCTGGATAGTTCTCTCTATCCAACTTCTCTATTTGAAGAGAATCTCCCATCCTTTCTTCACCTGTGTATTGAATTCTTCAAACTTTATGAGTAATAGATGTACCTTTACTTCGAATGATACTCCTTTTGTCTTCCTTGGTGTTGTATGACCTCCTTCTCAAGCTTTGCTCTCAAGCTTTCATATTTTGAACTTTCAGATGTTGAATTCTTTGTAGCTGCAGCAGTCGGGATCCTCCTTTCCTCAATTTTGATGTTTTCGCTCTGATACCACTGATGGAGACTATTAATCTCCAAAAGAACAAATTATTCTTGTATTTACAGCACCTCTATAACAAGAATAACTCAAACCTTCTCCAATTTTAGAAGATCAATACTCAATTATCAAGATTTTGAAAAATCTGTGTGAAGATGATGACTCTATAGAAGTCTGCTGCACTTTATCTTTCTCATTGACCTATCAATTGTGTAAAGTTTTTTATAAAACTTTGCACAAGGTGTCGCCTATAGATTGTGCACCTTCTCCAAGTTGAATTACTCCAAAAGATTCAGTATAACTTGAGAAATGAACTCAACAAGTTACCTATGTCTAAAACAGTCACCCTGTAGAGTCGACTTTGACACCTGCAACTTCTAAGACATGGTTCTCCAAGACTAGAACCCGTTTAAGCAAATGCTTTTAGCCACAAGTAGCTTACCTTCCAACTTAAATATTGAATGCTTGCTTGCTCAAAACTTTAAACTATAGAAGGAGAACTGATCAAAACATTGACTTCGAATTTTGTGCCTCTTGCAACCTCTCTTCTTCCATTTACACATGTAAATGTTCCTACACTCAATTCTCTCAGCCTGATCACAATTAGAAGCTGAAAATTTGTACAGAGGTCAATCACCTATAGACTTAGACTTTTACAAAAGCATTTCACAAAAGATCTAGCACAGAAGGAGAAAACTCAAAAACATCAGGCGCAACATTTTCTTCATTTCTGAGAATTTTACATCTAAATGATGAGAGATTCTTGACTCACTTCTAGGATGGCTAAAAAACTCATACAACTTCTGATTACTCTATTCTCATGCTCTCTCATACTTGCCTCGACATTTTCCATAGTATATATAGACAAAAATTTACAAGCTTATGACTAATCAAAGACATAAGTAAGCTGACTCTAAATTAATGTACATATGTGTACAACTCTTTATCTTCTGAATATGAACTTCTTCCATGCTTCATAAGTTGGTCTTTTCTTCAGTCCTTGACTTCCAAAACTTCGATTGTTGATTGTCCTACACCAACAAAGATGTCAAGCATAAGGACATTGATTGCTATAGCAGCATCAAAAGGATGGAAGCTAAGTCAGCTGGATATAAAGAATGCATTTTTGAATGGATATATATCAGATGAAGTCTACATGGAACAACCTAAAGGGTTTGTAAGTTCCAGTTACCTAGATCATGTTTGCAGATTAAGAAGAGCTCTCTATGGATTGAAGCAAGCACCAAGAGCTTGGAATTACAGACTTGTGAAGTATCTCAATGACCTTGGATACCAAAGTTTGAAAGCTGATGCAAGTCTACTCGTTAAGAGAACAGATGAAGGTATGATCTACATTTGTATTTATGTAGATGACATAATAATCATAGGAACCTCAGATGAAGAAATGAAAGAGGTAAAGAGATTGCTTGAAAAAGAGTTCAAGATCAGTGATCTAGGAAAATTATCATATTTTCTTGGAATGGAAGTTACATATACAGATCATGGTGTATATGTTTCACAAGAAAGGTATCTCCTAAACTTATTGAAGAAGTTTAACATGGAGAATTGCAGAGAAGCTTCAACACTGCTTGAAGTAAATCATAAACGCAGCAAATATGGTGGTGCAAAGTTTAAGGATATGAGGAATTATCAGTCCTTAATGGGAAGCTTAATTTATGCTACGCTAACAAGACCGGATCTCAGTTATGTAGTGGCAGTTCTTTCACAGTTCATGCATTGTCCTAAGGATCATCATTGGGTTGCAGGACAAAGAGTTCTTAGATATATCAAAAGAACTATAAAGGAAGGATTATATTATCCTTATACGTCAGATATAAAGCTGAGAGCATACAGTGACTCAGACTGGGCAGGAAGTCAAGATGACAGAAGGTCAACACATGGGTATATGATATACCTAGGAGATAAGCTTGTAAGCTGGTGTTCAAAGAAGCAACACACAGTGGCTTTATCGTCAACTGAAGCAGAATATAAAGGACTTGTGGAAGCAGCGAAAGAAGTGATATGGATGCAGACCTTGTTCAAAAGCATGGGTATTGATCAAGGTATACCTATCATACATGGAGATAATATCAGCTCGTTGTATCTTGCAGCAAATCTAGTATTTCATGCAAGAACAAAACACATAGAGATTCAATATCATTTCCTGAGGGAAAAGGTAATGGAGAAGAAGATTGAATTACTATTCACTCCTACAAAAGATCAGATAGCAGATATTCTAACAAAGAGCTTGGATGGAGTAAAGACAAGCAGATTCAAAGAAATGGCAGGTATAAAAGAAAAGCAGAATATATGAAAGATCAGAGAATGCAAATTAGTGATTGAGGGGGAGCTATTGAAGAATCACTCACAAATTTGACATACAGACAGACATAAAGACGAAGAAAGACAAAGAGAAGTAGAAACAAAACATTCAAGAAAATCAAGCCTTAGTGAAGGGACAAATTCACGCCTGTAATATAAGGTGTAGAAACTTCCAGAATTATGAGTTTGAATCTCGGATCAAAATGTATATAAGAGAGAACATAGAACCGGAATATAGGAGGTGAGAAGAGGAGAGAATAGAAGAGCGCATATAGAGAGCGCATATAGATACTAAGGATGGTGATATAGAAGACGCCAGAGATTGCGTATGTAGAGATGAATAATAGAACCTGAATTGTTGGGTATTCATCTGAGAGAGATGGTAAGGAATAACTACTCATAGTAGGAGAGTTTTCCATAGCTATGAGCAAAGTGAGGCCAAGCTATTTTGTACACATCTTCTCTAATAGAAAACACATGTTCATGTGGAAGATTGAGCGCATTCTTTGTGTATGAAGAAATCTGAGTAATTTCATGTTACTGTGAAAGTTAGTTAACAGTTACAGTTTTTCTCAGTAAACATTTTTCGGATACTTCTGAGAGTTAGATCTCGTAAAACAGTGTAAATATTTTCATGAGTGATAGCTCATCTTGAAGCTAGGAGTCTCAACTATAAGTTGATCAAAAGAATTTTGTGAAACAGGACAAGTACACAGTATAAAGTCTGACCGTAAAAGGGCATTCAGAACTGGTGAAGTTTTTTCTTAAACTTCAAAAAGAGTTCATTTACTAAAGGAATCTCA
>CM035440.1:132078370-132083370 GCA_020310875.1 Ceratopteris richardii | reverse complement strand
TCAAGGGACTATAGTATAAATGAATCCAGATATTATGTGTTGTTTGTTGATGATGCAACCAGATGGATTACTTTATATGTAATCAAGGACAAGTGAGAAGTGTTCAAGACATTCAAGCATTATCATGCTTATGCAAAAAGGATTACAGGACAAAAGCTCAAGAGGTTGAGATCAGATGGAGGGGGAGAGTATTTCTCTAAAGAGTTTGATGATTATTTGTGGAATGCAGGTATAAAAAGAGAAGTAACTTGCAAGTACTCCCCTCAACAAAATGGAGTTGCAGAAAGAAGAAATAGAACTCTTGTAGAGTTTGCAAGAGCAATGATGAAGGAAAAGAATTGTCCAAACTATTTATGGGCAGAAGCTATTAACACTGCAACATACCTTGTGAATAGGTTACCTTGTAAAAATTTGGATGGAAGAACACCTTATGAAGCATGTTGGGGTAAGAAACCTACTCTAATCATTGTAAGGTATTTGGATGTTTAGCATATGCTTATGTTCCTTCACAATTAAGACATAAGCTAGAACCCAAAGCAGAGAAGTATGTGTTTATTGGGTATGATGATAGACAAATGTGTTACAAATTGTGGAGTCCATCCACAAAGCAATTTCTTGTTACAAAAGATGTTACATTTGATGAGCAAAGTACATGGTATACAAGGACAACAAATATAGATAGATAAATAGATATATAGATATATAGATACATAGATATTTAGATAGATAGATAGATAGATAGATACATAGATAGATAGATAGATAGATAGATAGATAGATAGATACATAGATAGATAGATAGATAGATAGATAGATAGATAGATAGATAGATAGATAGATAGATAGATAGATAGATAGATAGATAGATAGATAGATAGATAGATAGATAGATAGATAGATAGATAGATGGATGGACAAATGGATGGATAGATGCATGGAGAGATGGATGGATAGATAGATGGATAGATAAATAGATAGATAGATAGATAGATAGATAGATAGATAGATAGATAGATAGATAGATAGATAGATAGATAGATAGATAGATAGATAGATAGATAGATAGATAGATAGATAGATAGATAGATAGATAGATAGATTATCACTAGATCATTTTACTCCCGATCTAAATCAGTTGCTAGGACACATGCTAACCTTTGAGCAGGATGTCAAAGGTGAAGTTGATAAAAGTACAAGTCATGCAATGTATTCAAAGGATAAGAAGAAGAATATTAAACAAAAGCAACAAGAAAATGAAGATGAAGGTACAACTAGCCAAGCTAACTTCTTAAGAGGAAGAGGAGGTTGCAAAGGTAGAGGAAGAGGTAGGAGTAATAAAGATGGAGTCAAAGCTTGCTTGAGTTCAGTGATTACTTGTGGAATGCAGGTATAAAAAGAGAAATTACTTGTAGGTATTCTCCTGAAGAGAATGGTGTAGCAGAAAGGAGGAATAGAACTCTTGTTGAGTTTGCAAGATCCATGATGAAGGAGAAAAATTGTCCAAATTATTTGTGGGCTGAGGCTGTAAACACAGCTACTTATTTGGTCAATAGATTACCATGTAAAACTTTCCAGGGTATGACACCATATGAGGCATGGTGGGGTAAGAGACCTACTTTAGATCATTGCAAAGTATTTGGATGTTTGGCATATGCATATGTGCCATCACAATTGAGGCATAAATTGGAGCCTAAAGCCAAAAAATATGTGTCCATTGGATATGATGATAAGCAGATGGGTTATAGGTTGTGGAGTCCATCCACAAAGCAATTCATTGTGTCTAAAGATGTTACATTTGATGATCAAGGTACTTGGTATGTAGGTACAATCAATATTTATGCAGGTGATGAAGAAGTTGTGAATCAAAAGAAAGGTAAATCAAAGGTTCAAGATATTTGATGAAGAGGAGAACAATGAAGTACAGGTTGAAGTTGAAGAAGTGCCAAGATTTGATCCAGAGTGTGATGAACCAGAAACCTCAAGGAGTGGAGAACTCAGAAGGTCATCAAGACACAAATGGCAACCTACAAGGTATAGCTATGACACTTCTTTTTTGGCTACCAAATATTATGCTTATATGATAAAGGCAGATGAAGACCTTTCTACATATGAAGAGGCAAAAGGTAAGGAAAATTGGGAGAAAGCTATGCAGGAAGAGTATGATGCATTGATGGAGAATCAGACATGGGATTTGGTTCCTAAACCAAATAGTCAGAAGATCATTGGATGTAAATGGGTCTACTAGACAAAGAGATTTTCAGATGGAAGTGTGTCTAGGTATAAAGCTAGACTTGTTGTGAAAGGGTTTGCTCAGACATATGATATAGATTATGATGAAACCTATAGTCATGTGGCAAAGATGACAACCATCAGGACACTCATAGCCATTGCTGCATGTAAAGGTTGGAAGTTATGTCAACTAGATGTGAAGAATGATTTTCTAAATGGTTATATTTGAGATGATGTTTTCATGGAGCAACCACAAGGATTCAGAGATGAAAGGTATCCAGATCATGTGTGTAAGCTCAAGAGAGCTTTGTATGGTTTGAAGCAGGCCCAAAGGCATGGAACTATAGACTTGTGAAGTTCTTAAAAGAACTTGGGTTCCAAGTATCTAAAGCAGATAGTAGCTTACTTGTCAAAGCAAGTGACGATGGGTTCATTTACATGTGCATATATGTTGATGATATAATTCTTACAGGTAAAAATGAGAAAGGCATTCAAAGCCTAAAGAAGCAAATGGAGAAAGAGTTCAAAATCAGTGACTTGGGAGACTTGTCATATTTCTTGGGAATGGAGATATCATACACTCAACATGGAGTGTATGTTTCTCAAGAAAGGTATTTGAAAAACTTGTTGATCAAGTTTAAAATTGATGATTGCAGGGTAGCACCTACTCCAATGGAGGTGAATCATAAATTGAGTAGATATGGAGGAGAAGAGTTCAAGGACATGAAGCTATATCAAAGTTTGGTTGGTAGTCTGATCTATGCTACATTAACTAGACCTGACTTGTCATATGCAGTGGGAGTATTTTCTCAATTCATGCATTGTCCTAGGAAAGAACATTGGATTGCAAGACAAAGAGTGTGGAGGTACATTAAGGGTACACTCAAAGAAGGTTTGTATTATGGTTTTACGTCAAATACAAACATCAAGATATATTGTGATACAGATTGGGTAGGTAATCCTGATGATAGGAGATCAACATATGGATACTTGTGTTATGTGGGAGATAAGTTAATTTCTTGGTGTTCAAAGATGCAACACACAATTGCTTTATCATCCACAGAGGCTGAGTACAAAGGGATGGTTGAAGCTGCAAAGGAAGTGATATGGCTCAAGACTCTTATGAAGAGTTTTGACATCATACAGAGTACACCTACTATTCATGGAGATAACATGAGTTCTTTGTATTTAGCTGCTAATCCTGTTTTTCATGCAGGACTAAACACATTGAGATTCAGTATCACTTTCTAAGAGAGAAGGTGATGGATAAAGAGATTGAAGTAAGACATACTTCAACAAAAGATTAGTTAGCTGATATGTTAACCAAGAGCTTGGATGGACCAAAGCTACAGAGATTCAAAGACATGGCAGGTATAAAGAAGATAGAAAAACCTCAATTGATGATTGAGGGGGAGCTGTTGGTGCAAGGCAATCGACAATTGAAGTTTTGATGAAGGTTTGGAAGTCAAGGATTGAAGAAAAGATCAAGTTATAAAGCATGAAGGAAGTGCATATCCAGAAGATGAAGATGTGTACACATATGTACATTATTTTGAAGTTAGCTCTCTTATGCTTTTGATTAGTTATGAGCTTGTAAATGTTTACCTATATATACAAAGAAAATGTTGGGGCAAATATGAGAGATGTGTAAGAACAAGATTCGAGGAGAATTAGATGTCATTAGACATTTTGGAAGTGAGTAGGATCTCTCTCATCACTGAGATGTAAAAATTTTCCAGAAATGAAGAAATGTTGTGTGTGATCTTTCTGAGTATTCTCCTTCTGTGTTGACTCTTTTGTGAAATGCTTTTGTACAAGTCTAAGTCTATAGTTGATTGACAATTCTACAAATTTTCAACTTCTAATTGTGATCAGGCTGAGAGAATTGAGTGTAGGAACATTTACATGTGTAAATGGAAAGAAGAGAAGTTATAGGAGGTGCGAAATTTGATGCTAATGTTTTGGTCAGTTCTCCTTCCACAGTGTAAAGTTTTGAGCAAGCAAGCACTCATTCCTTAAGTTAAAAGGTAAGCTACCTATGGCTAAAAGCATTTGCATAAATGGGTTCTAGATTGAGAGAACCAAGTGTTAGAAGTTACAGGTGTCTGAATCGACTTCTCAGAAGAATAGTTTTAGACATAGGTGACTTGTTAAGATCATTTCTCAAGATCTACTAAGTCTTTTGAAATGATTTAACTTGGAGAAGGTGCACAAACTATAGGTGAAACCTTATGCAAAGTTTTATCAAACATGTTACACAATTGGTAAGTCAATGAGTGAATTATGTGCAGCAGACTTTCTGTGTAGTCATCTTCTTCACAGTTTGATCAAAATTTTGATAATTGATCATTGATCCTCTAAATTGGTGAAGGTTTTGAGTTACTCTTGATATAGAGCTGCTCTAACTTCAAGAGTAGCTTGTTCTTTTGGCGATTAACACTCCATCATGTATGCATATGCATTGTGTATGCATATGCATTGTGTATGCATATGCATGTGTGTATGCATATGCATGTGTGTATGCATATGCATGTTTGTATGCATATGATTGTGTGTATGCATATGCATTTGTGTGTATGCATATGCATTTGTGTATGCATATGCATTTGTGTATGCATATGCATTTGTGTATGCATATGCATTTGTGTGTATGCATATGCATTTGTGTGTATGCATATGCATTTGTGTGCATGCATATGCATTTGTGTATGCATATGTATGTGTGTATGCATATGTATGTGTGTATGCATATGCATGTGTGTATGCATATG
>CM035440.1:132040167-132045167 GCA_020310875.1 Ceratopteris richardii | reverse complement strand
TGGGCACTGTGTACATTAAAGTTGCAGTTTCCGCTCCATAAGTCTGATCAAATCCTTCATATCCATAATAGGCCACGTCATATGCTGGTTCATATTCCATCATGTTGGCTTCATATGGATAGTACTCTCCTGGTGGAGGTTCATACCCTTGGTTGTTTGATTCTACATTGGTCGCTATTGAGGCTGGTATTATGGCTCTTTCCAAGTTTTCTTCCGGTTGAGTATACTTCACAGGTACAACTTGTTGAGGTTGTGACAGTTGGGGTCCCAACACTGGTTGTGGTGGTGGATATGATGCTTGCTCATATTGTCTTGGAGCTCCTACCTGATACGGGTCGTATCTAGGCATCTCCCTACCAAGCTCTCTAGGTGAGTATCCATAAGGTCGGTATTGTGGTGGATTGACAGGTCGTGTTTGCCTATTAAAGGGACAGTTCTCAGTTGTGTGATTGGTATATTTTTGCTCGATGTGGCAGTATGAAGAAGTCTCTTGTTGTTGCTGTCTGTTGTGTGGGTACATCGGTTGTGCACCGGCTCCTCCTCTGGCACACAAGTGTGTGGGATGTTCTCCTCCACATAAGTTACACCTCCTCAACATAGGCACTCTTTGAGCTGGATGTTGGTAAGCTCTCTGTCCTTGGACTCCTAGTTTCTTTGCTAATAGTTCTGCTAGTTCTTCCACATTACTAGAATTGGACGTAACCGTGCTTCTTGAGTCTTCTGATTTTGTGAGGTCGGTAGTACCTTTGAGGTCCTCAGCAAGGTTATCTTCCAGGTCGATGCACTCTTGAAGACACTCACTCAATGTTTGCAGCCTCTTCACATATACTAGGGTTCTTAGGGTCCCGTTAGAGAGTCCATCCAAAAATAATGAAATCATCTTTTGTTGAGTTGGTCTCTCAGCCATTGGGCATCTATCCACATACTGGTTGAATCTTCGGGCAGCAGTCTTCACCGTTTCATTAAGGTTTTGTTTAAAGCTATGGATTAAAGATGCAGAATTGTGTTTAATCCCTCTCTTTGTAAATTCTCCAATGAATTCTTGAAAGAATTGTTCCATGTTTCCAAATTGATTGGGGTCTAGAGGTTGGAACCAAGTTAGAGCTGTTCCTGTGAGGGTAAGTCCAAAAGACTCATACTGCACAAAGAAGTCCTCTACTTGTTCCGCTCTTAGAACTTGTTTAAATTCGGCAATATGATCGTATGGCTCCCCTAATCCATCATAATGGTTTCTCATACACTTAGCTACTTGGATTGGTCTCAATCTCCTCATTGGTTCAGGCGGTCTGGGCATTATAGGGAAGGCCGGGACAGCTGGTCGTGGTGGAGGCATTCCTGGCTGTCCTCCCACAGGTGGTCGTGGTCTGACCGGTGGTCGGAAATGGTTCCCCATCCCTGTGTGGGTCTGATTGTGTGTGTGCGCTCCTGGAGTTGCAAACTGTACATGAGTACGGTTGGGCACACTTCTTTGACTGGTCTGTCCTGATGTGGTATGTTCCGTCTCTTGTTGATTTCCAAAAGGATTCTGCGAGGTAGTTGCCTGCTCCCTCTGAGGAAATACAGGCGCACCCATATATCTCAGCCGAGCCCTGTCTAGGACACCTACAGGCCAATATCTTCTTTGATTCTTATCCAGGTAAGTGAGTCTAGTTTCGTCATCTGGGTCTTTCAACTCATAGAATGTCATGGGGCTCTCTCCTATTCCTTGAACAGGTACGTCAGTTTGAAGCAATAAGTCTGTTCCGTGAATCATGTAGACTTCCAACAGGTAGTCGTCTTGAGGTATCAAGTCTCCTCTCAAGACCCGTGATACTTGTGACCTGCCTCTGGGGGTGGTCACTAACTCTTCAGAGTTGTCGGAATCCATAAACTCTCCTCTTTCATTGATCCTCTCAGGAAATTCAGTTACTATGTAGATGTGACCCATTTTGTCAATGTAAGCACCTCCCTCGTATTTGACAGCTGGTCGTGGTATGATGGTGACATTTTGGGCAGTTGCCATCCTGGCGACAGACCTGTTTAAGCCATCCAGGTAGATTGGAATCTCCTGGGCATTAGTGGACACATATTGTAAGGAGGTACGGTAGTCTCCTTCAACCGTAGTCATGAAGTTTCCTGTTGGTGTAGGTCCTTGCATGTCTTCTGAAGCCATAAGTAACTCCTCTTCCGAGTCACTGGAAGTTTCTAAGTAGACTGAGTGATGACTAGCCTGGGCTGTACTCCCTACTGAGGATATGACACTCCTTCTACTACCTAGAACTCTTCCTGACCTCAAGTTCATTCACTCTCTGAAGCCTCTCTTTATGCTGCTTAGATTTACTTTGGACAGCTCTACCCGTGATTCAGTTGTTTGCCAAAAGAAGGGTTCAATTCTGGGCGATTCCACACTTGGCGATACTGCTCTCAGCGATACGATACCAGAGCTCCAAACGATACGATACCAGACACCCAGACGATACGATATCAGTCTGGTGTCGCGATACTGTCCTGATGACCAACGATACGATACCAGATATAGTGTCGCGATACTACACTGGGGATCACCACGATACGATACCGGCAAAGTAGACGTTACGATACTAGGGATTCGAGGCGATACGATCTCAATGTGGTGTCGCGATATGATCCTTGACAGGAGGCGTTACGATACCACCGCAGTAAGTGCAATCGCGATACTAATCTTGGCGATACGATACCACTATGGTGTCGCGATACCCAGTTTTAGTACAGGACGATACGATACCGGAGTTTAAGCGCGATCGCGATACCGACTCTGTGTCGCGATACCAGAATGGTGTCGCGATACCAAAGCAGGTATCAAGCGATACGATACTTATGGCGAGTGTCGCGATACAAGGGAATTTTGGTATCGCGATACCAAAACTCAACCGATCGCGATACTCAAGCCAAAAGCAAGATTTTTTCCAAACTTTTTTTCCCCCTTACTCTCTTCACTCTCCTCTTCCTTCCTAGACCTCTGTATCACACAATAAGATGAAAAAGATTTCAGTTTTCCCCCCCCGCGATACTGCGCAGATTTTTAATCACTTGTTTGATCATTTTTACAGTGTTT
Organism: Ceratopteris richardii; assembly: GCA_020310875.1. Classification (NCBI taxonomy): domain Eukaryota; kingdom Viridiplantae; phylum Streptophyta; class Polypodiopsida; order Polypodiales; family Pteridaceae; genus Ceratopteris; species Ceratopteris richardii. The sequence continues at coordinate 132,042,094 of CM035440.1, read as the reverse complement.
TTGACAGATAATTTGAGAGAATGTTTACCTTGGTACTGTCTTGATTGCAATGTGAGCTCAAAACCTAGCTCTTACTGCCTGAATGCCACGATACCAAGTCCACGATACTGGTCGCTGCTCGCAAACGATACCAGAACACTGTGAAGTGTCAAATGAGCCAAATTTTTTTGGTTTTTATACTTTTTTTGACTGAACTTAAAATTTTTTGGGATTTTTGATGATTTTCTGAGAATTTTGGCCTACTCCTCCTCCTCTTCTCCTCCTAACCTAACCCTAACTCCTCCTTCTCTTCCCTCCTCCTACACTTAAACCTAAAACTTATCACACACACCTCAAGGATGAGAAGTGACAAGTGCTGAAAAGGAATACTACTCGTCAATGGACAAATTCACCTCTACAAGTACGATTCGATCACACTTGCTCTCTAACTATCACGAAGGCACCTTGGTGGAGTGCCTCCCCGGCAACGGCGCCAAAAACGTGTGTACTTGAGCCGCAATGACTCAAGGACTTGTACCAATGAGACTATACCTCGATTGCCATACAAGTGCATATAGTGGAGTTCTTTTCACACATTTAATTATCAATCCTAAGGAGTGACTTACCAAGTGTATGAAGACAAGTGCACACGTGATAGAAAATGAAGTGAGTTAGCTATTCAAGCATGAGAAAAGACTAATACTACCCACACCTACTGAAAAACTGGAAGTGTGCCGCAAGCCTCTTTTCAGTAGTTTTGGTTTTTTGAGGTTTTCTCACAGCCCAGAACTCCGAACATAGGCAATAGGGTACTCGTTTCGAAGCTCTCGACGATACGAATCCAACGGTGGTGGTTTCACTCAATTCTGACCACTCTGCTGCAAGTTATGGCAGAAACAGTGAATTACGGGAGTCACTAACACCCGCGTTTTTGCTTCTCTTAGCTTACGCACGCACTACAGCCACTCAAAACAAGGGGGAAGGGGTAGACAACAGTCCTACACTTGCATTTCAAGCATCACACACACATACATGAGCAAAATGAAGATCAAAATCAGCAAGAAAGAGGCAAACTCGAAAATTCAGAAGTGCTCCTTCTTCACAATGACAAGAAGTTCTTTACAATGAGTCACTTTTGACTTATATACTAGTGCCCTAAGTTTGGTCCTTTCACACAAGAGACCGGCACTTTATTCACTAAAATGCTAACTTCCTACTAATGTACATGGGTAATTCACTAATCTTCTGAGGGGATGCATCTAGAGGACTCCTCTAGTGCATTTACAACGGAAAATATATACAAAAGTGGTTATGTTACAAAAAATTGTGTGTCCAAATCGGAAAAATTTTGGGGCCCGTCTTTTTTTCTCTGCTTTGTGCGCTCTTTAGCTCTGCAACACTCTCCCCCTCTTCGTCTCTGTCGTCCCTTGACAGACTTTGCTTCGCGAACGCATCCCGTGGGTAGTGTTGTCTGATTCTTGATCTTGCATTACGTTTTAGAGGCGCTTCAGCTTTTCCACTGCACGCTCCCCTTGGTCAGTATTGTCTGCAATTAGACAGACATGCAGATTCGATGGCCTTCTTGATTCAAGCTCTACAACTCGAGAGCCTGATGTAGTTGTCTTGCCTGTTGACTCGGGTTGCCACGCACGCCACCAGTGACTAGGAATGTGCTATTCTTAGTCACCCTCTTCAACTTTTCAGCCTCTACCCCTTTCTTACTTTTGGTCCTACTCTGATGTTTGAAAAGTCCATGACTCGGGACCCCGGGGTTTAGCGTTGTAGCCTGGTGCGTGCCCCTGCGGGGCTCTGTGCAGAGATGGGTGTTGCGCCCCTGCGGGGCTTCCTGCAGAGATATATTCTTTTTCTCTTTTTAATGAATTGTTTTGGACTTTGATTTTCTTCTTCTTTTCTTCTTGCTTGATTGTCCCTCGACACGTCCCTCCTC
>CM035440.1:132027667-132030167 GCA_020310875.1 Ceratopteris richardii | reverse complement strand
AGGTAGGGGGAGACCCTATAATCAATCTCCATGCAATATTTGTGGCTTGTCTAATCATACTACAGATGAATGCTACAAGAACTACAAGAATCAAAGAGGAAGAGGTCACCAAAGAGGAGGATACTCTCAAGGAAGAGGCAGATTCAATCAATCTCAAGGCTACCATGGCTACAACAATAACTACAACAATAATTACAACAATAGCTACAATCACAATGGCAATTATCAAGGAGGATACAGGAACAGAAAGGATTACAACAATTATACAGAGGATCAAGATGATTCCTTGTTGATTATGAACATGACATCTAAATCAGGTATCAATGATGATCATTTGTTCTATATTGATTCAGGTTGCTCTAACCATGTAGCTGGGAATGTTGCCTTACTCTCTGATTTGGAAGAACCTAAAGGCAAGCACCAAGTGCAGACAGGTGATGACACTAAACACTCAGTGGTTAAAGTAGGTAATGTCAAAACAAGTGATGGTAATCAGAATTTGCTAAGCAGAGTATTGTATGTCCCAACAATCACCAAGAATCTGATGAGTGTAGGTCAGATTGTTGAAAAAGGTCTACAGGTCAGGTTCACTCAACATGGTGCATATGTGGAGGATCCAAGACATGGATTCTGAAGGATAGCCAAGGGAGAGAAGTCAGGTAGATTGTTTACCTTTGAACTTGAGGATACTAAAAATATTGCCCTGTACAACTATAGGGACCAAACCCTATCAGAATTGGAGATGTGGCACAAGAGATTGGGTCACATTGGAGAGAGAACCATAAAGCAGATGAGCAGAGATCAATGTGTGCTTGGGATACCTAATGTATCCAAGCAACACATGATATACAAGTGTGGGGCTTGTCAATTTGGTAAGTCACACAGGTTGCCATATACCAAGAAAGGATTTATGCATGAAGATTACTTGGAATTGGTGCATACAGATGTGTGGGGACCAAGCAAGGAGCCATCCATATCTGGATCAAGGTACTATGTATCTTTTATAGATGATTATAGCAGATGGACTGTCTTGTACTTCATGAAACATAAAGATGAAGTATTTAATTGCTTCAAAAGGTATCTTGCATTAGTAGAGAATCAAACAGGTAGACAATTGAAGAGGTTAAGGTCTGATGGTGGTGGAGAATACTTCTCCAATGACTTTGAAGACTTCTTGCAGGAAAGAGGCATCAAGAGGGAGATTACCACAAGGTACTCACCTGAACAAAATGGGGTAGCTGAAAGAAGAAATAGACTCATTGTGGAGACAGCTAGGTCTATGCTTAATGAGAAGAAACTACCAAATTATCTTTGGGCAGAGAGTGTATCTACTGCCACATACTTGATCAACAGGTTGCCATCAAAGACACTTGATGGAATGACACCCTATGAGGCTTGGCATGGTAAGAGACCATCTCTGGATCATTGCAAGATCTTTGGGTGTGTTGCATATGTGCATATTCCCTCACAGGTAAGGGGAAAGCTAGACCCTAAGGCTGAAAAGTGTATCTTCATTGGTTATGATTTGAATCAGAAAGGATACAGGTTCTATAACCCCTCAAACAAAGGCTTCAAGGTAAGCAGAGATGTAATCTTTGATGAAAATGATTCATGGTATGATAATGAGTGCAGGAAAGTTAGCCTACCTTATGATATGGAGGAAGACTTTCCAAAGCTTGTCAGGCAAGAACCAACTCAGAATGAGGACACAAGCTCAGATGATGAAGACACCATCAACATTGAAGAATTCAAAGCTTGGAAATCCAAAGGGAAGATGAAGATGAAGCAACTTGAAGACAATCCAGAATCCTCAACTCAAGCTATGAGGAGATCTTCAAGGGAAAAGAAGAAACCTATTAGGTATGGTTATGATACTTCACTTGTAACCAAGCACTCTGTATATCTTGCAAAGGATATCTTAAGTGAAGAACCAGGTACATTTGAGGAAGCCATTACTAAACCAGAATGGAAGGAAGCAATGGATGAAGAAATGGAGGCTCTCAAGGAGAGTGATACTTGGGACTTGGTACCCAAGAAGGACTCCATGAAGGTGATAGGATCCAGATGGATCTACAAACTCAAGAGGAACTCAGATGGTACAATAAACAGATATAAAGCTAGGTTGGTAGCCAAGGGTTTTGCACAAACCCAAGGCATTGATTATGAGGAGACATTTTCTCCTGTGGCAAAGATGCCAACTATCAGAATTATGGTGAGTGTAGCTGCATCCAAGAATTGGAACATGTACCAATTGGATGTGAAGAATGCATTCTTGAATGGATGGATATCTGAAGAGGTCTACATGTCACAACCACCTGGCTATGAGGATCCTAATAAGGTAAATCATGTTTGTAAATTGAAGAAAGCTCTGTATGGATTGAAGCAGGCACCTAGAGCATGGAACTATAGGTTGACAACCTATCTTTTGGATCAAGGATTTGTGATGAGTAAAGCAGATACTTCATTGTTTATAAAGAAGAACAATTCAGAGGTAATATAC
>CM035440.1:132002667-132012667 GCA_020310875.1 Ceratopteris richardii | reverse complement strand
ACATAAACACATACACACTCATAGGTACACACACATACACATAGACACACACACATATAGTATATACGCACACATGCACACATAGACACATACACACATACACATGCATACACACACATACACATGCATACACACATACAGACACATATACACACACATACACACACATATATGCATACACACACATAGAGAGACATACACACATAAACACATACATGCATACATTTGCATACATAATGCATATGCATATGCATATAATGTACATACATACTTACATGCATACATAATGCACATGCATAGATACATACACACACACAGATACATACACACATAGACACATACACACACATGAACACATACATACTCATAGATACACACACATACACATAGACACACACACATACACACACATACACACATAATGATGCATACAAACACATACACATGCATACACACATACAGACACATGTACACACACATACACACATAATGATGCATACACACACATACACATGCATACACACATACAGACACATGTACACACACATTCACACACACATTCACACACACATTCACACACATTCACACACATATACATACATGCATACATATTGCATATGCATATGCATACATACATACTTACATGCATATGCATACACACACATACGCATACATACATACTTACATGCATATGCATACACATGCATATGCATACACATGCATATGCATATGCATATGCATACATAATGCATATGCATATGCATACATAATGCATATGCATATGCATACATAATGCATATGCATACATAATGCATATGCATACATAATGCATATGCATATGCATACATAATGCATATGCATATGCATACATATGCATATGCATACATATGCATATGCATACATAATGCATATGCATATGCATACATACATACTTATATGCATACATAATGCACATGCTTACATACACTGTCATAATGTATACACACACACATACACACATAGACACATACACACATAATTATGCATACACACACATACATATGCATACACACACATATGCATACATACATGCATACACATACACACACATAGATACATACATACACACTCATAGACACACACACATACACATAGACACACACACATATACACACACATACACACATAGACACATGCACACGTAATGATGCATACACACATACACATGCATACATAGACACACATAATAATGCATACACACACATACATATGCATACACACACATGCATACAAACATATACACACATATACACACACACATGCATACACACATATACACACACATATACACATATACACATATACACATACACATGCATACACACACACATGCATACACACATACAAACACATATACACACACACATACACACATAGATACATACACACGTAATGATGCATACACACATACACATGCATACATAGACACACATAATAATGCATACACACACATACATATGCATACACATACATATGCATACATACATGCATACACATACACACTTAGACACATAGACACACATAGATACATACATACACATAAACACATACACACTCATAAACACACACACATACACATAGACACACACACATATACACACACATACACACATAGACACATGCACATGCAATGATGCATACACACGTACAAATGCATACATAGACACACATAATGATGCATACACACACATACATATGCATACACACACATGCATACATACATGCATACACATACACACATAGATACATACACACACGTAGATACATACATATACATAAACACATACACACTCATAGACACACACATACACATAGACAACACACACATATACCTACACACATACACACAGATGCATACACACACATACACATGCATGCACACACATACACATGCATACACACACATACACGTATATATATATTGATTTCTAACCATTTTGTTTTATATGTTAGGTATTATGGATCCCAGTAAAGAGAGAAAGGCGAAACTCACTCTCATAAAAAGTCTTATGAGAGCAAGAGTTCCGTCAGATACTCTAGGGGCCATAATGCGGGACTACGCAGACATGTCCGATGAGGAGCTGGATTATACGATCCAGATGCTTACGCGATCAGACGAGGGCTCTTCTACGGATCCACATGCAGGAAGAGAGCTATCTGCTCATATGTATGTTTTTTTTCATAATTTTTTTTAATGATATTATAGCACATATTTTTATTTATTTCTATCTATCTATTTTTAGGACACCTATACCACCTCCAGCACGTGATAGCAGAGCAGAGTTGCCTATGAGGACATGCATAGGCACCTTAGGACTAGAGTGCGACATAGAGCCGGAGGGGAACATTGTGTACATAGGCAATGGATTGGAGTTCAAGAGAAGAATGCGGGCACTATGCGACTCTTACCTGCGCTTTATCCACTTACCATGGAAGTAAGTAAAAGTTTTACATATAAATTGAAATGTATATCTTATGTTTTATTTACATTATGTTTTTTATTTTTGTAGTGAGCATGATGAGAGGGATAAAAAGTACGTGCTTAGCTCACTTGAGACAGAGTTTGGGACAGGATGGTCCCTTAAGTGGTGTTTAAAAGAGATGCGGACACTTATGGCTCATCGTCGCGACAATGCACGGTATGTATGTATATGAGAGAGAGAGAGAGAGCTATGTATGTATGTACGTATGTATGTATCTATATATGCATCTATGTATGTATGATGTCATTCCTAAAATCTATTACTCTATGTTTACTGAAAGGCATGTATATTAACTTATATATGTATCTAATATACATGTTTCTATTTTTGTAGTATGTATGTATGCATGTGTATCATGTATGTATACATCTATGTGTTGTGTATAAATGTAATATGTATATACTATGTGTATATATACATAAAAATGTGTGTATTACATTACACGTATGTATGTAGTATATATTTACTGCTATGTATGTAATATAATATAATCCATGTATGTATGTATGTGTGTGTGTATATATGTATGTATGTATCTATGTATCTATATATATATATATATATATATATATATATATATATATATATATATATATATATATATATATATATATATATATATATACACATATACATATAAAAAAATCTAAAATAAAAATTGATTTGTACGCAACTTTATCGCAACTTGGGGTTCGCAACTTGAACCTGTTGCTAACGCGTTAGCAACCCGTTGCCTACGACGTTGCCATCTCGTTGCTAACCACTATGAGAGAGACAGAGAGCACTAATCTCGATATTAGGGTTTTGAAATCCCTAATTTAAAAACTCTAATTCAACCTTTTAGCCATATGTTTGAAGTATATATACACCTCCGACGTCCTACTAGAGAGATGTCTCTCCTCCCAACCTTATGCCTCTATATATAGCTACTCGAATCAACGAGGATCATGATTCATAATATATGTAAAGATATATACACATCATGTAGATAGGATACATAAATATAAAATGGAGTAGATATATTATGCTTCACACATACATGCCTAAATGCACACATAAATATATATATACATACTAACATATTTACATGTACATATTTACACATACATGTACATGCCTACATGCACACATAAACATATATATACATGCATACATATTTACATGTACATATTTACACATAGACACATATACATATATACATGTACACAATTATAAACACTTGCATATATTACGTACATGAATACATGTATACATATATCACACACATGCAAACACATACATATACATGAAATACATATATATGCATACTAATATATGTATACATATAATACACATGAATACACACACATATGCATACATACATGATAAAAATTTACTCCTCGAAGATAAAGCTATATATAAAATAATTAGGCATACCCCCGAGCTTCATGTTCTAACTTAGAAGAACATGATTTCATCTCTCTAGTAGGATTCATCGTTATTCAAGTTAATAAAAAAAACCTATTATATATATCCATTCAGAAGCTTCAAGTTACTATCTAATCTGCTCATATGTTTTCATTATTGCCATCATTTTGGTAAGACATCAATATAGTCTCATCTTCATTATCCTTATTGATTTCATTTATTTCTTCTATTGTTAAATCTATGTTCTCATGAATCACATCATCTATTGGTGGATTAATATCTATTTCTGGTAATTCCTCTTCCTCATCAGTAGAATCAGCATGTAGAGAATTATCCTCTTCATCAAAAAGATTAGTATCATTATCACGTATAATGAGTCTAATTTCTATTCCAGATGTTGATGTATCAGTATCTGATGCTGAATCATCAAGAGGACTTTCTTCAATCTCTCTAACAATAAACTGTTCAAACAATGACCTACCTCTAGGTTGCACATGAATGACTTGCCACCAAGGATGAGCATCTGGGTTTTTATAAAAAAATGCTTGTTCAATATGCCTAGGAAGAATATATGGTTCTTTAGTAGATCGCATTACCTTGGAAGAATCAATTGCCCAAAACCCAGATAATTCCTTTCTTATTGTAGAATTACTACCTTTATACTCCGCTCGATACTAGTCAACCTTCAAAATGACCTATCACAATATATAACAACAAAAACGTCCCATTATTAGGTGCTTAAAAAAAAACTAACTCTAAAAAAAATATATAAACTTTTTTCTACCTGTTTGAATGTACGAAATGAAATTTCGTAGATACCAACAATAGTTCCTACGTAACCAAGTTCGCTATCTATAAGGTTCGTGTCTTTTGAGCTAGCACGTGATAGTTGCTTGAAACAAGCAACAATACTAGAATCCTCTGTTTTACGTAAAGAATCAATGGATTTGATTCTAATATGCTGTCCAAAAGCCCACATATTAGTGAACATTCGAGCCTGCAAAATAAATTGAATTAGTAAATAGAAACTAACATACATATATGAAAAAAATAAAATATATATTTTAATAAAATTACCTTTTGTTCACAACCTATCATTAACTCTCTTTGCTCATCTGAGATTTCTTCATTATTTGCGTTGGCGCATTGCAAACGACTATATAGCCAATCCGTGAAAGAAGGTATATCTGTAATCTCATTATTATCGAGATTACGTCTAGATCTTTTGTTTTTTCGCCTTTTACTTTGGAGACTTTGAAGTTCCTCGTACTCGCTAACGAATGCTTGCATGCATTCGCTATTATATGCTACAAAAGTAGAAACATCATTTTTTTCTTGAAATGTAAATAAGAATGGAACCCCCTTACCTGATAATACCTCATAGGTTATTTTTGAAGAAGACTCGTTGGTCCATGCACGTGGAGCTTCTTCATGAACTCTTTCAAGGTACTCACTAACGTAATACATGCACTCTTCAAGCATCCAACCCTTTGCCATGGATCCTTCTGGTTTTGCTCTTTGTCGCACATAACCTTTTAGTATTCCCATAAATCGCTCGACCCAAAACATCCATCGAGTGTTGACAACACCGGCAATCTCTATCTCATCTACAAGATGGACTAGTAAATGAACTTGAATATCAAAAAATGAAGTAGGAAGTTCTTTTTCCATCAAACATAGTAGCTCTTTGCATTCACGTTTTTTTTGTGGGATCGAATTTTTATCGATCTCTTTGGATGTAATCCACCTATACAAATCATAAAAACAATTGTAAAGAAGTTAATTAAAAAATAAAAGATATCCAATATTCAAACATATTAAATATAAAAGTATCATAATTACCTTATAAGTGATCCAAGACGATAGATGACATCTCGTACTCCTTTCGTTGTACATCCATCGATAACCAAAGGTAAAATATGTTTCAAAAAGTTATGCCAGTCATGGGTCTTTAATCCAGATAAGCTCTTATCATCCATAGTAAACATGTTTTGAAACGATGCTCCATATCCTGTAGGAGTCTTGATCAATTGAATTCTATTGTTGATAGTCTGTATCTCTTTTGTCGTAAGTACCCAAGGAGCAGATGCATAAGTCGTTTCTTGTCGATGTCTATCAAAAACTGGCCATAACTTTGGTTTGGATTTTTGATCTTTCAAATCATTCCTTGATGTTGTGGTATCTTTTAGTCCAAGAAGATGCTGCCATAGTGAATAACCAATATTTTTGAATATATGCATAGGATCAAGAAGATGACATACTTTTAACTCTTTCCAATACTCCAAAGAATACCATATTGATATGTTCTCTGCGAGTGCCAATTTCCCTTTACCTTTGTTCACATACTCATTATCTGAATCATCACTGAAGATTTCTGCTTCTGGATCTATCAGAGGTCCATCTGTCCATTTTTTATACCAATCCATAGGCGTCATAGGTTTTGGATACTGGCCTGTTTCAAGCTTTCCATTAAAATGTATCGCTTCTCTTTTAGATCTTAATGGATGATCATCAGGCAAGAATCGTCGATGTCGAAGATAAATATTTTTGTTGAGATTCTTACTATAGATTGATCTCAACCAATCACCACAATATGGACAAGCTTTATAACCCTTAGTAGATATTCCTGCATCATGGAAAATGATAAAAATATAATTAGATTAAATCATATTTATTTACATGCATATTGAATAAAAAAATTACATCAATACCTGAACAAACGCCATATCCAGGAAAATCGTGAATAGTCCAAGCCACAATACCACGAATCGTAATATGTCTTTCATTGATGCTTTTTGATATATCAATGACATTAATACCTCTCCATAACTCTTGAAGATCGTCAATGAGAGGAGCAAGATATACATTCATATCTTTAACTTGTCTTTTGCCTGGGATTAAAAGTGAAAGCATTAAATGTTCCTTTTTAATGCTAAGATATGGCGGAAGATTGTAGTTTATGACTACCACTGGCCATGTTGACCATTTACTGGATTTCATGGAGAATGGATTAACCCCATCTAATGCAACTCCTAACTTTAGATTCTGTGGATTTTGTGCAAATTCAGGCCATGTAGAATCAATATGCTGAAAAGCAACACTATCATGAGGAATTCTGATTATTCCATCAGTACTTTTGTGATCATGTCCCCAAGTCAAAAGCTTTGATAATTCGGGGCTTTGAAACATATGTCTAATCCGTGGAGCCAATGGAAAATGTCTCAATACCTTATTCGGGATTTTACCTTCTTCACCCTTATATCGAGGAGATTGACATTTGGGACATGTCAAAGAGTCTGCATATTCACCTCTATATAAAATACAATCGTTAGGACATGCATGTATACATTGATAATCCATACCAAGATTGTTGATTATCTTCTTCATTTCTTCATGTGAGATAGGAAGAATATTTTGACTTGGTAAAAACTTTTCAGATAATAACCTGTAAGTTTATCAAAAAAATGATATATTAAAGAAAGTAAATAAATAAATATACATATATATATATGCATATAATTTTATATATGTGTATGCTTATGTGCATCTTTCAAGATATTTCCACAAAATTTGATTGTTTTGGATGGCAGGATATGATTGTTTGTTTTGGAGGATATGAAGTATATACTTTCATTGAATGATTTGTCGATTCTATCATATGTTCAGTTTGAAAGTGCGAGAAAAGAGTTTATAATTGCTATTCAAAGAATTTGGCACTGTTTATAGGCCATACGATGGTGACCTGGATGAATCGCATGCACAGAGGTTACTCAAGATAGAGCAACCTGATTATAAGGGACTAGTAGTACTAGCAGGATTCATGGGGTATGCAGTAAACCTCTTGCATGTATATGTGTGATCCTCTCAAGCCACCATGATTTCCACTTTGTATCCTAAAGTTCAAATGCTCATCATTGACATGCAAGAGGTTTACTGCATACCCTAGGAATCTTACTGGCACTAGTCCATTATAATCAGATTGCTCTATCTTGAGTAACCTGTGTGCATGCGATGCATCCAGGTCACCATTGTATGGCCTATAAACAGTGCCAAATTCTTTGAATACAAATTATAAATCCGCTTCTCACACTTTCAAACTGAACATATGCGTGAATCGACAAATCATTCAATGAAGGTACATACTTCATATCCTCCAAAACAAACAATCGTATCCTGCCATCCAAACAATCAAATTTTTTACGAATATTTTGAAAGATGCATTAATAGTTTTAAAAGATGCGCATATATATAAGTAGATAGAAAATTGAAAATTATACCTTAATAGTGTCGAAACAGATACATTACTCCATCCAAAACGATTTTGAAGGTTGAGAATAAGTAAGCTTGCACTTAGTCGTGTCAAACGACTTCCTTCATATACATGCTTTAGACATTCCTCTCGAAGATATTTCTCATTTTTAGAAATATCCATGCTCTCACTGTCATTTTGATACCAATCCTCAATAAAATCTGCCATGCCATCATCTTCATCATTGTCACACAAATCTTGTACTTTATCATCTTTTGAATATAGATCTTTCAACTTTGCATATTGCACAGGATTAGTTTTGCGTAGCCTCCTCATGGAAGCTTCTGATAAATGAGGTCTTATTGGTAATTGTGAATGTTGTGGACGAATATCATCAACATCATACGTTGGAATCTACACATATAAATAAAACTCATTAGTATTCCATAAATGAATAAAAATTAAACTTCAAATATAAAATTAAGTATATAACTTATTAAATATGGATATAAAATTTTTATTCTCTCTAGCTAAAAGGTGCTCTTGGAGGTCTACGCCATCCATAATTCACTAATAGTTCATCACCAGCATGTAATGTAGTAATAGCATTGACAACTATGTATCTTGATACATCTCTACTCATGTATGGTGATTCATGACTATTTTCACGCTCCTCAAATGTGCAATTAGTCCTTGAACTATTATGTAACCCTCGACTACTATTTATTAAACCTGCTATATTTCCATGTGTGTAAGGTCTTCCATCAATATATAATCTTTCATTTTCTGCATGTAAAATCCTTCTACTAGTAAGAGATGCTGCGTTCAAGCATATTCCATAAGTACTCATGCTTTGAACATAACGTGAAAGTCGATGCCAATCTCCCCATCCATATATAGGACCACAAAATGACATAAGAGTGACTTCAGAGTTCGGAGGCACATACAAATCCTCTACAATAAAGAGACCACGACCAGCATTAGTAATAGTGGATGGAGCAATCATATAGCGATTACCCCAAAAGTTGAAAACCTCTCCATCTAAAGGAAGTGGTCCTCTATTCCATCCTCCATATCTTCTTCTATCATATGTTTGTACTAAAGAACGATCACGAGCTGGCAATGGATAATCTCCAGCCGTTTCATTCTCTAAACCAGGAGGTAGAGGATTTCTAGAAACCTCTGCTTGTAATTGATGAACAGCAAGTCCATGACGTGTACGAGGTATATTAACATTATGAGAAAAATCATTATCATCATCATCATCGAGCAAGTATTCCTGTATATCAATAATAATTTGATTTTATACATGGTTTTTAAATAAAAAAATGACATTAATATATATAGAAAATACATACCCAAGCATTATCACGTTGACTAGGTGATGGTGCATGCTCAAAAGTACCATACTCTGCCTCATGTTCAATACATTCCAATCGTGGTCTTCGATACGTGCCATAACAAGAGTTACACCAACATATAATATGCTCTTGATAGTAAAATTCATCATAATTCCTATCGGAGGACACATGTGAAGTCGTTACATGGGTAGGAGGTGGTGGAGTACCCTCTGATTGATCAGAATTTGCACATCATAAGAAACATAAAAAATATATATAAGTTATGTATCCATCAAATATAGTTAAAATTAAATATTTCATATACTTACAGTATAAAGTCGTTGCACGATGAGGAGACGGTGGTGGAGTTCCATCTGATTGATCAGAATTTACAAATAATGGTATTTGATATTAATAATTTGATTATCTACATAAATAAAAAATTCACATATACATATTTACACATACACACATATTCACAT
>CM035440.1:131930167-131992667 GCA_020310875.1 Ceratopteris richardii | reverse complement strand
CTAGCTTAGCTCTTCTTGGGCGTGGCGGTTTCCGCAGGCTTAAAGGTTCAGCCTTCGTCGCGTCGTCAAGAAGTGGTATCAGAGAAAAGGAAGTATACCACACATCCGCAACAGTGGTATCAGAGCTAGGCATATCTAATCAGAGCCCAGAATATTCACCATTATTAGAAACAAGAGCCGGTTAACCACAACGAGTGGAACCAGAACGAGAAAGATTCTGAAGAGCAGAAAGATTCTCAAAAACTCACCGGAAGTAATAGAAACAAGAAGATCATGGCAGACCACATTACTATTGATAAGTTGGATAGAGATAATTATCCCGCATGGGTAATGCGCATGGAAGCCTTACTTATGAGTAAGGACTTAATGATGTACGTGACCGGAGAAGAAAAGAAGCCGACTTTCGAAGATGATAGTCAACTGGAAAAAGAAGAATTAGAAGCCTTGAAGCTGTGGCAGAAGAAAGATGCAACGGCAAGAGCCTACATCTATAATACCGTAACAGATCATCTACTACCGCATATTAGAGGTCTGGAGAAAGCAGAGGACATATGGAGTGCATTGGAAGATCATTTCCAAAATACTACGAAAGCCAAGAAGGCTAGTTTATGGTCCGAATTTACGACATTCAAAAAGAAGTCGAGTCAAAGCATAAGTGACTACGTCACTAAAATGAAGGATCTAGCAGATAGTCTTAGATCCATAAATGAAGAAGTTGAAGATCATAGATTGATAGCGCAAGTGCTCACAGGTTTGAGAGGAGATGAAAGGTGGAAACCTTTCGTACTATCAACTGAACTTTCTTTAAATCATTTTGTGCCAGATTTAAATCAGTTGCTTGGTTTGATGCTCACATATGAGCAAGACCTGAAAGGAGATGCAGATAAAGGACAAAGCTCTGCAATGTACATGAAGAACAAAAAGAAAGACAAAGGTAAGTCAAAAGACGAAGAAGAGTCGAGCTCTCAAGCCTATTATGCAAGAGGTAAAGGCACTGGCAGAGGAAGAGCAAGAGGTTTTGGAAGAGGAAGAAGTAGCCAGAATACCAACAAGAAGGCTTGCTGGATATGTGGACTCAGTAATCATTTGGCTCATGATTGCTGGCACAATCAACAAGGATCAAATCAAAATCAAAACAGTAATAGTAGAGGCAGAAGCGGAAGATATCAAAAAGGAAGACAAAATCAAAGAGGAGGCTATGGTAGAGGAGGAGTGAGAAGTTGGGGACAGAATCAATCCTACAACACCACCTACAACAACTACGCAAACGACACGCAGAATGAAAGTCATACATCATTGATGATGAACTCTATCAGCACATCGAAAAATGAAGACCTAAAGGTATTCTACATTGATTCTGGATGCTCTAATCATTTGTCAGGAAATATAGAACTAATGTCAGAACTAGAAAAAGGTAGTTCTAGTCACACTGTTCAAACAGGTGACAATACGAGACATAGCGTACACTCAATTGGAAAGGTGAAATGCAAGAGTGGAGCAGATTTGCTAACCAATGTTTTGTATGTTCCAACAATACCGAAAAATTTGATTAGCGTAGGACAGATAGTTGAGAAAGGTTTTCAGGTCAGATTTACAAATAAAGGCGTATTTGTAGAAGATCTCGAGAACGGATACAATCAGATCATCTCTGGTAAGAAAGAAGGCAGACTCTTTACTTTAAGAGTACAAGGGAACATTGGCCAAGCATTGCTCACACATGGAGAAAAGGTAATTATAGAACTTGATCTCTGGCATAAGAGATTGGGTCATTTCAATGAAAAAGGAATTAAAGCTATGATAACGAATCAGCCAGTATTGGGATTACCAAATATACAGAATCAACATATGATTCACAAGTGTGAAGCATGTCAGTTGGGAAAAGCCCACAGTTTACCTTTCCAGAAGAAAGGATTCAAACATGATGTACTCGAGCTTATTCATACAGATGTGTGGGGGCGAACGAAGGAAGGATCAATCAGCGGATCAAGGTACTATGTTTTATTCATTGATGATGCAACAAGGTGGATAACTCTTTATGTTTTGAAAGAGAAATCAGAAGTATTTGGAGCTTTCAGGCATTTTCATGCATATGCTGAAAGACTTACCGGACGAAAACTTAAAAGACTGAGGTCTGATGGAGGGGGAGAATACTTCTCTCGAGAATTCAATGACTATCTTTGGAATGCAGGTATTAAGAGAGAAATAACCTGTAGATATACACCACAACAAAATGGAGTAGCAGAAAGAAGGAACCGAGTTCTAGTTGAATTTGAAGGCAAGAAGCAATGGGAAGAAGCGATGAAAGAAGAAATCAGCGCACTGGAGGAGAACAAGACATGAGGCTAGTGTCAATCATAATGTTAGGTCTTGGGCCCAATAGTTGAGCCATTATTCGCACTACCCTAGCTCTGAAACCAGTGAGTCCGAGATGTCTCATGGTATGGAGAGACCCACAGGAAGTTCAGGTGTGCCATACTTACAAAGGGTTGAAGGTCTTTACAAGACACAACTTGAATACCTTAGGACCAGCCGATTAGGTGCTAGCATCTATGAGGACGACCTAGGAAGATCTATGGTCCAAATTAAAAACCCTAACCAACCCATTGGAATTGAACATCCAGCTGTCAAGTTTGAAAATGGAGCATACCTGGACAAAGAAGGAACCATATATATGGTTACCAGTCACCCAGATAGGACGGACGAATTCGGGAATGTGATCCCAGAGACCGACATAGGTGACCTAGAGCAAGGAAACATGGGTGGAGAGCCTAAAACACCTCGAGGCAAATTTGTTCTAATTATCACACCAGAGTGGATTCCCCAGGATAATAAGAGCATAGATCTGCTCTTGAATTGAGAGACTGATGAAGCCTTTTGGAGGTATAAGCCTAATCAACCAGATGAGGTAAGAACGATCACAATCTATGAGTTCAAAGACCCTGATAGCCCAAGCAAAGTGACCTATTTAGACAATGCCTCAGAGAGGACCTTTGTGGTTACAGAACATGGTAGGCATGCCTACACTTGGAAGGGTGAATTTATTTTTTCCCAACCGAGATCAAATGTCTCTTATGGCCACCCAGGAGCTGGAACGTCCCAAGCTCATGGAGCTCAAAGAGACAGAAATAGAGATAGACCTGAGGTAAGCTTTGCCAACCCAACAGGAAGAGAACGAACGCGAACCGAAACGGATAGAGAAGAAACCGAGAGACTTAGAGCTCCAAGGAACCTAAGAAATGCTGATGATTTTCCTCTGCCAAGGCCCAGGGAACACACCAGAACCTTGAGGCCAACCCAACTGGTTAAGTCCATGAAGGACTACTTCGATAGCATTGGAGACCCATATGATCATGTGGCCGAGTTTAGGCAAGTCTTGAGAGCTGAACAAGTTGAGGACCTATTCACACTGTACAATGCCTTTGGTCTAACCCTTAGGAACACAGCCCTTACATGGTTTCAACCACTAAATGAGAGACACTTCAGGAACATAGACCAACTTCTGGAGGCATTCATTATTGAATTCTCTAAGAGTGGCATAAGACGTAATACTTCCTCACTGATTCACAGCTTCAAGCAAACCCCTCAAGAGATAGTTAGACTTGCAGGAAGAAGGTTTAGGCAATACTTAGAGAGGTGCCCTATTCCTGAGTTACCCACACCAGCCAAACAAGTGGCTTTATTCCTAGATGGACTGCTAAGTACAAAGTTGAGATCATATGTGTACTTGAAAGACCCTAGGACCATAGAAGAGTGTGTACGCATGTGCATCGACATCGAGGATAACCTAGGAGAGGAATTAGAACTTTCCAAAATCTACAAAGATTCAGATAGTTCTACTAGCCTCTCTTCGTCGCAATCCACATCTATTGAGGAACTCGCTGTGAAAGTAGCTCAGAAACTAGGTGTCTCTAGCAAACAAATCCCAAGATTTGCATACTTAAGCGGTGCTATACTTGTGGAGGTGACCATATGGCGAACGTATGTCCCATCATGGCTCAACCCCAAGTGAATCCCAGTAGCCAATACTGCACCATAGAACGGAGATATACAAATCACACTACACAAGATTGCCCCTACAATAAGCAAGCAGTTAGGCAAACCTACCCTTAGCCCTATACACAACAGGGAAGATATCAGAACCAGTACTCACCACAGCAATATGGCAGACCTCAACAACCCTATCAGCAACCCTACCCAACCCAGCAAAGGCCTCAGCCTGTGTTAGCTCAGCAACCTCCTACCCCAACCAATGTGATTCCCGTAAAATATGCAGCTGCAGAAGAAAATTTGAATAGAGCTATAGTCCCAGTGACTCCATTGCTTTCAGAAAGTGACCCGAGTGATCATAGTTTTGTTTCTACTCACATAGATAGTCCACAGGCTTACTACATGCAGTCACCTGAGCATAATGAATCATATTACTCTGAAGAACCGAGTGAATCTAGTTGGGAGCTAGATTATGCAAACGTCATGTACGCAAAACCCAACTCTAGACCTCAACCTAGGCAAGTAAGACCCCCATTCCCTAGAGGACCGTGCTTCAGATGTCAAGGAGATCACCTCATTCGTGATTGCCCCATGCCTGCACCTACACAACCCCAGTCAGTAACGATCCAGGGCTTTTGCCAAGATTGTGGGAAGGAGCATCTCTTACGAGATTGCCCAAAGAATCCCAATAATATGCCAAAAATCACTCCTATCAATGTGATTGGGTTAGTTGTAGACTCCACAGGGAGTGTGACTTCCATTGCACCAGTGCAAGTGGTCACTAGAGCTCAAGTTGCACAACAAAACCAAAGAGTAGGCCATGAAAAGAGTTCTGAAGCTAGTGAATCTGAGAGCACAACCAAGAAAGGGATGAGAGCCTAGAGAGATAGTCGTGAAAGAATGAAAAGGCAATGGGCAAAGAAGATGAGTGAACTCGAGGAAAGCCTAAGAGAAACGAGAGCCAAGATAATTGAACTTACATCTCCACCTCCCTCTCACACTACTCCACCACCACCATTCCCATCTCCATCCAACCCACCACCTTACAACCCGCCTCATGCGACCCCACCACCTCCTAGAGTAGGATCAGTATTAGCAGATCCCACTCCCGAGGACCTAAATATGATGCTTAAGGCATATCGGGCCAGAATCCAAGAAGGGCCAAACGTGATGAATCATGAAAAGTGCTACCCTAGAGCGGAACTAGAGCTTGAACGAACCAAAATTTGTGCTAGGATGGTGGAATTGGCTCAAACCATGTTTAAAGCCAGTCACCTCTTTAACATCTCTAGTTCAGTTAAGACGCAGTTGCACTTTGATGGACTACTAGAAAGATTGGAGAGGCTAATTGCACAATCAGAAAAGGAACCCACCCCTCCAAATAAGGGCAAGGCAAGTGAAAGGTTAAGCCTTCCTGCCCAAGAAGCTTATGTTCCCAACTCCATAGAGCCAGACACATCTTCTTCTATAAATCGGTACTCACCGGAATTCCTACAAGAGATTCAAGAAGAGAAATGGGCTAAAGAGAGTGAAGTCCCTCCTCCCTTTGAACTTGTGGATGACGCGCATGATCAATTCCCACAAGATATTCCCTCCATTTATGGAGAGCAGGAGAGTGTACAATCTCAAGAGAGATTAGACTTTGAGTCTAATTCTTTACAAGAATTACCCCACTTCACAGGCCCATGGGAAGCTAAGTCTACTTGTATGAGAGCACCCACGGTTATGGTACGAAACAAAGACTCAAACATACCTAGGAACACGGAGATAGTGAAGAATACTAAAGTGCAGTGCAATCTCACTTTAGAAGAGCTACTCCAGCTTAAGCTAGAACTGTGGAAACATGTAGCCAAACAAGTCCCAGAGGTAGCTAAATCGCGTTCCCAAGTAGGTTCTCATAGAATAGTGCCAGAAATTCCTCTAGATAAGATAGGAGATATGAGTTAAGGAGAAGAAGGAAACACCTACCTCCCCATCACCCATCAAGGATACACAACTAAGGAAATTCTGGACTCAGGCGTAGGAGTTGCCATTGCTACCACTTCCCTATGGAAAGCCAGCACTTAGGCCAACGAGAATGAAATTGCAGATGGCTGATGGTCACATAGAAAGACCCTTAGGCTTGCTAGAAGGAATAACTCTCACTACATGCGGTGTTGAGTTTGAGCATACTTTTGCCATATGTGATTTTAGCAAGAACCATGCCTATGAGATGATTTTGGGAAGACCATTCATGCGACAGTTGCAAGTGGTACAGGATTGGGGAACCAATTCTTTGTATTTGCAACACCTAGGTGTTACAACCAAAGTCAATCTCAAGGATTACTCTCATAGAGACGTACCGCCTATTCAATGGAATCCCATCCATAGAGCCAAGGATGACACGAATTCTGTGCACTCCCTAGGATCAGGATCCTCATGGATGCATGAAGACACTCACTTGTGGATGTGTAAAGTAGCAGTAGAAGAAGAGAAGAGAGAAAAAGCCAGAGAGGTAGGTGCGAAGGAAACACATAGATCAATTCAAGACCCAGCCTATGCACCTGTAGTATTTCCTGACGAAGAGTTTGAACCTCACGGTTGGGCAGAAATTTTAGCAACAATGGATGTAGCCATCAATGAAGAACAATGGACACCCCACTGTGACGAGGATGGTTATGACATTTCAGTCTTCTCAATAGAGCCAATCATGGGAGACTCAACTCTAGAAGAATGCGAACCTAGCCCTGATGCATTTGAGGATGCAAGTGACTCTGATCTAGAGTCAATCATTATGGACCCACCATTTGCGTCAGATGAAGAATACTTCTATGAAGTAGAAGCTCATCCTCAGAGACACGAGGAGCTTATAAAAGAAGTGAGGTTAACCACACAAGTGACCTCTAAGAGCGAAGTTAAGAAAAGGAAGGAGAGAGAAGTCCCACCAGAAGAAGAAGAATATTTGTTTGAGGTCCCTAACAATTTTAAGAAGTATGAGATAGACGACAGAAGATTCATGATAAGAATGCCTAAACACGAGGCACAATCAGGGGAGGTCTATGATAACAAAGAAACCACCAAGAAAATAGTGGTAGCCATGGAAAAAGGAGAAGAGAGATGCACTTACATAGGACATGACCTGACGGAAGAAGAAGAGCAAGAGTTGATTGCCTTGCTAAGATAATACCGAGATGTATTCGCTTGGAGTTACAAGGATTTGAAGGGTGTAGACCCTGACATATGCTCACACACTATCCCCATGACCTCAGATGCCAAACCCTCTAAGCAAAAGCCATACACATATAATGATAATTATGCTGCCAAGATCAAAGAGGAGATAGATAGACTAGTAGAAGCTGGATTCATCTATGAAATTGAGCACACGGAGTGGGTATCCCCCATCGTAGTTGTGCCCAAGAAGAATGGAAAGTTACGTGTGTGCATTAACTTGAAGAAGGTTAATGCAGCCACTATTCGAGATAAATATCCGCTTCCTATCACTGAACATCTCTTAGAAAGAGTAGCACGCAAAGAAGTGTACAGTTTCCTTGATGGATTTTCTGGCTACAATCAAGTAGCCATTGCTCCAGAAGACCAGCATAAGACGGCTTTTGCCATAGAGTGGGGCATATTTGCTTTTCGGGTAATGCCATTTGGGCTCACTAATGCACCCGCTACCTTTCAGAGATTGATGTGCCATGTGTTTAAGGAGTTCCTGAGGAAGAATTTAGAGGTCTACGTTGATGATCTCTGTGCTCATTCCAACATTAGGCAAACACATATACCTGAACTCTGGCAAATCTTTGACAAATGTAGAAAGTCAGAGTCAAAGAATGGCATATACACAGATGAGGAGAAAGTGAGAGCCATCACAGAGCTACCTAGGCCAAGGAATGTCAAGGAAGTACAAGCTTTCATGGGGCATTGTGGTTATTACCGACGCTTTATACACATGTACGCCATCATTGCAAAGCCTCTGTACGGACTTTTGACTAAGTTTGAGTGGACAGATGAGTCTGAGAACTCCTTCAATGAGCTTAAACGACGATTGTGTTCAGCACCAATCTTGACCACACCATATTGGAGTAAGCCCTTTCATGTTCATACGCATCCAATTATGCTATTGGATGTGTACTCGCACAATCGACTGGCGAAGGTAATATGGATCTTCCAATTGCCTATGCTAGTAGACAATTGAATGCAGCTGAACGAAATTATACCACCACTGAACGAGAAGGATTAGGCATGGTGTATGCAATTAAAAAGTTTAGACACTATTTGCTTGCAAATAAGTTTAAATTTTTTACTGATCATCAAGCACTGTTGTACTTGGTAAACAAGCCATGCAATACAGGTAGATTAGTAAGATGGTTTCTCTTACTGATGGAATACGACTTTGAGGTTGTGGTGAGGAAAGGGAAGACTCACTTGAGAGCAGACATCTCTCTAGGCTCACATCGGGAGAGGCCCCACAAGGAGTATCAGATGACCTTCTTGATGCTTACTTGTTTAATCTGGAAGTTGTACCTCAGTGGGCTAAGCCATTAGTGCCAGTATTGACATACGGGCCTAACCACCCAATGATAAACACACAGGATAGGGAGATAGTAAAAGCTCAGAAGTACCAGATCATGGCAGGAAGTATGTACAAGCATACGGATCAAGGAATATTATCTTGTTGTGTGGAAGAGGATGAGTACGCAAAATGGTTGCGATTAGCACATGTAGGTGCATTAGAGCAATATTACTCAAAGCAACGAAGTCTACAGACACTAAGGAGACTCAGAGTGCATTGGCCGACTATGGAGGCTGATGTCCATAAGTTGTGCAAGGAATGCCTGATCTGCAGCACTAAACCACCTGTGGAACATGCCACTCTTTATCAACTGTCCATAGTGCCAGATTGGAGTGAACCACTAGTAGCCTTCCTGAGGACGAAAACATTCCCACAAGACATGACTTTGGCCAAGAAAAGAAGTTTAGAACAAGAAGCCCTAGATTATTCACTCATTGGTAATAATCTATACAAGCGGGGTAAAGATGGTTACCTCAGACTCTGTGTCCATGAGAGTGAATATTTAAAGATCTTGGAAACTGCTCACCAGGGTGTAGCAGGAGGACATTTTGGACCAGATTGGGTGATCAAGGCTATACTATTTGCAGGTCTTTGGTGGCCAACACTTCACATGGATGCACATGCCTATGTGAAGAGGTGCGATGTTTGTCAGCGAACTCAGTATCCTATCCGTAAGGATGAGATGCCATTGAAACCTATGATGGGCGGACGTGCATTCTCTAAGTGGGGAATAGACTTTGTAGGTCCTATTAATCCCCCAGCTAAGGGTTCACATGCTGAATATATCATTGTGGCCACATACTATTTAACCAAGTGGGTAGAGGTAAAAGCCACCACGAAGAACGATGCCCAAACCACAGCTAAGTTCTTATTTGAGAATGTGTTCACTAGATATGGGCTACCTATAGAGCTAGTTAGTGATAGAGGCACTCACTTCTTGAATGAAGTTATTAAAAACCTCCTACAAGAGTTCTTGGTGATACACAAGAAGTTTGCCCCCTATCATCCACAAGCTAATGGGCAAGCCGAAAACACAAATAAGATTCTATGCAATCTATTGACAAAATTAGTGAATAATAAACGCTCTGATTGGGACAAACAGTTACACCATGTTGTTTGGGCATACAGAGTTGCCCATAAAACGGTACTCCAAGCCACACCCTTTCAGATGGTGTTTGGCCAAAATGCAGTGCTACCATTGGACTTCTTGATACCTACATTGAAAGTAGCACAAGAGCATGATTGGACAGGCCATGAGCTCTCCTCTAGAATCTTTGACCTTGAGCGATTAGAAGAAACAAGACTGAGGGCTGCCGCAGGGATATATGCAGCTAAGAAACGACAGAAGGCGTACTTTGATGCCCACGTTAAGGATAAAGGCTTGAAGGCTGGAGACTTAGTTTTGGTGTATACCCTGAAACAACATGCGAGAAAGTTAGAAAAGCGTGGTTATGGACCTATGATCATCAATAGGATTTCAACTAGTGGAGCAGTCCAATTAGCTACACTCGAAGGTGATGTTCTCCCTAGTTACATAAGTGGATATAGAGTCAAACTATATCAAGAACCCCTCACTGAGGAAATGCTCAATCGACTCAACGCTGCTAAGAAACGCAACGAAGAAGAAAAACGAATTCGAGAAGAGGCACAGGCAGAAGCATTGGAACGCATCCGAAGGATGAAGTTGAGAAGGTAGGGTAGAGATCAGCCCATGACAGATGCCTATGCAGCTCAGGGATATCACATGGCTATGTGTGAAGTTTCAGGTATTAGCTCTCATAGAATAATTGACCGAGATCCTTTTGTGACTTTAGAGATAGGACAAGGAACGAGTGCAAGGTTTGTAAGAGCCTTGATTGACTCAGGTGCAACCACAAGCACTGTTAAATTTTCTTACTGTCAAAAGTTGAACTTAAGTATCATTCCCATTGAAGCATATCTCATAGGATTGGGAGGTGTGGAAACCCCTTGCATGGGCGAGGTGGAACTTCCCCTCTACCTTCAACACGTGCTCACCACAGTTAAGGTGCTAGTGTGTCAAGACGAGGACCTCACTGAGCCTCTTGTCTTGGGTCAAGACTGGATTTATGATCATGCAGTCAACCTAAACTTAAGAAGTGGACTTCTTTAGGTCTGGGTAAATCAAAACCGCATTACACTTGAATTAGAGAATGAAGCACTCAAGGAACTAGGAAAGGCACACACTCCTGGTCCTTCCAAGAGTACACATGAAGATGACCATGCTATTCTTGTCCAAAAATATGTGATGTAGAGGGATGATTGTCTCAATAAAGAAGTCAAGGGTACAACGGAACTCCCTTCTTTTCCAAAGGCCATAGGGATACGGCAACTCAAGGCAGATCAAATATAGAAGAAGCAGACTACCTATGCTCGAAGCCAAAAGAAAGTACGAAGCAAGGTGTCCCAGCCCCCAAAACAAATGTGGGTGCGGAAAGGCGAGCATCCTATTGCGGTTAAGCCACAACAATTGGCTCAACTTACTATTAGTGATCAACGACACGACACTAATAAGAAGTCTTCCAAAAATTCTTCTGTGAAAGTGAAGTCTATCTGGGTACCCAAGAAGTCGATGAAGGCTGACCCACAATCAAGACAAATTTGGGTGCATAAGGCTTGCTTGCGGGCTCAAATAGATACACAAAGACCACACCTTGTGCAACATGGTTCACTCACTCGAGCAGCTGATATCCACTCTTATACATCACGCACAAACACATATTCACCCATGAGCATGAGTAGAATCACTTGTAAATGGGTCCCTAAAAAGCCTCATTTCCAAGCAGATACTCTCACAAAGCCCTCAAGAGTCTCCACCAAACCAAAACCGAAAGCCATCCACTATGTTTGGCTGCCCAAAGTTTGTAATAAACCCCCCGACCCCACTTGTAAATTCACCTCCACCTACTAACAACATCATTCTCACTCTGCATCTTTCCATTTAGCTTTTAGGACAATCCATCTACTAACTACACCCACAATCACCGAGCACTCACTGATTAACTAACATATCACTAAAACCTCATGTTAATGTTGTAACGGGGACACGTGACTACTTGGTGTCCATTTGCAATGTTAACATTCAATTGTATATTCTCACAGAACCGGTGACCAGACCCTTCAATATGGCCGAGGCTGCAGGAACTAGCTCCCAGGTAGGCACCAGCCCTCAGATTGTGAACATTGAAAACCTCCCCATTGAGGAAGAGTTGAAGGAAAGACCACTGGCATTGAGAGCTTTACATGCCCTACCTGTTCAAAATCCTCCCCAAGGGCACACATCACCAGTAAGCAAAAACTCGCTTTGGTTCAATGATGTGGCAGGACCTCTTGGAGAAGGCACTTACTTGTGGGAGGCAAAAATAGAGTTCAACGGATGTTGCGGCAGGTATCACTTTTTTACCAGGGAGTTTGAGAGGCTTCAAAATAATGAAGGTTTGAAACCCATCTGGAAGAAGGCTGGACTGTACGATTATTTCAAGGCTCAGTTACCCAAGCCGGATTTTCTAAGGTGTTCCTACTTAATTAGCACCCTGACCCCCAATAAAGAGAAAAAGGGATATAGCACCTTTGTCCTACCATCTCTTACAAGAGGTAATGAATTAAAGCGCTTCAAGTTGACGAACAATTTGGTAAGGGAAGCTCTCGACATGAAAGGCATGCATATCCCCACCGAGAAAGAGACAATGGTTCCAGACAACATGAAGAACACGAACCTGACCAAGCTAAAGGACATGGTGGCAATGACTCCAACTATTGCCATTCACCTCCACATGTGCATGCAACATTTCGCGTTCCCTGCTCAAGAGAGATTCACGATGCCGCCCAAGAAGATATGGTTCAGTCTATATTTAGCAAACGCCTTCAATTTGACAATCAACATGCCTCATTGGATTATTGAACAAATACACTTGGCACATCAACGGTGGTATAAGAAGCAAAAGTTAGTACTTTATGGATGTTGTACTCTCACAAGGATTGTTTACAGATTCTTGGCATATGATGTGCCAATTCAAAGGGCACTTGTTTGGACCAAGGTGCAAGAATTCCAACGTAGACTATCAACCGCTGGGCCTCCATCCAAGAAAATGAGGGGAGCGGTTCAGATGCCCTGTGCACAGGCCGGCGGTGCTACATTGACACCAGAGACAACTCCCCGACTTCCAAGGCGAGGGCAACCCTTCACTATCAGATTACCAAGGCATAGCATAGAAGGACCGAATCTGGTGTTTCCACCTATACCCACCGACCTAGAGTTCCCTCATGGCTTCACACTGGAAGATCTAACTGATGAGGAGGTAGCCATAATAATCAATGCTACTAATTTAGAAGTTGAGGTAGAATAGGCAAGCGGGCAACAGACACTCACAGACCAACCCCATCAAGTCCAACTAGAAGTAGTCGAAGTGGATGATGATGAAGAGGAGACTGCAGAAGAGGAGCAAGAGGATGAACAAGAAGGACTGTCCGACAAAGAAGAGCATGAATATGAGCAAGAAGTTGTACAGGAACTTGAAGGAGCCCCTGCTTATACGAAGCAACTGAAAAAGCTGTATGATACCATCAACCGAGTTCAAGAACAACACAAACTGTCCCTGGCAGCAGGAAAAGCCCTCATGAACCAAATCCTTGAAGAGGAAGGGGTGGATGAGCAATACAGAGCAACCCTTGACATGATCGCTGATGCATTAGGGGTACCTGAGATGGTGCATACCGCTCTTGTGCACTCACGAAGATCAGAGAGAAGATACGACAGACGCCCCCCTCGATCAGGGAAACAAATGAATGTATTGGTATCAGAACCACAGGGCACCACATCCACGACCACGGGCACGGCTCAAACCATTCATGACACTGAGGAAGCCCATACCTCAAGTGCGACCCCGTCACCCCCTTTACCACCCCTACCTCCAACTCCACCACCTTCACCTCCCACTACTAGTGTCACCACCACCGTCACCGCCCCATTCCACTTCCCATACCAAAGCACGGACTGTGAGTCAACCCTCACAATCCGCACAACCTATCACCACCCCTATTGTAAATACTACCACTGACACGGTAATTCTAACTGTAGCCACTGAAAATCCCATTCCCCCGATCACGCTCCCTGGCAGTCCATATTCACAACTACACACACCACTTTACACCTTCACAACCATCACTACACCGACAATTCCCATGTTCACAATCACTCCCACGACTGCGTCCACATATGACGTCATGGACATATCACCTACTTCCGCACCTCTCCCTCCCCCCATATTTCCACAATCTCCCATTCCCCCACCACCCACTTCACCCTTTTCAAGCACAGCATACACACTCCCATTCCCTTTTCCCTACCCCCCTGCATTCAACACCTTTCCCGCATCCACTCTTGTAATAATGTATTTAATAATATGTACTAGTGTATGTCTCAACTACAACAGCATTACCAGCATCTAGATGCCCAGCATACGAGCTTGTTCAGAAATCATGAAACACTACAGGAGAGATTCACTAATTTAGAGAAGGAGAAGAGGCAGTTACAACAGCAGTATAGTACATTGCAAGCACAACATGATCAGTTAATCGCCAATCCACCCCAGATAGATACTAAAGAAAAACAACAACTTGATGATCTCTTACACGCTCAAATAACGGACAATCTCAAGCTTCGATGTAACCTCGCCTTACTACGAAAGCACATGTCTACAACACTCGAAGAAAATAAACGACTACAGAAACAGAACGAAGAGAACCTAGAAGCAGCAATGGAGGGTTCACCGCAAGAAATCTACCCAGAGAATTTCAAGGCCATACCATTAGCAAATATGCAAATCGTATTGGAAACACATGCCGATCTCCTGGAAGCACACGCTGCCTTAGAAAGAGAGCGGGATGACCTACTAAAGCAATTGGAAGCTCAATAAGATTCACCAAAAGAAGTTACAGCTGCACCAGACACATCTAAAGAAGTCGCAGAACTCAGAGCATAACTGGCAGAACTACAAAATAAAGTTCTTCAATATGAGCGTCAACCCTCTCCCCTCGTGGAGCCTGAACCTGAAGACCTCGTTCCAATTGAAGTTGAGGAAATCTTTGAAGACCCATACGTATGCACCAGGGGGTAAGCAAACAGAAGAAGGAATGGACATAATTGAGATCGAAGCTCCTGAATGGATGCAAAGGTTAGAGAAGGTGGCTACAACCCACGATGAGAGGGTGGCAGTACAGATACAATCGATGTCCCGATTGGAAGAAATCGTCATCAAATCCGATTACTTCAGAAACCTCTCCCATCATAGGTGGATTGGCACGCCCGATGATTTGTATGTTCCATTCTGTGTCTTAATGGCAGATTATAATGCTCAAATAAAGCAGCGCACAATAAAAGAACCAACCTCGGCGACACAGTTTGCACCAGAAGACATCCCTGCAAGTGCCACGCATGGGAATATATTTCAACCCACCTGGAGGATCCGTCTGCTTGAAACACACCCTGAGATGGTATGCACTTGGAATAACATGCCATTATACATCAAGTATAACCCATACTACTGCCCTGTCTTTCAAAGAAGGTCTTGGCCAGAGTACACCAAAATAGTTTTGACGGTTAAAGGATGTGAAAAGTGGATAAACTATGTGTACTTAGCACCCCCTCATGGCCAACCCACGGTCAACTACATGATTTCAACCATCCGACACTGGGCAATCAAATTCAAGAATATACCAAATGTCATGGCACAGATGTGCCTCAAAATCTTTGAGCTAATGCTGGTTACATTCAAGACCTTTAAGAATGTCAAGGAACCTCATCTTTCGACTCTCGGATTTAATGAAGGAAATGAAGACCTTGTTTATGATATGAGCACCACACCATCTATCAATGTCGTCTATGCATGGCATGCTCGTATCAAGTATCTACCAGCCTGCTTCAAGCAAACATTTGAGGAAATGTTTATCACTGGGTTCTGGGAATATCATTCAGAGATATTCATTCCCAGACCATCTCATTTATTACAGTTATTTGCTGTGGAACAGGCTCTACATTCAGAAAAGTTGCGTATGCCACATCCGAAAGTTCTTGGGCCAGTAGACTAGGATGCCCTACTCACCGATTTGGCAAAAGGACTGAGATTATCAGAACATCACTTGGCGACCGATGTCATGAATTACTATATCCAACGATCCACTCAACAAGGGTCTGTCAGAGACGACAGACGCGAGAGAGGGGGGGTGTTGGCAGTAGTCAAGGTACCCAAGGACTCACAAGACAAGGAAGTCAAAGAAGGGATTCAGAGCAAAGAGAAAGCACAAGCAGACAAAGTAGTCAATGAAGATCTGGCAAGTAGGCCGTCCAAATTTTTCCATGAAGTAATACTTCCTAAATAGTGAATTTAGTCACTCTACATCATTGTAAATACCATTTCACCTTTTTGTAGCTCCATTTTGTGCAAGCCAAGGAGTCCTTGAGCTTGAGGAGCATTATAAGTATCTACCTATCAATTTTCATATTTTTTAGACTCCATTTGAGCCCTCAAATAGGCCCTAGAAACTAATTTTTAACTATGCCGGACACTAGGTCTGGACACGGCCAAAGCTAGTCAAAAACTATAAATAGAGCTAGAGAGCTCATTTTTGGAGCTACCTTGTAATAGAATTGAACTTGTATGTGCATTTTGGAAGTAATCTAAAAGAACTCCATTATCTTTCTCTTTGTTCTTGCCGTGTGTGCGTGTGTGTGTGTGTATGTGTGTGCATGTTTGTGTGCTTCTCACTCACGCACTTGTGCCTTCACTTGCTCGAGGTCATCATACCATCCTCACGTCTTCCCGGATTGACATTAAAGGAGGTGCTACTCATCACTGAGCTACAATCTTCCTGACCAAAAGTCCTACCTTCTTTGCCCTACATGTTGGGGGGGTAGGCTTGGTGGTCCTTGTAGAAGGGGGCAAGCCCCCCTTTGAACTCCCCCCATTAAGATGCTATGGGAAAATTGTGAAATGCTACAAGGCCTTTATTTTTTTTCTTGAATGATAAGATAGTGGCCCGAAATTTTATGCTCTACCTAACCTCATGGCGAGGCTCACATAGATAATATATTACCATCAACAATCACACATATACCTCATCTTACTTGGAACTAGGGTTCCATAAATTTTCGGGCTCTCACAATGGCTTCTCCTTAGAATGGGGGCATTACAAATTAGAGAGCACCATGGATCATTTGTGGTTATTTGAGGGTGGATTATTGATCAAATCTAACATTCGCTCCCTTGAAATTTTTGAGCTTATTCTTTTCACATTTTCACTCTAGATATTGCTTTTTGGGTGTAAGATTGCCAAAAAGTAATTGAGATCTTTGGAAAGGTTGAAAGATGAAGAAGAAAGGAATAGTAGGATGTGTTGAATGGCAAGCATGATATCAAGAATGTAAGGGGCTTGGGGTGATATGAATGATTATGAAGGATAATGATTTTGTTTGGTAAATTGTAAGGGCTTGTGAGTATAGATTTTGGTTGGCAAGGACATGGGGAATTGGGGCGCTCTTTTAGAGCAAAACTAGTCCCTTAGATGTTAAAAAATGTCTAGACTACCTCTTTTTCTTTTGCACTATTTGATACACGTAAGTTTATGCACTACTCCGCCCATCACACAAGATTGGACTTGCTTTATGCCTTAAGTTTTAGTATCCGATTATGCTTAAGACGTAAGCACCCGATTGCCTAAGATTACAACACCCGATTGTTGGTAGCCACAATCAATTAAGGATTTAAGTAGGAGATGGAAGGTTAATGTTGGAGTTCAAGGTCTCAAGAAACATACAAACAACACAAGGAAGAACAAGAAGCTTGGAGTACAACACAATATAGAATGTATTACCAAGTGAAATGTACAAAAGATAAGTGATCTATTAGGGTTATAGGTGTACATACAAGCAAGGGAAAAAAAATTCTAAAGAGGGAAAAAAGCACCTTAGCAGTCCTAGGTGTGTTCACACACAGTACCAGAATATATCAACAAAGCCCCCTTGGGAGTGTTGGAATCAATGTCAAAATAGCACAAAAACCCTAATTTCTAGCAACCCTAATTTTTGGTACTTAGCCAAATTTTGGTCATAGAGGGTCAAAAATTATTATTAGCTCATTACATAGTACTTGAGGTGAGCTTTCATTTGGTATAGAACACTTTGTCATCAGAGGTCCAGAAATGCAAGAAAACCCTAACCCTAATTTTTGCTCAAAATGTTCTTTTTTCCCTATTATGAATCCTCACCTCATAAGCATCACATCTTATGATTTCCTCATTGCCAATTTAGTGAGATCCTTAAGTATTTTGTCCTGAAAAGTTGATCATTAATTTTAAATTATTGCATGTGTTTTTTGTGCTTTTCAAGGATTTTTTTGCTAAAGAAACTCTTAAGCTATAAATTAAGGGGTTGATGTTAATTCTAGGAATCAATCAATCATCATTGATCAAGGTCTACTCAGGCAGTGAGTGCTCTAACTCTTGGAGGTGGTGTTTCCAACTTTTGGTGCAGATTTCGAGGAGATTTTGGAAGCCGACCATCAATTTTTGTTGAGTTTTGTAAGTAGCAAGTCCAATTTTAGTTCTTCTTCTATTTTTGTTGCTATTCCAAGGCTTGTGCCTTCTACTTCAACACAAGAAGAAGATTATCTTGCTACTTAGGTCAATTTTTTATTTATGGTTTTGAAAACCCTATTTTTAGAATTAGGGTTTATTGTACGAATAACTCTAAATTGTTTCTATTCACTTCAATTGCATATACACACACTCTTCATACCTCTTAAGCACTTTATGCACAATTTCTTGTGTCTAGAAACCTAAATTCAGCCTAGATTCAATTTTATATTAGCATACATTCAATTTCATATCATTACACATTGTAATTTGACATTCATATTAGATATAGTGTGAAAGTAAGCACTCAACTTACTTTGACACTTTGAAAAATTGTGTATTCTCTCTCTATTTCTCATTCATCTAATTTTGAGTCTTAAGGTGTGTATGCTAAGGTTAATGTGTTGGAAGATCCTATAAACCTATGAATATTATTATTAGGGCCCACCTCACTTTGGCAAGATTGAGATCAGAGCATCGTTGACATACACCCTTAAAAAGATGAGCAATCAT
Organism: Ceratopteris richardii; assembly: GCA_020310875.1. Taxonomy (NCBI): domain Eukaryota; kingdom Viridiplantae; phylum Streptophyta; class Polypodiopsida; order Polypodiales; family Pteridaceae; genus Ceratopteris; species Ceratopteris richardii. The sequence continues at coordinate 131,973,967 of CM035440.1, read as the reverse complement.
AGACTTGAGAATGAAGATAAGCTTGAAGGAATGTCTAACTATCCAATGTGGATTTTTATGAAGATGAATTTGTTAGTATCTAAAGACTTCTAGAATATTGTCAATGACAAGTACCCAAGACTAAGACAAACAGGAGAGGATGTTTCTTCATCTTTCAAAATACCTTTTGCCCCAATTTCTACTCAACAAGAGGTTGTTGAAGAAGAAGAAGAAAGTCTTTCATCATCTGGAGTCCTGATACTACTAGATTACTTCCTATAGAAAAGCAATCCAGATGGGATTCACATGATGCACATGCACTTTCATTCATTGCTATGGGGGTCAAGAGGCTTATTATACCCCAAATCAGGTCATGTAGAACCTCTCATCATGCTTGGTTGGAGTTAGATAATCTCTATCAAAGAAGAAATCCTGCTAGGAAAGCTTATCTAAGGAGATAGTTAGCCAACACAAGGATGAAAGTTGGTGAGTGAGTTCAGTTACATATTTTGAAGCTCAAAGACTTATGTGATTAGTGACTTAATGTTGAATTCAATATTTCAGATGAGAAGATGGTAAACACATTTTTAAATTCACTTCCATCTTCATTTCGTTCTTTTGCATACACACATACACACACTAAACATAAATATGCATACACACACATAGAGACACACATACACATACATGCATACATAGGCATACATAATGCACATGCATATGCATACATACATGCATACACACACATACACACCCACATACACATATACACACATACACACACTCACATATACACCTACATACACATACACACACATATACATACTTATAGATACATACACACATATACATACATGCATATACACACACATACACACATGCATATACACATATGCATGCATACACACATGCACATGCATACACACATGCACATGCATACACATATGCATATACATATATACACACACATGCATATGCATATATATACACACACATATGCATATATATACACACACACACAGATAGAGACACATACTCACACATACACATATACATACCACATATGAAAACACATACACACATATAAAAACACATACACACACTAAACATAAATATGCACACACACACATACACACACACACGTACACACTCATACATACATATGCATACATAATGCACATGCATATGCATACATACATACATATGCATACATAATGCACATGCATATGCATACATACATACATGCATGCATGCATACACACCCACATACATATATACACATATACACACACTCACATATACACCTACATACACATACACACACATATACACATACACACACATATAGGTACTTACATATACATACACACATATACACACACACATACATATACATACATATACATATACGCACATCAGGTCACATGCATACCTGCCCACTAACATACACACATACATACACATGCATATAGACATATGCATGCATACACAATGCACACATACACATGCATACACACATACATACACATGCATATAGACATATGCATGCATGCACAATGCACACATACACATGCATACACACATACATAAACATACGCATACATATACACACACATACATATACATGCATACATATATACACATACATATATTGATTTCTAGCCCATTTTGTTTTATATGTAATGATATTATGGATCCTAGTAGAGAGAGAAAGGTGAAACTTACTCTCATAAAAAGTCTTATGAGAGGAAGAGTTCCGCCTGATACCTTAATGATTGTCATGCATGAGTACTCAGAGATGCCCAATGATGAGTTGGATTTTGCGATCTGGATGCTTACCTAGTGACCAGAGGAGGGCTCCTCTGCAGCTCCACATGCAGGAAGAGAACTATCTGCCCATAGGTATGTTTTTTTTCACAAATTTTTTTAATGATATTATAACACATATTTCTATTTATTTTTATATATCTATTTTCAAGACACCTATACCACCTCCAGATCATGAGAGCAGAGCACATGTGCCTATGAGGACATGCATAGGCACCCTAGGGCTAGAATGCGATATAGAGCTAGAGGGAAATATAGTGTATATAGGGAATGGATTGGAGTTCAAAAGAAGAGTGTGAGCATTATGTGACTCCTACCTACACCTTGTCCACTTGCAATGGAAGTAAGTATAAGTTTTACATATAAACTGAAATAAATATTTTATGTTTTATTTACATGATTTTTTTTTTGTAGTGAGCATGATGAGAGGGATAAAAAATATGTAGTTAGTTCACTTGAGATAGAATTTGGGACTGGGTGGTTGCATAAGTGGTGTCTAAAAGAGATGCAAACACTTATGGCTCATCATCATGATAATGCACGATATGTATTGCTTTTATTTGTTATATTTATACACACACATATATATACACAAACATACACACACATCAGGTCACATGCATACATGTGTATGTGTGTATGTATATATATGTGGATATGTGTATGTGTGTTTATGTATGTATGCATGTATATGAGAGGGAGAGAAAGGAGTGCAACTGGAGGTACACACATACATGCATACACACACATACACACATGCACATTTACACACACATACACATGCATGCAGACACACACATATACATGAATACACACATAGACACATACACATACATAATCATATGTACACACACACATAGACTCACATAATCATATATACACACATATATACACATACACATGCATACACACACATACACATAGTATACATACATACATACATACACACACACACACACACACACATATATATATATATATATATAAATGCACACAATATATATATAGATATATATATATATATATGTATAGATATATGCAGTATATATATTGTCATATATATATTTATATATATAGTATATATATATTCATATTTACATATAGCGCATATATATATATATATATATATATATATATATATATATATATATATATATATATATATATATATATATATATATATATATATATATATATATATGTGTGTGTATATATATATATGTGTGTGTGTGTGTGTACACACACACACGCACACTAGAATGAATCCAAGCAAACCCCAAATTCACCCTCAAATGAATGTGCAACTATAAGGTCATGGTAGTCAACCACAACACTATATAGCATATCGGCTCCATTATGCACAGTATCGACTCAATACTATGACATCCCCACTAATGTCATTAGTGCCCAATAGTGGTTATAGAACTCAAAGTGAATACATGCCCGCACACGCACCCACAATGCACACACACCACGAGCATGAACCCATAAGAAGCTCTGCGAACTGAGTTTCTATCACTTTCGGAAGTGATGGGCAAACTCAGCCCTAATGAAGCCTAGCACAAAATGCAAACAAAAGATATGAAAAATTATAGAAAATGCATAAAACCTATTTCAAAAACCCTAATTTGGAAACACTAATTTTGATATTAGGATTTTACAAACCCTAATTTAGCTTTTTTTCCATATGGTTGAAGGATATGTACACATTGCATCTATTCCTCCCACCACCTACTAGAGAGATGTCTCTCCTCCCAACCTTATGCCTCTATATATAGCTATTCGAATCAACGAGGACCATAATATATATAAAGATACATACACAAGTGTAGATAAATATGCATCACATATACATACCTACATGCACACATGTATACATATACATGCATACATATTTACATGTACACATTTACACATATACACATATACATATATACACATCACATATACATGCCTACACAATTATAAACACGCTTGCATATATTACACAAATGCGTATGCATACATACATGTGTGCATACTAACACATGTATACATATATCACACACATACATATACATGAAACACACATATGTGCATACTAACACATGTATACATATAATACACATGAATACACACACATATGCATATATACATGACAAAAATTTTGTCCTCGAAAATAAAGCTATACATAAAATTTTAGGCATACCCCCGAGCTTCATGTTCTAACTTAAAAGAACATGATTTCATCTCTCTGGTGGGATTCACTGATATTCTAGTTGAATAAAGGAGAATCTATTATTTGATACCCATTCAAATGATTCAAGTTATCGATAGATAACTAGAGTAGGATTTACTATCTAATCTACTCATATGTTTTCATTATTGCCATCATTTTGGTAAGACATCAATATAGTCTCATCTTCATTATCCTTATTGATTTCATTTATTTATTCTATTGTTAAATCAGTGTTCTCGTGAATGACATCATCTAATGATGGACTAATATCGATTTCTGGTAATTCCTCTTCATCATCAGTAGAATCAGCATGTAGAGTTCTTCATCAAGAAAATTAGTATGGTTGTCATGTACAATGATTCTAATTTCTCTTTGAGATGCCGATGTATTAATATCTGATGGTGAATCATCAAGAAGACTTTCTTCAATCTCTGTAACAATAAACTGTTCAAACAATGACCTACCTCTAGGTTGAACATGAATGACTTGCCACCAAGGATGAGCATCAAGGCTTTTATAAAAAAATGCTTGTTCAATATGCCTAGGAAGAATATATGGTTCTCTAGTAGATTGCATTACCTTGGAAGAATCAATTGCCCAAAACATAGATAATTCCTTTCTCAATGTGGAATTACTTCCTTTATACTTGGCTCGAAACTACTCAACCTTCAAAATGACCTATCAAAATATATAAACAAAAAACCATTATTAGGTGCTTAAAAAATAATAAACTCTGTCATAAAAAATATAAACTTTTTTTACCTATTTGAATATACGAAATGATATTTCATAGATACCAACAATGGTTCCCACGTAACCAAGTTTGCCATCTATAAGGTTTGTGTCTTTTGAGCTAGCACGTGATATTTGCTTGAAAGAAGCAACAATACTAGAATCCTCTGTTTTACGTAAAGAATCAATAGCTTTTATTCTAATATGTTGTCCCAAAGCCCACATATTAGTGAACATTCAAGCCTGCAAAAGAGATTAAATTAGTAAAGCGAAACTAATATACATATATGTAAAAAATAGAATATTATTAAAATAAAATTACCTTTCGTTCACAACCTATCATTAACTCTCTTTGCTCATCTGAGATTTCTTCATTATTTGCATTGGCTTGTTGCAAACGAGTATATAGCCAATCTGTGAAAGAAGATATACTTGTTATCTCATTATTATCGACATTATGTCTATATCTTTTGTTTCTCAGTCTTTTACTTTGGAGATTTTTAAGTTCCTATTCGTACTCGCTAACGAATGCTTGCATGCATTTGCTATTATATGCTACAAAAGTAGAAACATCATTTTTTTTCTTGTAATGTAAATAAAAATGGAACTCCCCTACCTGATACTACATCGTCTGTTATTTTTTAAGAAGATCATTGGTCCATGCACGTAGAGCTTCTTCATGAACTCTTTCAAGGTACTCACTAACATAATACATGCACTCCTCAAGCATCCAACCCTTTGCCATGGATCCTTCTAGTTTCGCTCTTTGTTGCACATAAACTTTTAATATTCCCATAAGTCGCTCGATCCAAAACATCAATCGAGTGTTGACAACACCTGCAATCTCTATTTCATCCATAAAATGGACTAATAAATGAACCTGGATATCAAAAATTGAAGTAGGAAGCTCTTTCTCCATCAAACATAGTAGCTCTTTGCATTCACCTTTCTTTTGTAGGATCGAGTCTTTGTCAATCTCTTCTGATGTAATCCACCTATACACATCATAAAAAAATTATAAAGAAATTAATTATAAAATAAAAGATATCAAATAGTCATATATATTAAATATAAAAGTATCATAATTACCTTATAAGCAATCCAAGACGATAGATCACATCTCATAATCCTTTTGTTGTACATCCATTGATAATCAAAGGTAAAATGTGCTTTAAAGTGTTATGCCAATCATGCATCTTTAACCCAGATAAGCTCTTATCATCCATAGTAAACATGTTATGGAAGCATGCTCCATATCATGTAGGAGTCTGAATCAACTAAATCCTATTGTTGATAGTATGCATCTCTTTTGTCGTAAGTATCCAAGGAGCAAGTGCATAAGTCATTTCCTGTCGATGTCTATCAAAAGATGGACATAAATTTGGTTCTGAGTTTTGGTCCTTCAAATCATTCCTTGATGCTATGGTGTCTTTTAATCCAAGAAGATGCTACCATAATGAATAACCAATATTCTTGAATATATGCATAGGATCAAGAAGATGATAGACCTTTAACTCTCTCCAATACTCCAAAGAATACCATATCAATATATTCTCTGAAAGTGCCAATTTTGCTTTACCTCTCTTCACATTCTCATTATCTTTATCATCACTGAAAATTTCTGATTCTGGATCTATAAGAGGCCCATCTGTCCATTTTCGATACCAATCCATAGGCTTCATTGGTTTTGGACACTGACCTGTTTCAAGCTTTCCATTAAAATGTATCGCTTCTCTTTTACATCTTAATGCATGATCATCAAGCAAGAATCATCGATGTAGAAGATAATATTTTTATTGAGATTCTTACTATAAATTGATCTCAACCAATCACCACAATATGGATGAGCTTTATAACCCTTAGTAGATATTCATACATCATACAAACAATAAAAATATAATTCGACTAACTCACATATATTTGTACGCATATTATATAAAAAAATTACATCGATACCTAAACAGACACCATATCTTGGAAAATTGTGAATAGTCCAAGCCACAATGCCATGAGCCATAATATATCTTTCATTGATGCTTTTCGATACATCAATGACATTAATGCCTCTCCATAACTCTTGGAGATCATCAATGAGAGAGGCAAGATATTTATTCATATCTTTAGCTTGTCCTTTTCCTAGGATTAAAATTCAAAGCATTAAATGTTCTTTTTTAATGCTAAGATATGGTGGAAGATTGTAGTTTATGACTACCACTGGCCATGTTGACCATTTACTAGATTTCATGGAAAATAGATCAACCCTATCTAATGCAACTCCTAACTTTAGATTATGTGGTTTTTGTGCAAAATTAAGCCATGTAGAATCAATATGTTGAAAAGCTGCACTATCTGTTGGAATTCTGATTATTCCATCAGTACTTTTATGATCATGTCCCCATGTCAAAAACTTTGATAATTCGGGGCTTTGAAACATATGTCTAATCCGTGGAGCCAATGGAAAATGTCTCAATACCTTTTTTGGGATTTTACCTTCTTCGTCCTTGTATCGAGGAGATTGACATTTTGGACATGTCAAAGAGTCTGCATATTCACCTCTATCTAAAATACAATCATTAGGACATGCATGTATACACTGATAATCTATACCAAGATTTTTTATTATCTTCTTCATTTCATCATGTGAGATAGGAAGAATATTCTGACTTGGTAAAAACTTTTCAGGTAATAACCTGTAAGTTCATGAAAAAAAGTCATATTAATAAAAATAAATAAACAAACATACATGTATATATATGTATATATATGTATATATATGTATATATATGTATATATATGTATATATATGTATATATATGTATATATATGTATATATATGTATATATATGTATATATATGTATATATATGTATATATATGTATATATATGTATATATATGCATATGTATATGTATATGTATATGTGTATGTGCATGTGGATGTATATATGCATGTGTGTGCATATATGTATGTGTATGCCTATGTGTATGTGTATGCATATATGTATGTATGTGTATGTGTGTATGTATGTGTATGTATGTATGTGTATGTATGTATGTGTATGTATGTATGTGTATGTATGTATGTGTATGTATGTATGTATGTATGTATGTATGTATGTATGTATGTATGTATGTATGTATGTATGTATGTATGTATGTATGTGTATGTATGTATGAATGTGTATGTGTGTATATTTGATTTCGTTTCTAATTTTCTTTTTGTTTATTGTGATATGTAGACTTTCGCATAGATATCTAGACCACTAAAACATTTGGTTGTCTCCCATTTTATAGTCAATCAATTTCCTACCATGCTCACTAAAACTTACATATTTTTTTACAAATATAAAGTATTAGTTAGCTATGGAGGTATTAGGTAGTTTGGAAAATAGGAGAAGCAAATTTATTTGGAAGACTTGGAAAGATGGATGAGTAGTTTTAGAGGATGGGCGGATAGAAAGCATCCATTCAATGCAAGTTCTTGTTCTTACCTTAGCTAAGATAAAAACAACGACCTGCATTGAATGGACACTTTCTTTCCACCCATCCTTTAAAATTGTTCTTCCATCCTTCAAAATCTTCTAAATAAATTTGCTTCTCCTATTTTCCAAATGACCTAATACCTCCATAGCTAACTGATACTTAATATTTGTATGCAAAATTCATAAAGGAGTTAGCAATGTAGGTATTAGGTCGACTAGAATAGGATATGCAGATGTGTCAGGAAGATTCTAAAGGCTAGGTGGACATAATATCTTCATTCAATACAGGTATGTACAATTTGGCCGTACTTTCACACCATGTGTATGTATGTATATGTGCGTGTATGTTTATATGTGTGTATGCATTCATGTATATGTGTATGTCTATGTATTCATGTATTTATATGTGTATGTGTAAGCATGTATATATATAAATAAATATAAAATTAAAAATTATACCTTAATAGTGCTGAAACAGATACATTATTCCATCCAAAATGATTTTGAAGGTTGAGAATAAGTAAGGTTGCACTTAGTCGTGTCAAGCAACTTCCTTCATATACATGCTTTAGACATTCCTCTCAAAGATATTTCTCATTTTTAGAAATATCAATGCTCTCACTAACATTTTGATACCAATCCTCAATAAAATCTGCCATGCCATCATCTTCATCATTGTCGCACAAATCTTGTACTTTATCTTCTTTTGAATATAGATCTTTCAACCTTGCATATTCCACAGGATCACTTTTGTGTAGCCTCCTCATAGAAGCTTCTAATAAACGAGGAATATCATCAACATCATACATTGAAATCTACACACATTAATAAAAATCATCAGTATTTCATACATGAATGAAGTAAACTTTAACCATAAAATAAATATGCAAGTTATTTTGAAAAGAGATTGAAATTAGAGTTTTTCAATGCAACACAAGATAGGTCCCCTTGGAGGTCTATGCCATCCATAATTCACTAATAATTCATCACCAACACGTAACGAAGTAATAGCATTGACATCTATGCATCTTGCTACATCTCTACTCATGTATGGTGATTCATGACTATTTTCATGCTCCTCAAATGTGCAATTAGTCATTGAACTATTACGTAACCCTCGACTACTATTTATTAAACCTGCTATATTTCCATGCATGTAAGGTCTTCCATCAATATATAATCTTTCATTTTCTGCATGTGAAATCCCTCTACTAGTAAGGGATGTTGCATTCAAGCATATTCCATAAGTGCTCATGCTTTGAACATAATGTGCAAGTCGATGCCAATCTCCCCATCCATATACAAGACCACCAACCAAATGACATAAGAGTGACTTCAAAGTCCAGAGGTACATACAAATCCTCTACAATAAAGAGACCACGACCAACACTAGTAATAGTGGATGGAGCAATCATATAGCGATTACCCCCAAAGTTAAAAACCTCTCCATGTAAAGGAAGTGGTCCTCTATTCCATCCTCCATATTCTTCTATCATATGTTTGTATTAGAGAACCATCATAAGTTGGCAATGGATAATCTCCAGCTGCTCCATTCTCTAAACCAGGAGGTAGAGGATTTCTAGAGACCTTTGCTTGTAATTGATGAACAACAAGTCCGTGACGTGTACGAGGTATATTAGCATTATGAGTATGAGAATTATTATCATCATCATCACCATCATCGAGCAGATATTCCTGTATATCAACAATAATTTGATTTTGTATATGGTTTTAAAATAAAATAATGACATTAATTTATAGAAAGAATACATACCCAAGCATTATCATGTTGACTAGGTGGTGGTGCACGCTCAAAAGTACCATACCCTTCCTCATGTTCAATACATTCCAATCATGGTCTTCGATACGTGGCATAGCAAAACTTACACCAACATATAATATGCTCTTGATAGTAAAATTCATCATAATTCCTATCAGAGGACACATGTGAAGTTGTCGCATGGATAGGAGGTGGTGGAGTGCTCTCTGATTGATCAGAATCTGATTATAACAATAAAAAAACATATATCAGTTATGTATCTATCAATTTTATTTAAAATTAAAAGTTTGATATACTTACAATATATAGTCCTTGCATGATTGACCAATCATGTGGTGCTTGCTTCAAACCATATAATGCCTTTGTCAACCTGCACACTTGGTTTTCATGCCCTTTCTGCACAAAGCCAGGGGGCTGAAAAACATACACTTCTTCATGTAAGCACCATTCAAAAATGTAGTTTTGATGTCCAATGATGTGCATTCCACAACCATGATGAGCTACAAAGTGCACATATGCTATGAATAATAGTCATTCGGCATGTAGGAGCCAAGGTCTCATCAAAATCAATGCCTCTTTCTTGAGCATAACCCTTTGCAACAAGCCTAGCCTTATACCTGTCAAATGTTCCATCATGTTGACACTTCAGCTTGTATACCCACTTAGTGCCAATGGCCTTCTTGCCAGGAGGCAAGTCACATAAAGACCATGTACCATTTTTCATAATAGCATCATATCTTGATTGCATAGCAACCATCGAATTTTCAAGAATTTGTGCTTCATCAAATGAAACAGACTCATTCTCATCACATAGACTAGAGGCAGCCATAGCATACCAATCTAATGCAAAAGAAGCACTATGAGAGCCTGAATGAGTACGATATGATAGAGGTGCATCTAATTTGCTATCTCGCAAAGTTTGCACTAGCCATTTAGGCATAGTTTTTGCCTCCTCTATATCACTTCTCGCATCAACAAGTGCATCATGTAAATTTGCATCAGAAATGGAATGATTTGCATCATCACATGAAACCTGTAAAGGCTAAGAAGTTGCCTCATTATGACCATCACTAGACTATCCTCCTATAAAAAGAGGCAACAAGGTGTCATACATGTCTTTGGAGCTAACCAATGTCTCCTTAGTACATGAAATTAATGGCTGAATAGCATCTTCCACAAAAACAACATCATAGGTAACCAGAATGCATTTAGTATGTGGATGATATAGACAATGGGCTTTGCTTTTAGAACTGTATCCAACAAAAATGCATTTCACTACTTTATCATCCAATTTCCTACATTGTTGTTCAGGAACTTATGCATATGCCAGACACCCAAAAACATGCAGGTGAGCAACAGATAGCTTGCAACCATAACAAGCCTCATATGGAGTGATAGACCGCAATGCTTTAGCGGGACATTTGTTAAGTACATATGTTGCACACATAACCGCCTCAAGCCAGAAACTATGTGGTAAAGCTTAACTCTTGACCATACACCTTGGCATCTCCATGAGTGACATGTTCTTCCGTTCAGCAAGTCCATTCTATTGAGCTGTATATGGAACTATACATTGATGTTTTATCCCACGTTCAATAAAAAATGCATTAAAATCAGAAGACATATATCCCCCCCCCCGATCAAAATGGAGGGTGCCCATTTTACATGCTGACAGATTTTCAGCCAAAACCAAAAACTGTTTTAAGCACATAGACACTTCAAAATTTGCTTTCAATGGATATACCCATGCATGCTTGGAAAAATCATCAATGAAAGTCACGAAGTAAAGATAGTTTCCAAAAGAGGGTGTCTGCATAGGACCACAGACATCACTATGAACAAGCTCCAATTTTTGAGTAGCTTGAACTGAAACATCTTTTGGAAACAAGGAATTCTGCATTTTGCCCAAAACACAGCCTTCACACACATGTTTACCACGTGCCTCAATTTTGGGCAGAGAGGACACCATTTCAGATTTTTGCAGGTGTAGCAAACTAGCAAAATTCAGGTGACCAAAGTGTGCATGCCAAAGCTTTGCATCTAACATAGCCTGAGAATCATGTACTGCACATGTTGAATCATTCATAGATTTTTCATAGTCTATGAGCTTATATAGCCCACGACATAAAATGCTAGAAGCAATAATGATGTCACCATTTGACAGATCATGAATTGTACATCTGTCATCAACAAATTTCATAACCAAGCCAATCTTGGCTAAAGGTGAAACTGATAACAGATCCTTCTTGATCCCTGACACAAATAAAGCATTCGATAATGTAAAAGAATGACCATTAGTAGTAGTGAGAATGATCTTACCAAGTCCCGTGATAGAATAAGAGGAGTTGTTGGCACATGTGATACTATTCCCTATAGGGGCAGCTCGAGTGAAGTGAAGAAATTGTGCTACGAGGTAATATTTTTGGTTGCCCCACTATCAAAGTACCAAGTATTTGAGTCTATTGCAGACATACATTGTTCATGAGGAGATGGTTCATAATTGCAAACAGTCGCAAATGCCCATTCTTCATTTTGCACAAGATTAGCAAAGTTTGTTTTGGGTGTAGAGGCCTCTGCAACAACCAATCCATCCTCTTTCTTCGTTGCCTCTTTAGCAACTAGTTTTGGACAACTCTTTATGACATGATCATTTCCTTTACACTATTTGCAAAACAATTTCTGCTTTTCTGTTTTCTTATCGTCTCTGTCATCCTTCTTTGATTGTGCAAAATTAACAGATTTTTGCTTACTAGTAGAAGAGCTCCATTTACCTTTACGACTAGCCAGGAAAGCTTGATCTAGAACACACATAATGGACCTGTTCTGCCTAGATTGATCTTCCTACAACAAAATAGATACTAACTCTTCAAATTTTAAGGCATTTGGATTTCTTTTAATCATCAAATGAAAAGTAGAAGTAAAACTTTGATATAAGTCAGGAAGACCATTTAGAATAGTCTGCACAAGTGAACTGTCGGGCAAGACTTCATCAATAGAGATCAATTGTTCCCTCAAATCTTTGATCCTTGTCAAAAAACTATCCATGGAATCTCCTTCATTCATGTGCTCACTCTCCAATTGTTTTTGGAGGTAAGCAACACAAGCCTCATTCCTTGCTTGGTATAAAGTGGTAAGTGTATCCTAAGCATCCTTATATGTTTTGCAAGAGCGAATTTGAGGAATAATGGCACTTTTGATAGACAAGGCTATCAATGCATGTGCCTAAGCATCTCTGCCATCCCAAAGATTTTTTTGCAATAGGTGCAATAAAAATCGTAGCACGAATAGGAATCTAAAGAATATCATCATCTTCAATGTTGGCTACATCACCTTCAGCAATTGTGTTTGTAGGTGTAATAGGACGTTTTTCAACACCATGCACAATATTTCACAATCCTTTTGCAACCAATATATGATGCATCATATAAGCCCATAATGGGTAATTGGTACCGTCCAACTTATCCTCAACAACCAACATATGGAATACATCATTGTTTTAAGCCATGGCCATTGACTAAAATACCCTGATGCAAAAAAATGAATGTATCTCAAAAAGTTGAACAGAACTACCTGTCGAGTTCTACTCAACTTATAGCAAACTTCGAGATGCTTATACTAGAAAACCAAAACTTGTATATATCCTTGGCAACAAAAGACAAAATTTCTTGCACAAGCACTATGATAATGTGTTTGAAGGTCGAAACAAGCTCAGATCACGATTTTGGCACTAGAAAATGAAGCTATTTTGAACTCCTAATCACCCTGAGTATGCTCATCAAATTTCTTATGATTTTGAGAATGTGATCAAAGAGGTGTCGACGACACCCTAGATGAAGCACTGACCTATTCTGATACCAATCGTTGGAGTTTGAGGTCTACGGTAGCACACGAACAACACAAGAAGAAGAAGAAGCTTAGATCACAACACACAATACTGAACGTATTACCACTAGAATGTACAAAGATATGTAACCCGTTAGGGCTATAGGCATATATACAAGCTAGGGGGAAAAAACCTCCTAAAGAGGGAAAAAAGTGCCCGAGTATTCCTAGTGTGTTCACGCACATCACTACCTAAATATATCAACATCTATCAGAGTTGGTGCATCCTGACTTGTGCAAAAGAATGCCTACACATGCCTTGGGTGGATCTTCCTACTTCATATTACTCATCAACAACTATAGCAGAAAGATGTGGGCATACTTCCTTTGCAATAAGGCTCAAGATTTTGGAAATTTTAAAGAATGGATTTGGCTTGTTGAAACTAGATCAGGGAAGAAGATGAAGGAATTCAGAACATATAGTGGTGTATAATGAAATGAAAGCAATCTTGTTGCTATGCACCTTGCATCATCAATGGGATACATTCTACACAGTTATTAGCAATAGTGCACCTAGTGGTAAACTGGTCTATGATGACATATGTGGAGCACTCTTGAGTGAGGAGATCCATAGAAAGTCTATGGCTGGCTTAGAATGGAGATGCATAAAATTTTCGTGATTCTTACCAAGGAAAGAATCAGCAACGTGGCAAGAGCAAGACCAAGGAAAAGAATAAGAGTAGAAGTAAATCAAGGAAGAGGGATATTGAGTGCCATTATTGTCACAAGAAAGGACATATGAAGAAATATTGCTCTACCTTAAAGAATGCTAAAGGTAAATGATAGAATGTTAGTGGACATGTTAAACAATTACCTATACCATCTTCTTCGACTGTAAAGATAGAAGAAATTAATGCTATTTTTTATGATGGTGATGTGTTGACACTTGATAGTAGTGTGCCCATTGAGGCTCTTATGGTTGATTCTCTTTCCCACATGTGGATGCTATATTTTGGTGTTTCTTTCCCTGTCACACCACATAAAGAATGGTTCTCTAGCTATGTAGCAAAGCCTCTTGGTACAATGAGACTTGGTGACTCTTACCACTATGATGTTGCTGTGATTGGAGATGTGGTTGTGCAGTTCATTGATGGTTCAAAATTCACTATGTATAATATATGCCATGTATCTCAGTTATCACATAGCTTGATGTCAATTGGTCAACTTGATGACCTTGGTTATAAGATGGTTTTCTATGCTCAGTACTTTCGCATATCAAAGGGCAATATGGCGATTGCAAAAGGAAGCAAGTTTGGCTCACTTTATCCTTTATTTGTATCACACTTGTTAGTTGTTAATAAACAAGTTATGGCTTGTATTTTCATGGTTGTTTGGGCCACATATCTCATAGTGGAATGGAAAATATTTCTCATTTTGGCTCCTTACTTATGTTATCTTTCTCTAAATTTTCATTTTGTGAGCATTGTCAATATGGAAAGCAAACTAGGAATGTGCATAAGATGCGTATTGGCTCTTCAATTCAACCTTTAGATCTTTTTCAATAGATGTGTGTGGTCCTATCCCCACAAGGTCATTAGGTGGTCATCTTTACTTTGTCACTTTCGTAGATGATGCTACTAGAAAATTTGTCACTTTCGTAGATGAGGCTACTAGAAAAGTCTAGGTATATCCTATCAAATCAAAGGATGAGGTATTCCCTACTTTTAGAAAATGGATTGCTTTAGTTGAGACTAAAAAAGGAACTAAGCTCAAGGCTTAACATTCAAATAATGGGGGTGAGTATACCTCCCATGAATTCAATCTTTTCTGCCAGTCTAGAGGAATTTGTAGATAGTTTACGGCTCCTTATACCCTAGTATAGAATGGTGTAGTAGAAAGGATGAATTTAACTACTTAAGATAATGTAGTTTCTATGTTGCATCATGCAAACCTTTCACAAGGCTTTTGGGCAGAAGCAATGTTGACTACAATTCATGTGGTTAACCTTTCACCTAGTACTGCCAAAGGTCTCAAAGTGGCACAAGAGTTATGGACAGAGAAGCCACCATAATATGATCATCTTTGAGTTTTTGGGTGTGAAGTGTATATTCATATACCCAAGAATCTTAGACAAAAGATGGACCATAAGTCAAAGAAATGCATTTTTCTTGGATATGGTCGTGTAGGCCTATTTGGATATCCCTTATCGAATCCTAAAACAGGACCAGTGATTAGAAGTAGTGATGTCATTTTTATGAGTCTAAGATGCATAAACAACCCATTAAGGAGTTTGAAGTGAGAAGAGTGGTGTTTGAGGGTGCTAGTTCTCTAGCAAACATGCATAAAAATGTTGCACATAGGGATATTCAAGAGAATGTCCAATCAGATCATTCTGCAAATGGTCTTGTTTAGCAACCATTGAGATGCTCTGCATGTGTCTTGCATCCACCTGATATATTTATTCCAGGTTTGGATTGTTTTATGATAATAGCTGTTGGTTAGCCTTCTTGATACAAAGAGGCTATGTGGACAAAGGATCATGTCAAGTGGGAGCATGCCATGAAGAGTGAGTTGGATTCTATTCACAAGAATGGTACTTGGGATTTAGTACCTTTGCCAAATGGAAGGAAAGCTTTACCATGTAAATGGGTATGTAAGCTGAAACTTAGATCAAATAGTGCTTCTCCAAAGTATGAAGCACGACTTGTTGCAAGGGTTTTAAGCAACAACATGGTGCTGGTTTTGAGGAAATCTTCTCTCCAGTAGTCAAGATGACTACTTTACACAAGTTGCTTGGGTTTGTTGCAATGGAGGACTTAGAGCTAGTCCAAATGGATGTGAAACGACTTTCTTACATGGAGATCTTACAAATGATTTCTATATGGAACAAATAGAGGGTTATGTAATTCTTGGCAAAGAAAGTCTAGTTTGTAAGCTGAACAAGAGCTTATATGGACTTAAATAATCCCCTATACAATGGTACCAAAAGTTTGATGCTTTTATGAAGTCTCAAGGCTATTCTTGAAGCAATGAGGATCATTGTCTCTACAGAAAGATATGCTCAAGTGGCTGCTTGACATGCTGTATGCTTTATGTCGATGATATTTTGATTGCTGGGAAGTCCTCTTATGACTTGCCATTTCTAAAAAAGAAGTTGAGTGAGACATTTGATATGAAGGAGTTGGGGGATGTCAAACATATTCTTAGCATGCACATTACTTGTGATAGGAGTAAAAGATCTATATACCTGTCTCAAAAGAGTATGTATCCAACGTACTTCATAGGTTCAATATGCAGGGTGGAAAGACATTGAGTACACCTCTACCCACATATGTGAAATTGAGCAATGATGATTGCCCCAAATCAGATGAGGAAAAGGAATTCATGACCAAAATTCCTTATTAATCTATTTTTAGTAGTCGTATGTATGATATGGTAGCTATGAGACCAAACATCGCATTTGTAGTAGAAGTTGTGAGCAGATAGTAGTCGTATGTATGATATGGTAGCTATGAGACCAAACATCGCATTTGTAGTAGAAGTTGTGAGCAGATATATGTCTAACCCTGGCAAGAAACATTGGGAAGCGGTCAAGATGATTTTGAGAAATATTATTTGCATTAAGGAAAAGTGTCTATGCTTATGTAGAGGAAAGGGATCCGTTATTGGTTACACATATTCTGATTATGCTAGTTGTGTACACAATCAAAAGTCTACATCAAGTTACATTTTTTATTTTGTTGAAGGTGCCATCTCTTGGAGATATCGTCTTCAAGAATGTACAATTGTTTCCATCACAAGAGCACAATATGTTGCAACAAAGTGAGGCATGTAAGGAAGCACTGTGGCTTTCTCGTCTTGCTTGTGTTATGGGTCTACCTCATCATGTACCTCATTTGCTCAATGATAGTCAGGGTGCCATTGCTTTGGCTAAGAATCCAGCCTATCATGCATAGACCAAGCACATTGAGATGAGGTATCACTTCATTAGAGATTTCTTAGCCACTGAGCACATTATTCTTGAGAAGATTCATACTTGATATAATGTTGCAGATGCTTTGACTAAAGCTCTATCACAAGATAGCTTTTGGCATTGTTGTCACTTGATGGGGTTTACTTGATTCATGATCTTACACAGTTTCTTGTATACAGTTTAACATGTCCCTCAGGTGGGAGTTATAACTTATATACTTACACTCGGGTATTCTTTATCATTCTTCATTTTTTGCCCATAGTCACTTTGGACATATTGGTCTTTAGTGGGACATTGTTACCTTCTAGTGTCCATGTGAAAGGCCAAATGACCGACATACACTTTTGTATATCTTCTTTAATAAAACATATAGTGGCTTGGTCAATCAAAGACTACAAGTTCAACCACATTTGTAAAACCTAGGAAATTTGTGTTTGTGCTCTCTTGTGTACTATGTGCTTTCAACGTATTCTATAACCCCCGTGGGGAGTGTTTTGTGCGGCATTTGGAGCTCCATTTTGTACTGTGAAGGTATCATCATGGAGCTCTTGAAAAGGAGAATCCAACATAGTGTGTCGCCATCATAGTACTTCAATCTGCCCAATAGGTTAAATGCACATTCATTTCCTTTAACATGCTCCTATCAATTTCAACTATATAACTATTCTTCCTCTTTGCCATCCAACTTTCTTGGGGAGTATACCTACAAGTCACATGCCTCTTGATTTCCCGGTCGTGCAAGAAATCACAAAATGCATTGGAGAAGTACTCTCCACTTCCATTGGAGCTTAGGGTTTTGATGTAGCATCTTGATTCCTTCTAGACTTGAGCCTTGAACTTTTTAAATATCTCAAACATCTCTGATTTTTGTTTCATACAATATGATGTCACTTTCCTTAAGTATTCACCTATGAAAGTGACAATGTACTTGTTAGAGGGAATAGAGGGCTCCTTTGTTGGCCCTCACACGTCTATGTGCACAAGGTCTAACACACCATATGCTACATACCCACTCTTCTTGAAGCATTTCCTAGTAGACTTTCCAGGTTGGCAAGCTTCACGTATCTCATGCAACATTTATACCCTTTACCTATATCAAGAGTGACCATTCTTACTTCTTTCTTTCCTTTGGCTATCAGCTCATAGCCATTCCTTGGGTCTTCAATGAATAGAGATTGGATTCTTTGTAATAATGGGAACATGCAATAACTCATATATACTCCTTGCTTTGTGGTTGCCTTCAAGCTTGAAATTTCTCATTTTTTGTATCTCATGCTCTGTATTGTCACCGTTCTCCACAAAGCCACTTTTCTTGGGTGCTTAATAGTTGCTAAGGAATTCCTCCCTTCTTGACATGTGGTTACTTGATCCATTATCTATATACCACAATTCATCATGTTTTTGGGCACTACTATGCTTCATAGATAACAAATTCTCATTCTCTTATGTGGTTGAAGAGTTAGCATACTTACCTTGCCCTTTGTAGCTGTTCCCACCTCAATTTTATGAAAAATGTTTGGCATAGTGTCCTTGATTCCCCCAATTGAAGCATCCATTTGAGTTGGAGTAGTGTCTACCTCCATATCTGCCTCCTCTACCTCTATCTCTTTCTCTTCCTCTTGAGGATTGAACTTCATCTTGACTTGGTTGGCTCCCTTGATTGCTTGGTTACCTTGTTGATATTTGCTTCTACCTCCTCCTCTCGATCCACCTCTATAGCCTTTCCATTTTCCTTCTTTGCCTACATAGAAGATTTGATCTTGTTTTCCCATAATGTTTTGGAATACCTAATGGCTTCTAATCCTCCTTGGATGTGATAGATGTGAGAAAGAATGATACGTTATATTCTCACAAGAGCCTTCACTTGCCTTGATCCTTTGATGATGTTAGAAGCTCCCCCTTGCTTTAGATGTTCCTCCAAGATTTGTTGGTCTTTGCGTCAAACCTTGGATCTCCTCCAACTTCAAGGCCTCCTCTTGATGTCTTAATTGTTCCAAGATGAGCTTTTACACCACTTACGGAGAATATCCACTTGAAGTTGTAGCAAAAGTATGATGGAACCTTCCTAGGGCCTCACAATTGGATGCCACAATAAGCCAAATGCTCATTGTTATTGAGTACTATGTTATATATACTCAATACTCCATTATAAAGTAACCACAAATGATCCATGCTACTCTAAGTTGTAAGCACTCCATTATGAAGAGAAGCCATTGGGAGAGCCTAGAAATTTTGGAACCTTCCTAGGGCCTCACAATTGGATGCCACAATAAGCCAAATGCTCTTTGCTACTAAGGACTATGTTATATATACTCAATACTGCACCATAAAGTAACCACAAATGATCCATTCTACTCTAAGTTGTAAGCACCCCATTATGAAGAGAAGCCATTGGGAGAGCCTAGAAATTTGTAGAATCCTAACTTCCAAGATACATGGGGTCTACGTGTGACCATTGATGGTAATAGATGATCTTTGTGAGCCTGCCCATAAGGATAGGCAAAGTTTGTTGGTTTGGCCCAATCTAGTCTTATACAATCCGATAGTGTGGTCCGATAATTTTGGAAGAGAAGTCCATAAATCCATAAGAGTGGCTCGATGATTTTGGTGTTCGGAGATTTCGATGTTCTGGGGATTTTTGATGATTTAGAGATTTGGTGTGCTAGAGAATGAAGCCTCCTAAAATCTCTGGCACAATTTGTGTACCTATAAACCCTTTGTCTAAAATCTATCTAGATCACCATCCAAGCTCCATATCAGAAGTGTGTGAGTGGACAACACCATCTTTGTAGTTTCATTGCACTTGGCAATTCGAGAATTTGAGCTCTCTATCTCTCTATCTCAACATTCTTATATTTGACTCTCTTCTCAACTATGTCTATTCATCCATTCCATTCTTCTATTGTTTCTTACATGGTATTAGAGAATAGGGGGCTTTGAGTGGTGTAGAAGTAGAAACACATAAGTTGTAGAGGCTTTAACCATATAAGAGAGAAGATTTCAAGGGATGCAGCATCATCTATGATTGGGAATCAAGGCGGTTCATCAACAGGAGTAGGTGGAGCACTAGCAGAAGCAACAATGATGATGGTCATTCCAACGTTGTAAATATGACCACCACCCTTCATGGAAGATAAATTTGATGGTATGAATTACACCCTATGGAAGTTCAAAATCACTTCTATCCTTAATTCTTATGAGCTTCTAGAAACTGTTCTTGGGACTGATCATGAGCCCCTAGAAACACCTGATCCAAATAATCCTATTTGAATGATTCCTCTCAATGTCGTTCTTCTACATGCTTGGAAATGTAGAAATGTAGATGTGATCTATGCTCAATTACAAGTACTATTGATACTGTTCTGACTCTCATTCAACATACTTCTACAGCTTGTGAGGCATGGAAAATATTGAGAAATCAATATGAAACCAGTAATCATACACGGATTCAGAACTTGTAGAATTAGTTAACAACAAAAAGGTTTGTTGATGGGGGGATTGTGGAGGTGTTTATGATCACATGAAGAATCTACGGGATCAAATGGTAGGAGCAAGTGTAAAAAAGTCAAGCGAGGAGCTATCTCGACATTGTCTTTGAATATGTTCACCAAAGTTTGATGGTCTGGTTACTTCTCTTAATACTCAAATAAGACCGCAACCTCTTAACTTTTGAAGAATTCAGCACCTTACTCATGGAGGAGGAGTTGTAGCTCAAGGTGAGGATTGGGGGAGATGTCACATTCACTACAAATGCCAAAGGAGGCAAAGAAAATCCTTCAAAAGGTGTTGATAGAAAGAAGAATGACAAAAATAATTTCAAGGCATAGTGTTTCCAATGCAAGAAGAAGGACCATAAAATCCAAGACTATCACATAAAGAAGGTAGAAGAGAAGAAATGCTCTTAAAAAGGTAGCAAGGGCAAGGAGCTTTCCAACAATCTAGAAATAAATCTTGAATTATTTTTTACCCTTGAGGAGGTATGCTCATCGATTGAAGGTTAAAGAATAGATGACTCATGGGTGTTGGACAGTGTGCCTCTCGTCACATGACAAGCAAAAAAGACCTTTATTGTTCCTTATAGCCTCTAAAGGAACCCATTATAGTAAAAGTATGCAGTAATGCAAGATGTCCTCCATACGGTGAAGGTATGGTTTCTTCCATTTATTCTAATGGGGATATCATAAAGCTTTCAAATGTGTTGTATGTTCCAAAAATTAAACAAAATCTACTTTCAATAGCTTCTATAACTGATCAAGGTCATGAAGTGTCTTTTAGGAAGATAGCTGCATGCTTATTGGTTATGCTTTGGACAAGAAAAGGTGTGGGTGCTACAACCCAAATACAAATGAGTTTAAGGTATCCAATGATGTAGTGTTTGATGAACTTAAGCCATGGTGTGCTTCCAAAGATGCATTATAGGATGAAGAAACTGAAGAGGGAAAGAGGCAGAGACATGCAACTAGGGTTCAAGAAAGCTTGGAAATCAATGGCCCAACCATCCAAAGGACTTCAAACATGGATCAATCCATCAATCAATAAATCAACATAAAGGGAAGTCAAGATTAGTAGATCTTGATGAAGAAGTTAACGAAACAGAAGACATTGAAGAACCAATCTAAAAAAGGGGAGCTACATCAAAGGCAAAAATAAAAAAACCAATGTAAAGAAGATTCATTCAACCTAAGGGAGAAGAAAAAAGGTCATCAAAGGCAAAGCATCCCAGCTCAACATTAATCAATGATAGCTTTATTTCTAGGCATTACACATTCATGTCTATGGTTATCAAATACCAAGAACACTCCACCTATGAAGAGGCCAAGGATAGAAAGGAGAGGCAAGAAGCTATGCAAGAGGAGTACAAAGCACTTGAATACAACAAAACTTGGAGCCTAGTACCAAGACAAGAATGAAGGTCATTGGCAAAAAATGGGTGTATAAAGTCCAAAGAAACTCTCATGATTCAATTGCTAGATACAAGCCAAGGCTTGTGGAAAAGTTTTTGGCCCATCCTATGGGATTAACTATGAAGAAACCTTTAGCCCTTTTGAAAAGATGACCATAGTGAGGATAAGCATTGGAGTAGCCACATCTAGGAGAAGGCCCATATATCAATTGGATGTAAATAATTGTTTTCTTAATTTTGGGTTGTAGGAAACAATCTACATATCTCCTCTGGGGTTTGAAAAACACTAACTATGGAGATTATGTTTGTAAGATTGCAAAGCATTTTATAGTCTCAAGCAAGCCCTCAAGGCTTGGAATCAAAGGCTTGTGGAGTATTTGTGCAAGTGTGGATACAAAACAAGTGATGGAAATCCTTCTCTATGCCACAAGAGAGAAGGAGACCTAGTTTTCTACAGATGCATATATGTGGATGACTTGATTATAACAAGAAGTGATGATGCATGTATCAAATGGATCACAGCCAAGATTGGGAAGGAGTTCAAGATCTACGATCTTCAAATTCTTGAATACTTCTTAGTGATTGAAGTTATTTATGTAGAAAATGGTGTTTACCTAGCTCAAAAGAAGTACTTGCTAGATGTAGTATATAAGTATATGAGTGGAAGTAATCCACTCACACAACCTATGGATAAAAAATACTAAGCTATGTGTAGGTGATGGACAACCACTTGAAAAAATTATATCATATAGGAACATGATTGTAAGCCTTAATTATGCAACAATGGCAAGGCATGGCTTTGCTTATGTTATAGGAGTTCTTTTTAAATTTATTAATGCATCAACTGATGTGCACATGAATACAGCCAAGAGTTTGTTTAGGTGAATTAAGCACATAATCAACCAATTACTATATTACCTTTATGGAGATGGAATACAACCAAAGTGCTTTAGCGATGTTGATCGGCCTAGTTCAAAGGAGGTCAAAAGAAGCACATATGCCCATGTCTTCATGCAAGGTCAAATATTCATCTCATGGATGTTCAAGAATCAACCTACAATTGCATTATCATAAATTGAAGCTGAGTATAGAGTTGTGCCATTTGCTACATGTGAGATAATGTGGCTCAAGAAGCTATTCAAGGACTTGGATGTGGAGGCCAAGGAGTTCACATTTTTTGGAGCCAATATCTCAAGCATTCATCTAGCAAGCAAACCGATGTTTTGTGCAAGAAGCAAGCACATAGAGATCCATTGTCACTTCATAAGAGAGAAGGTATTAGCAAAGGAGGCACACAAACACTTGAGATTGAGGGTGAGTGTTAGAAATGTAGACATCTAGCAAAGGTCAATATTAGATTCATTTGTCACATCAGATACACTTTTTGGTGAAGTCAAAAAATTATTCCACAAGTTCCAACCAATTTATCTAGCTTAACTAACTTAATGAAAATTGGTCAAAATTCTTTTGGAGGTTCTTTTGAATTCAAATCTATGCCAAAGTTTATGATTATGTAATTGGAAGAAGGCCATGGGCATCTTATATGTACACTTAGGCTCTCATTTGAAGTACATCCTACATTTCTAAGCTACCCCCTAGCTAAGCTAGCCCCCTCCTAGCTTATTCTCTCTATAGGTAGAGAATTTACACTAGCCATATCTACTTGGATATCAAAGCAAGTGAAGGTGGAATTCGTACAAACGTGTGAGCTATATATATGGATTTTAAACCACTTCTTTTCCATTTTTTTCGTATTGCAAATTGTAGCATTCATCAAGAGCTTCAAAACGAGCCATAGCACACACAAAATAGATCATTCAACGAGGGAGATACAAGAATTTTCCAAAGTTCCATAGACAAGTTTTGGGTGATTCTTTCTCCAAATTTCCATTGGAAAGTTTTGGGTGATATTTTCTTCAAATTTCCATCAATGAGTTTTGTTCTTGAAAACCATCATGGAATATTCTTGACTATTCCATCATGCACATGCTACTTATGGCTTGGGGGAGTTTTCAAGCATGATTGTGTGCAAATCTACTTGGCCATTATCATTGCTAGTGGAGGAGTGGAATTATCTACTCTTGGATCATACTTGCAATCATTCTTGGGCTTCAACAATCAACCACACCTCGGAAGGATCTTCGAGCTAGGGACTTAGTGGCATATGGAATTTGCAAACTACATTATGATAAAAACTTCTTGGAAGCTATCATGATGGAGTACTTCTACTACTTGACTTGATGCATTTCCATCACATCTTCCTATGCCACCAGTTGCAACTAGGTTGAAGTGTACTCTCTATAGATTGACAAAATAGAAGTGCCAAAATGCACCCTAGACTACAAGGCAACAACATCAATATGCAAATGATACTCATGTGTAGTCAATTTCCTTATTCCCATCTTAGATGCCTTTGTTAGTAGACAATCATCCTTTCTTAACATATAAGCATATTTGTCAATATCATCATCCTAATCTACATCAATACCTATCTTCCTAGTTTCCCTATGATTGGTTCATGTAGTTCTCATAAACGTGTCCCTCAGTATTTGAAGATGTTGCAAAAATTTCTCTATGTGTTACCCATATGGAAGATGGTGCAAAGACTTATATTTTAAAGGTGTGAAGAGTTGTAGTGGTTTTGAGTGTTGCTTTTCTTCTTTGGGAGGGTACGTCGAAGTCGAATGTAGCAATAGTATGCGACTTCAATGTGGACAATGTTTGCATGTTGTCCTTCTTGGAGAGTGCTTCCTTGAAGTTCTTCTTTGGCGGCATGAATCTATGCAACAATAATAGATTGAGGATATGTAGAGTGATGACAATCTATAAAAACACACATAGGGATATACATTATACAATATGCATACCTAGAGAGAGACTATACATTATACAATGAGTCCTTTTGATTCTGTTTCCCTTTGTGATTGTTTCTCTACCTTTTGTCTAATCCATTCTCTTCCATCATGTTGAAGCTTGTGTCTCCAACAGTGAGCCCTTTTGATTCTCTTTCCCTTTGTGATTGTTTCTCTACCTCTTGTTTAATCCATTCTCTTCCATATATTAGTATTCTTTTTGTTTTCTACTTATTTTATATAATTGTTCCCTCTCACATTGATGATGTATGATCCTTTATCATTCCTTACTATATATCATTATGCTTCTTTGATCAGTTCAAGTTGTTATATGTTGTACGCACCTACATCTATTGAGAAAGCCAATCCTATATTCAATCAGAGTTGTGATCAATTCATTCACATATTTTGCATTCTTTTGCATTTTAATATATCCCTTGAATCCACTATGTGCAAGGTCACCTATACAGAAGAACCCTTCCCCATCTCCGACTTCAACAATAAGCAACCAAGAAAATAAAGAGAGTAAATGATTGAGGGAGGGGAAAATAAAAAAGTAACGAGAGAAGTGGAAAGAGATACAAAGAAAGGTTTAGAGAAAAAGATAAGCTATTGAAGCCAACTTCTACTTCCTTATCTCAAATAAGTAACATGATTGAGAGGAAGGGTAAAGGGTCGGACTTCTTACAAATGAAATTTACAAGCACTTGAGGTGACATACATGCAAGTTAAAAAAACCATCATGCAAGTTACCTAGACATGGTCACCTCATCCCCAACAACGGTGCCAAAAAGTATTAATGATTAGTATGAGTTTGCACTTGTACACCTTTAATCAATCAATCCACGAAGAGTAAATCTAACGTAGTTGCAATAGGAGGTTGTAAGTAGAAATGATGGAAAGGACTCTTATCAATCCCAAAGGGATCAACTACCCATGCACACAATCATCCTTAGGTTTGCAAAAGCTTCATTCAAAGATCACATATGATTAGATGCCAAAAGATAATCCACAATCAATTGTTGGGGTTCGAGGTCTACGGAAGCACATGAACAACACAATGAAAAAGAAAAAACTTGGAGCACAACACAATACATAATGTATTTCAAAGTGAATGTACAAAGTTTAGGTATAGGTAAACATAAGCCGAGGGAACAAAACCTTCTAAAGAGGGAAAAAGTAATTGATTGTAGTGCTTTGGTGGGACACTTATTAAGTCATGTGTTGTACACATAACAACATCAAGAGAGAGGCTATGTGGTAAAGCCTGATTTTTGACCTTACATATTGCCATTTCTCTGAGAGACCTATTCTTTCTTCCAGAAACTCCATTTTCTTGAGGTGTATATGGCATTGTACACTAATGTTTTAACCCATAATAAGCTAGAAATGCATCAAAATCAAAAGACATGCATTTCCCCTCGATCAAATGGAGGGTGCCCGATTTACGTGGTGACATATTTTTAGCCATAACAAAAAATTGTTTGAAGAACATAAGCTCTTAGAACTTTGGTTTCAATAGATACACCCATGCATGCATGGAGAATTTATCAATAAATTCACAAAGTACAGGTCGTGAAGGTGTTTGCATAGGATCATATGCATCACTATGAACAAGCTATAATTTATGAGCATCTCGAATTGAACCATATTTTGGGAAGGAGGAATGTCACATTTTTCCCAATATAGGACATTCACAGACATGTTTACAAGGTGCACCAAGTTTGGGCAGTCATGACACCATTTCAAAGCTCTATAGGCAAATCAAACTAGCGAAATTCAGATGACCAAAGCATGCATGCCAAAGATTTGCACCTGAGATAGCCTGAGAATCTTGAACTACACATGCTGCATCATTCATATATTTCACATATTCTATGAGCTTATAGAACATATGATATAAAATGGCAAAAGCAATAATAACATCACCATTTGAGAGATCATGAACTGTACATCTGTCATCAATAAATTTGACAACCAAGCCAATCTTGGCTAATGCTGAAACTGACAATAGATATTTATTGATCATTGTCACATATAAAGCATCTGACAACGTTAAAGATTTGGCATCAATAATAGTCAGAATGAACGAACTCCCATTACAAGATAAAAGGGCTTGTTAGCATGTGACAATGGCAAGCTCAAGTGAACTGAAGAAACTACACTGCTAGGTTAAATGTTTAGCTTCCCCATCATCGAAGCACCAAACATCTGAGCCTACTGTAAACATACAATTGGTATTAGAGTAGGTCGCCGCTTCATCTAGGGCTTCTTTATGTGGCATCGAAATCTTGATATGAGCTTTTTTCAACCTCCAAACGCACTACCACAATGACTTTTCTTGAATTGACATTTGGATCGATAGATGTTTGATACAAGAATGCATCCTCAACCTCTTGAAGATGAAACACAAGATGAGGTTTCTCACCATGAGGTTAAGGGATTGAACATCAAGATGGTGGGATGGACTATTTGGAGGTTGATTCCTTCTATTGTTTCAACTCTTCTCCTTGCACTCTATTCTCTATTGTTTCAACTCCTCTCCTTTCCACTCTTCATTAGTTTCTATTATAAGGTTTGTGTTTCCTCAAGGCTCACACAATCCACCTTCAATGAATTTGAATTTGAACGGGATGATAGTTTCTCGGTACCACCCGTTGGAGTTCCATTTCTCATTTCTGTTATAAAAGTACTATCGTGCACATGTATTGAATGACGCAAAAGTCTCCTTAACTAGGGCTACTAGGGTTACAATACAACTGGTCGTCTGCGTCCTGGAGGGGGCAAGCTTGGGATCTCACACCAGGGTTGAGTTCTGCTGTTGGCATTCAGCAACGCGTCCCTAGATATGGTACGCAGCGTTTCTCCGTCCACGTGCTCTTGTAGTTCCTCGTCGTACTCATTGACGGATTTTACGGACATTGGTCGTCCTGAATGTCAGTCTCCATGCTAGATTTTACGTCGGGATTATTAGTTGCTCAGATGAAAGGCGCATGAAAGATCTTGCTTCTTACTGGGTGTACTTATCTTAATGGTCCTTCTGCCGGCTTACTAGTTTTTCGAGCTGTTAGTGGAAATCTGGAGGGTGGAGTGATCTCAGTATCGCGTGGTTTTTGATGATGAATGGAGACTATTTTTTAACGGGATGGATTTTTTGTATGATTTCTAGTTTATCTTTTGCTCGAGCTATTCAGAGTAAAAGCGCCTCCCGAATTCTGGATTCGTTGGCACTTTATAGATATCGGGCCCTGCATTACTCGTGGGTATCGGTAATAATTCTTAAATTATACGAGCATCCAAGCACAGGCACACGAGGCCATACATGTTGTTAAGAGTTGTATTCTACTTAACAATCCCTGTTATGAACAAGAGGATTAGGATAGGTCGTCCACCGAATCCCGATGCAGAGTCTTCTGTACCTTAGAAACATGCTGCAGCTAAGCGTAATAGGAGCTGTGGATGCAGCAGGGTGCTGTAGGTTATTCAGCACGTTCTTCTTTTTCTGGAACGAATGATCTACTATAACTCATCAATCGTTTTTCCATAGTCGTACGCTGAGCCATTTATTCAAAGCCAGACAGGATTTCATGTGTCCTTTCATTTTCGCATTGAGTAATGTGAAATATTTCATATTGCAGGCGGATTGTCCGAACTTCAAGTTGGTGATTGTTGGAGACGGAGGCACTGGTATGTGAACTTACATGAATTCTCATAAGTGCCCGTTTTACCTTTCGTCTGATATCTTTCATGTACAGGTAAAACTACGTTTGTCAAGAGGCATTTAACTGGAGAGTTTGAGAAGCGATATGAACGTATGTGCTTTACATTATCTCTGTGCTAGGAGAGATTTTGTTTATTTCATGCTGGCTCAGTGTATTTGAGTTGTTTTTTTTCTGTTTGGTTTCAGCCACTATTGGAGTCGAAGTGCATCCGTTGGATTTTTACACCAACTGTGGTAAAATAAGGTACAATTGCTGGGATACAGCCGGACAGGAGAAATTTGGTGGTCTGCGGGATGGTTACTAGTACGTTTTTCTTTATGGAACTTACTTGAAATGCGGATGGAACTTGCTCATTATTGTGGATTCTAATACCTGTACACCTTTTGCACCCTACAGTATCCATGGACAGTGTGCTATTATTATGTTTGATGTAACCGCGAGGCTAACTTACAAAAATGTCCCAACATGGCATCGGGATTTGTGCAGGTAAACAATTTTTTTTTTTTTTTTGTGAATATTTGTGCGCCACAATCTGTCATTACAAATTGGTACTAACACGTCATTCGTTTATATTTTCAGAGTTTGTGAAAATATTCCTATTGTCTTGTGTGGTAACAAGGTGGATGTGAAAAATAGGCAAGTGAAGGCGAAGCAGGTTACCTTTCACAGGAAGAAAAATCTTCAGTACTATGAGATTTCAGCCAAGAGCAACTACAACTTTGAGAAACCATTTTTGTACCTTGCGAGGAAACTGGCAGGGTATGCAATATTTTGGGTGTGTGTGCATGTGCACTGTTCTGCGTCAGAGCTAACTTGGCTTTTCGTGTAGGGATCCAAATTTGCATTTTGTTGAGTCTCCTGCTCTTGCACCTCCAGAAGTGCAGATTGATCTTGTAGCTCAACAGCAGTAAGTAACAGTAGTGTAAACATAATTTTAGTTGATTTATTAGGTTGTGTGGATTGCGGACACTCTTTAATAAGAAAACAATAAAGTTCCCAATGCTTTGCTTTCCGCTACAAATGGGTGTAGGTTATATATATTGGCTGTTTCAAGTTTGTGTATCTTTGCATTAGTAACTTCCAAGTTTCTGTCTTTCTTGGGCTTGAATCGGTTGTTTTCAGTTTGAGTTGTGGTCTTTAGTGAAATTTCGATATTAATTTTATTTATTTGCTTACTTATCTATTTATTTTTGGGAATGACGCAGGTATGAGGCTGAGTTAGCTGCTGCTGCAGCACAACCATTGCCAGATGATGATGATGCAGATTTTGACTCTTAAATGGGCTTTCTTCTTTCTACTTTGCTTTTAGAACAGAAAATATTCAATATATGAGTCATTTTCGATTTTCCCCTCAAAACCTCTCGTGACTAATCAGTCACTTCCAGTTTTGTGCAAGAGAATTTCATACATGATAGCTTCTCCCTTAGGTCATCCATTCATATGTAATGAGGGTTGGATTTTATTACAAAATTTATGTGATTTGTTTGTAATTGACATGATTTGCTTACATATCGACACAACAGAACTTGATTAATGATTGCATAACATTTTGAGCAGGTCTGTCTCTGCTTTCTTTCCTTGACAAGGAATATTAATGACTCCAAATTATTTACCTAATTTGGAAAGAAGCAAGAATATGCCTCTCCTATCCCCTCTCCATTTTCAGCCATCCAATGAAAAAAAGAAATTAGAAAGGATACATATTGCACGTGTGGAACATCTGTCTACTGAAGCCTGAGGAAGTGAAGTTTACATTTAACTCTAGTTGCACAATAATTTCAATGTTTCAGTGGAGGATGGTAGGAAGGATGATGATAACATGTTTTGTGTTCTGTTTGAAATTCTAGTAGATTACAGTTCTATATATTTGCAAACAAGGTACATGAAGTCTTAAGGAAGCTTTCATTCCTGTCTTCCTCTAATTTCAAATTTACAGTTCTGTATATTTGCAAACAAGGTACATGAAGTCCTAAGGAAGTTTTCATTTCTGTTTCCCAATACTTTCAACTACTCAAATTTTAGTTCAGGCTATGGGACCTATGGCATGCGCAATTTAAAATTCTCTATTTAGATCATACATATTGAAGAGGATTATTGGCCATAATAAAAGAGGAACAAATGAAATGTTTATCTAATATTTATTCTCCAATTTATTCATCGGTGTGAAAATCTCAAATTATGTATAACTTGTGTAGTTTTATTCTGTGAGCATCAACAGAAGTATTCATATAGTTTAGGAATGGCTCTCAATGTATGATGGTTGATGCGTTTTATGAGGATCTGCAAACAGAATGTTGTCCCCATATAGGTCAGTACAGTATCTGTTGACAAAGGCCATTGCTCAAACTAGTATTCTACAAGTAAACAAGGGACAATGATCCTTATAATGCATGTGACATCCACCTCATTTGTTAAAGAGTACCATTCCTACTTTAGTATACTCATTCTGGGAATGGTAATCAGGCCGAAAGGAACTGTATTTTCTGAAGAAGTGAATTTTGTGGATGATCAATTGGGGGTTGCCTGCTCAAATGGGCTTTAATGTCTGAGAGAGAGTGCTGTGAATGGCCTGCAATTAATAGATATAGATTTCTCCCTCGTTTGTGTAGTTCTTCCCATTCTTTCCTCTTGCATGATGATGAGTAATTGCAAATTGATAAGTTTCTACAAGTTAGTGAGATGATCTGATGAGATGTTGGTAGACCTATGTAGGTATGCTTATTGTCTGGGAGCACTGAAAGGTTTGCATTGAAGTTAGTAGGTACAGACTTCCATCTTTCCTCTCAAAATGGAGGTTTTATAATTGAATTTTGAATTTAATTATTTCCACAAGGTGGTGGGATGATACTCTACTCTCAGATGTTATTTGCTTTGTGAAGCGATTGGTTGCCTCTGTTTTGTCTTTTCATGTATGGTGTTCCTAAGCCATAGGTTTACACACATTCGAATGTATTCTATTGTGGTGCCAGTAAGGCCCTATACACATGTAGGTCCTTTCTGGCATTCACCTTGCAATTGATAGGTAGAGACTTCTTTCCTCTCAACATGAAGGATGAGTAATTGAATCCTGATTGAAATATTTCTGGTGGGAGTATGTTGGTAGGCCTCTGTGTAGGTTGGTTTATTGTCATAGTTGCTTGGTGAAGTAATCGATTGTTGTAGTTTTGCCCTTCCATGAAAGGCTTTTACATGTCACAGGTCCACATGCATTAAGAAAGGAATGTTAGTAGGTACAGACTTCCATCCTTCCTCTCAGAATGGAGGTCTTATAATTGAATTTTGAATTTAATTATTTTCAAGGTGGTGGGATGATACTCTACTCTCAGATGTTAGTTGCTTTGTGAAGCGATTGGTTGCCTCTATTTTGTCTTTTCATGTATGATGTTCCTAAGCCATAGGTTTACACACATTCGAATGTATCCTGTTGTAGTGCCAGAAAGGACCTACACACATGTAGGTCCTTTCTGGCACTCACCTTCAATCGATAGGTAGAGACTTCTTTCCTCTCAACATGAAGGATGAGTAATTGAATCCTGATTGAAATATTTTTGGTGAGAGTATGTGATAGATGTTGGTAGGTCTCTGTGTAGGTTGGTTTATTGCCATAGTTGCTTGGTGAAGTAATTGATTGTTGTAGTTTTGCCCTTCCATGAACGGCTTTTACATGTCACAGGTCCACATGCATTAGGAAAGGAATGCTAGTGTAGGAGAGCATCATTTAGTTCTTTCAGGTACTTTGCCAAGATTTATTTATAAATAAAGTTCATGGTCAGTGAACCAATCTTACCATTCGCAGTAGTGCTTTTGTGAAGATTTGTCAATGAAGATCAGAAGGTGATTTTAGAATCCATAAAATATGAAGGAAAAGTTGGGGGATATGAATTTGTTCTTGCTGCCAATTTGTGCACAGTAACGTCAATCATGAAGCTCACCTGGTCTGAAGATATTGTCAATGTAGGTATTAAGGTGAGGTCCTTTCATGCTCTCACCTTGCAATCAATAGGTAGAGACTTATCTCCTCTCAACATGGAGGATGAGTAATCGAATCCTGATTGAAATATTTTCGATGGGATTATGTAGGTTGGCTTATTGTGTAGTTGCTTTGCGAAGTGATGGATTGCTCTCGTCTCGTCCTTCCGTGAATGGTTTTACATTTAGTTCTTTCATGTACTTGCCAAGATTTGTTTAAAAGGTATAGCTCATGGTCAGTGAACCATTCTTATCATTGGCAGTACCGCTTCTGTGAAGATGTGTCAATGAAGTAAGGAAGGTGATTTTTGAGTTCATAAAATATTAAGGGAACATTGGGGGATGATATGAATTTGTTCTTGCTGCCAATTTCTACACAGTAATGTCAATTATGAAGTGCATCCAGAGAACCTACTAAGCAACTGTTGTTATCATTGGCAGTACTGGTCTGAAGATATTGTCAATGTAGGTTTTAAGGTGAGGTCCTTTAATGCTCTCACCTTGCAATCAATAGGTAGAGAGTTCTCTCCTCTCAACATGGGGGATGAGTAATGGAATCCTGATTGAAATATTTTCGATGGGATTATGTGATAAATGTTGGTAGGCCTCTATGTTGGTTGGCTTATTATGTTAATATTTTGTGGAGTGATGGATTGCTCTAGTCTCGTCTGTGTATGGTTTTACATTTAGTTCTTATGTACTCGCCAAGATTTATTTAGAAAGTATAGCTCATGGTCAGTGAACCATTCTTACCATTGGCAGTACTGCTTCTGTGAAGATTTGTCAATGAAGGAAGGTGATTTTTGAGTTCATAAAATACTAAGGGAGCATTGGGGATGATATGAATTTGTTCTTGCTGCCAATTTCTACACAGTAATGTCAATTATGAAGTGCATCCAGAGAAGCTATTAAGCAACCATTGTTATAATTGGCAGTACTGGTCTGAAGATATCGTCAATGTTGGTAAGAAGGTGATTAGAGTCTAGTAAGTGTTATAAGGAAACTTGAGGAGCATAGTATGAATTTGTTCTTGCTCCCAATCTATACATAGTAATTTCAATTCTGAAGCTCATCCAGAGAACTTTAAGCAACCTGCTCCTTTGTGTTGATGTTTGGGATGTCCACCTCTTATTATGTTAGTTGCTTTTGAAGTGATCAATTGCTCCAGTTTTGTCCTTCATTTATGGTGTCAATAAGCCATAGGTCCACACATAATAGGTAGGAATGCTATTGTAGGGGAGCAATGTTAAGGAAACTTGAGGAGCATAGTATGTATTTGTTCTTGATCCCAATCTATGCATAGTAATTTCAATTCTGAAGCTCATCCAGAGAATTTTAAGCAACCTGCTCCTTTGTGTTGATGTTTTGGATGTCCACCTCTTATTATGTTAGTTGCTTTTGAAGTGCTCAATTGCTCCAGTTTTGTCCTTCATTTATGGTGTTAATAAGCCATAGGTCCACACATAATATGTAGGAATGCTATTGTAGGGCAGCAGTGTTAAGGAAACTTTAGGAGCATGGTATGAATTTGTTCTTGCTGCCAATCTATACACAATTATTTCATGCCGAATGACTATTGTTCGTAGCATTCGTGCACTTGCATGGTTGGAATGTACATGAGTTGGACATTAAAATTGCATTTTTGAACGGTCACTTACATGAAGAAGTGTATGTTTTTCAGCCTTGTGGCTTTGTGTAGAACTTGCATGAAAACCAGGTGTGCAGTTTGAAGAAGGCATTATATGGTTTAAAGCAAGCACCACGTGCTTGGTATGAGAAAATACATGCCTATCTGATTGCACATGGTTTTGAGAACAATCCAACTTAGAGCACCTTATATGTTAAGTGTGCAAATGATGTGCTTTTGATCATTGTTGTGTATGTTGAAGACAATGCTGCTCACCGGTCCTCATGAGAAGCATATTGTTGATTTTAAAGCTGATATGCATGTTTCATTTGAGATGTGAGATTTGGGGCATTTGCATGACTATTTTGGCATTCAATTTATGCAAGTTGATGGAGGAAATAGATTTGTGTCAAAAAAATATATTGACACATTATTGTAGCATTTTGGCCTTAAAGACTGTAAACCCATTGCCACTCCTATGGAGACACGTTTATGATTGAGTTTTCATGATGCTGGAGATGCATTTGATGTTGTTCTCTATCAGCAGGCTGTTGGATGCTTGATTTACTTTATGCATTACTTGGCAAGATATTCAGTTTGTTGTTTCACAGATGAGCGGCTTTATGCATTGCCCAAGTGTCAAGCATTGACAAGCTATTAAGCGCATCTTTCGCTACTTCAGTGGTACCCAGCTACTTGGATTGCTGTTTTTGACTCTGACTGGGCTGGTTGCTATGACACTTGTGTGTCCATGAGTGGCTTTTGCTTCATGCTTGGTAGCTCATGTATATCTTGGTTGAGGGAGAAGAAGCTTACTATGGACACCTCTAGTTGTGAGACTTGAGTATAGGGCAACTTTCACGATTGTTGAGTGTGTGTGGCTCAGATGCCTTATGGCTGATTTGGGTGTTGGTAAGTCTTTTGCCATTGCCATCTTCACTGTCAGTCAGAGCGCATTGGCAGTTGCGAAGAACCCTCTGTTCCATGCTCGCACTAAGCACATTGAGGTGCACTATCATTATGTTAGGGAGAGGTTCTCAGCTGGAGAGATCAGTTTGACATATGTGCCCACACAGGAGAATATTGCAGACCTTTTCACAAAGGCTTTGCCTAGGGAGAAGTTTGAAGCTTTCCGCAAAGTTTTGGGCTTCCTTTTGTGGATTGATTCCATATAGATTAGCACTTCCTTATACATGAGTGCTAGCTCCTCATTCACCGCATCACTCCCAAGGGGATTCATTGATATATATATAGGTAGAGATGTGTGTGAACACTCTAGGACTATCGAGGCACTTTCTTCCCTCTTTAGGAGGTTTTTTCCCCCAGGTTGTATATATGCCTATAGCCGTAATGGGTCAACATATCTTTGTACATTCTAGTGGTAATACATTCAGTATTGTGTGTTGTGCTCCAAGCTTCTTCTTCTTCCTTGTGTTGTTCGCATGCTTCTGTAGACCTCGATCTTCAACATGATTATCTTCTAGAGTTTTTGATCTCTTCCTCCATGGCATCTTGCCATTCCTTAATGTCTCTAGTTTTTTTCATAAGAGTTAGAACACAATTGAAACCAATATCTTTTCCACAAAGATTTTTCTAGCTTTTGTATTATTTTCATTGTTATGATGTTGTGTCCCACATGACCCATTTTGTTGAAGCTCTTAGATGAGAGAAATTTAGAACGTTGATTTTGTAGTTTTCCTCCTTTGAATCGCCTTTACAATACTACTTTTTGGCACTTATCTATGTAACAATGTTTTCTTTATTTAATTGATTTTATATTGTTTATTTTAAATTAAAATCAAGGTTAACATTTCTCACATAGGAAGAAAGGTTTGAGCTATATATGTATTTTTAAAGATGTGTGATGAATCAGATTAGATCACCCAATTATTCATAAGACATAATTCTAGCAAATGTCTAGAGATTGATGAAAATTAATGACAACAATCTATTTTATACTAACAAAGGAAATGGCCAATGGTCACATACCGCGGGATTGGCTCTTTCGCTCCCGGTGAAGCAATGCTGGAGAATGTGCTGGATTGGCTCTACTACCACTTCTAGAAGATAAGTGCAGCAAACAAGCTATGGCTATGGCGCATCAGAGAAGACGAATTTGTTATACGCACAGATAAAGAATGAACGTGTGCCTCTTTCTCCCGCAGCCGCCGGCAGCTCTGTCGTCTTTTGAGTTGTCGCGACACATAGGCTGCGCGTGTCTATCGCGACACCTCGTCTGCAAGTGTTTATCGTGACACCTCTTCCGGCGATCGATCAATTTGCAAAGCACGATAACTCGGTTCCCGCGATAGACGGGCTCCGGCGCTTCTCTGCACGATAACTCGGCGCTCCGGTGATAGACGGGCTCCTGCACGATTACTCGGTTCTGGCGATAGGCGGGATCCGGCGCTTCTCTGACCCCGCTTTCTGCGGAGACTCCGGGTGTCACGGTGCAATCCACCTATCGCATTTGGCTCCCTCTTTTTGCGGTGGCACCCGGTTTTCGTGGTGGGAATGCGTCTATCGTGGATCGCAATACCATCTATCGCGCTAGGTCCAGCCTGCTGTCGCATTCGTACTCCCTGTTGGCCTTTGTCCTTCAGCCGCCGCTCGTCAGATTCGTCTTAGCTTCGTTAGTTTAGTTTTGGTTTTTTGGAGTAGGGGTTTATGTGACTCTGGCGCGTCAGACTTCCTTTTTTAAAGGATCGTGAAAGCAGTACTTAAGCGAAGTGTGATCCCACAGGTGTTATGGACTGATCGCGCGCGGGGTGGAACTTTCGGCCGCCGATAGCGGTCGCTGGGAGCTCCATGCTTAGAGAGTAGAAAGACTCTTTTGAAAAAAAAAAAAAGAGAAAAGAAAAAAAAGAAGAAAAAAAAGAAAGAAGAAAAAAAAAAAGAGAAGAAAAAAAAAAAGGAAAGAAAAAAGAAAAAAAAAAAAAAGAGAGAAAAAAAAAAAAGAGAAGAAGAGAAGAAAAAAGAAAAAGGAAAATAGAAAAGAGTCGAAAAGAAAAAGTGTGCTTCCCGTTTCGGTGGGATTTTTGGCCTAATGGTCTTTTCTTGAAAAGTGGAGGGTTTGGCTTCGAGGAGTTCGGGGGCGTTCTCTCCTTGATTGGGGGATTGGCCGCTGGGCATTGAAAAACAATTGTGGTGCAAGTTCCCTTGGCCATGGATGTGGCTTCGTCCTCCCTCGTGAAAAATAATTGGGCCCCTCCCCTCGGGGAGACCGGTACACTGGCCGCTCTGCTGGAGGGGGGTTCGTGTGCCGCCCCTGGGGCATTCGAAAGTTTTGAATCCCCCACCGTGTCCCTCAGTAGACCCGCAGTTCTATCTGCCCAGGAGGAGCTCAAGAAAGTTTGCCTCGTCGGCCAAGTATTTGGACCTAGGCCCCCGCTCGAAATCGTGCGACAATGGCTTCGAAAAGAGTGGTTCCCTCGAGGACTAATTGTCAGCAAATGCCAGTTTTTACCAGCAAACCACATGCTGCTAGTCTTTGAAAATGAAGAGATGGCGTTCCAAGCCCTAAGCGTTGGCACCTGGCAACTCGGTCGGGCGACCCTGTGCCTATTCAGATGGTCCCCGGACTTTACTCCCGACAAATCGAAATCACTTCGGTACCCTCTTTGGGTTGAGCTCCCTAACCTTCCTTACTTCTTATACAACTTCGTGTGGGACACTGTCTCTCCTATCGGCAAACCGCTGGCCTCACGCGATGACATTGGTGGTCTCATCTATGAAGGCGCAAGACACTCGTTCAACGCTAGGTGGCACCCCCAAATCTGTGTCGAAGCCGACCTCAGTTCGCCGCTTCCATCAATGATCAAAGTGGACATGGGAGAAGGCGATGTGTGGGAGCAGGACATCATCTACAAGAACCTTCCCAACGCGTGCTTTCGCTGTGGCCAGCAAGGCCACAGGATTAAAGATTGCCCTCTCAGACAAAAAAACAAGCGCTATCAAGAAGCCTCCAAAATGGCTCAAGTCAACAATGGCGACTTGACCCACTCAACCAAGGAAGGGGAAGGCAAGGGCCTCCTGAACCCACAAGCCGACGATGATGGATTTACCGAAGTTAGAAGAAGAAGGAAAAGAAGCCCTAGGGCCATCGGTGCGAGAAACGACCTTCCGCATTCCTCCTATAGCAACTTGTATTGCAATTTAGAAAAGGAGATCAATGAGTTGGACTACCCAGGTGGGAAACCACTTGAGGTAGACACCTACGACAAAGCCCTAGAGATCCACGACATTAAAGAAACCCCCCAGGAAGGCTACTCTACAAGCAAAGAAGATGGGTTCACCACTAGTAACGAAGATAACATGGACAGTGAAAGCTCCATCATTGGATCGACGATCCCGGAAACGGTGCCGAGCACGGGGCCCAAGTCTCCCCAGCAAGGGGCGGCCCGCAAAGGAAAGCAGCCCATGGAGGTACCCTGGAAAAGCCCCCACAAGATCAGATTTCTAAGTCGGGACCAGATCCCAGCGAAAAAGAAAGAAGAAGCCAAGAGAAGGAAGGATAAAGCTCCCTCCCGCAAAGAGGGATCAATACAAAAATGATTGTCATCTCGCTAAATGCTAGAGGGCTAACCGACCCCTCAAGAGCGACCATCATTGGACAATGGCTTCGCGACATTAGCTTAAACCCAGACTTTATATGCATTCAAGAGATCAAAATTGACGGAGAAGACCTCCAGAAACGGCTCCGGCAGGTCTCCTCGACGCACGTGTGGATCCCAACAAAACACCCGCGGGGATCTGGAGGAACGGCTATCGGTGTTAAACAACGCTGGTTTGAAAAGCTTGAGAACTTCATTGAAGATGTGAGTCACCGTTGGATTGCTGTTTCGTTTGGTGCTCCTCTTTGTGTTACTATTGTCTCTTTGTACGCCCCTAACGGAGATTTGGAGAGACGGAACACCTGGGCCTCCTTAGACTCGCTTCCCCACAACGTGCTCATATGTGGGGATTTCAACATGGTGGAGGACCCAATGGACAGATGGATGGGCAAGGGCAGGGTAATCGACAGTCGGGAGAAAGAAACGTGGGACATGACCAAACTGCACTTGGATTTGGTTGAATTCAAAGACTCGAATGGCTTTTCTTGGTCGAATCTCCAAGCGGGCGAGGACCTGAGGAAAGCTAGACTCGACAGATGCTACATCTCTCAGAGCTTTACCCAACAGTGGGGCCTTCCTACCATCACGCAACGCACTGATCTCACCATCTCTGATCACTACCCGATCGTTATCACTTTCCAACCTGCCTACAAGACCCGCAAGGCTCCGTGGTTCCATGCCAACGCATCCACCTTCTCTCTCCCCTCCGTTCATCAAGAAATTGCCGACGCTTGGAAGGTGGCGTTCGCCTCTGGCTTGGCCCCAACCAAGTGCTGGAGAAATGCGGTCGACAAGTCTCGTAAGATCATGATCAGAACTAAGAAGATGATTGAGACCGTGAGGCGGGCTCGAAGGGAGGCTCTTTACCACAGACTCTGGCGGCTCGAGGAGGAAGTGAACAAAGGAAAACATCAAGCCCAGAAAGGTCTCCGAAAAATCAGAGCTGTGCTGAGATACGAGGAAGAAATACAAAGGAAAAACTTGCAAATCTTCTTCAAGGAGTGGTGGGCTGGCAAAGCCGACAAACCCTCCAAAGAAATGTGCCGTATCCTTAAAAGAAAACACAACAGAGATGCGATCCCACCACTGCTTGATCCACTTGGCAATGTATGCAATTCGGAAGAAGATAATTTAGGCATCTTGGAAGGGCACTTCACGAGACTCCTGGGAACCTCGAACCCCCTCTCCCATCATAGAAGGGACTGTATGGCAGCCATCTCTAGGGTTTCCCCCCGGAGGATTCCACCCAACCTCCTCTCTCTGCTTCATGCCCCGATCTTTGAAACAGAAATCATTGAGGTCATTGATGCCCTCACTCTCGGTAAAAGCCCGGGACCCGACGGACTCACTAACGAGTTCTTTAAATCCTTCAAGCTGGTGGTTGCCACCCCTCTTCGGATGGTCTGGCAAGAAGCGCTAAAGTTCGGTGCTCTTCCGTCTTGCCTAAACAATGGAATTATCAAGTTGATACACAAGAAGGGGGAAAAGAACAGAATCGAGAACTGGCGGCCTATTACGATGCTCCAAACTGGATACAAGATCATCGCCAAAGTCATCGCCAACAGACTCTCGTGCCACCTGAGATTTTGGCTTAGTGAGGACCAAAAAGGTTTCATCAAAGGCAGGTCTATCCTGGAAACCATTATGGATATTTGGGAAGGCATTCAATTTGCAAATGAGTCTAACCAAGATGTGGTCTTCCTCAAGATCGATTTTGACAAAGCATACGACAGGCTAGAATGGGACTATATTCTGCAGTCGCTCCTTGATCTCGGATGCAGTCAGAATTTCACCAAGATGATCGCGACCCTGCTCGGAAACGCAACGACCCAAATTAACGTTAACGGCAAACTTTCGAAGACAATCCACCTTAAAAGGTCTATTAGACAAGGGTGCCCTCTGGCCCCCCTTCTCTTTGCCGTCGCCACTGAGGGGCTGAGCAAACTGGTGACACATCATGTGGAGGCTGGCAATATCAAAGGCCTCCGGCTGCCTCACGACCACGGCCAAATCATCATGAGACTTTTTGCTGATGATATGAACGCTTTCGTCCACAATGATAATACGAGCCTGGAGACGTTCTGGAGGTGTCTTGCTACCTTCTGCGATGCCTCTGGATCCAAAATCAACCACTCTCAGACCGCCTTCAGGGCTATCGTGGGTCATCACCCTGGCCTTCTCATTGATCATGGCTGTCAAATCATTCCGCAGGGCCAAATCTTTCGCCTTCTTGGAATCCCCTTGGGGTTTGGCGTCTCTATGGAGCAGCGATGGAATTGGGTGATGGCCAAACTGGAAAACAAGCTCAACTATTGGAAAGGTATGCAAATCAATCTTGCTGGACGCGCGATGGTTATCAACACGTTCCTCCTCTCTTCTACCATTTATTTCCTCTCATGCTGGAGACCGAACGAGCAAGGGCTGTCCAAACTGAATAGTATTTGTAGAAACTTTCTTTGGATGGGCGATCACAACAGAAGGGGGGTGCCAAAAATCAAATGGGCCATATGCACCAGCCCTAGAGATAGCGGGGGGCTGGGTATCTTAGACATTGGGTGTATGGCCAACAAACTGGCAGCCAAATGGATGATCAAGGCTTGGTGCAATGGGGAGGCCTCGTGGGCCAAGCTGATCTTCAGAAACAAGCAAGAGTTGGCTCTCATGGGGCACCCGAACTGGAAGAATCTAGACATCATGACCCTGCTATTCTCCCCGATACCCGTCTTCCCGAAAGGCTCCAACCTCGTATGCTCCCTTTGGAAGGGCTGGAACAAAGTCAAAAGCTTCACAAGAATTAGTGAAGACTGGAAGTGGGCAGCCGGAATCAGACAAAACGACTCTATCTGGTTTCCGATTCATGGCATCCGGAGGGTGGAGGCATGGAACATTCAAAATGCCAAGAAGATATGGAACAAAGGATTCAAAAAATGGAAACACCTCTGGAAACATGACACCAACAGCTGGATCAACTACGAGGATATCGACCCCCGCATAAACATCTCCTACGAAGAATGGAACATCTTGCAAAGCAGATGCCTCGCTTGGGATCGTCACAAAACTCGCCTTCTCATGGGACATGATACTCCGAACGCGCGTGGTCTCAAATGGCACAATGGAAATAGCCTACTCAAAATCCCGAACATCAAAGAAACGACTGACCTCCAGACCAGCCTCAACAAGAAGTGGTGCCTGTCTTGGACGCGGCTTCGGTGGGACATGAAATTCATGGGTATCTGGCACCCACTTATAGAGATTAAGAAGTCTGTCCTCCTATGGCAAATTCTCCATCGGGGAATTTGGACTAACCAGAAAGCAAGCAAAATTTGCGGGATCCTGCCGTGGTGCAAGC
Source organism: Ceratopteris richardii (assembly GCA_020310875.1). Lineage (NCBI taxonomy): Eukaryota > Viridiplantae > Streptophyta > Polypodiopsida > Polypodiales > Pteridaceae > Ceratopteris > Ceratopteris richardii. The sequence goes on along the minus strand of CM035440.1, from coordinate 131,931,121 downwards.
GCTGCCACTGTGCTATCGAAGATGTCCCACACATCTTCTTTAATTGCCCCAACTCTATCAGTATCTGGAAGACGGTTGAACTGAAAATCAGAATTCATACACAGCTTAGTTGGAAACAAGTCCTCTTGGGAGAAGCGATTGGCTGCTCTGCGACTCTCTGGAATGCAATCAGAGGGGAAGTCCTGTGGAAAATTTGGCGGGAGCGGTGTGCTCTCAACTTCGGCGACCCCCCCAGGGAGTGGTCGATTGAAAAATCACTATTCCTCCTTGGCAAAAGGATTGTCAACAGTAAGAAGTCCCCCCCCTTCAGACACCACCAAGTCCTCCTTTTGATCAACAACAAGCTCAAACCCAAGTGGGTCCCGCATGAGGGCGACGAGAGGGTGATCAACCTTCTTTGTAAAGCAACCTAGGAATCAACCTAGTTCCCCTGCTTTGTGGGATTTGGGGGGTCCCGTGGGCACTAGTCCCCTTCTTTTGTACCTTTGTTTCTTAATTTAATTCAAGTCCGGGAGAGTAGGCTATTGCCGAACTTCCTTTACATTTAAAAAAAAAAACAAAGGAAATGGTTACTTGGATATTGGAATTAAAAGAATTCCTCATGAGTTAAACCATTGACATGCATTTATAACAATAATGATACTATGATATCTCAATATCCCCAAACTCAATGAAAAGCCCCTCATGACACCGAAACAAATATCAAAATCTAAATGTGAATGATAATGTAGATATACAAGATGCACTATCTAGGGTGATATCCATGACAAGAACTCAAAGATATTAAAGCATTGATTGAGAAAGGTAAAAAATAAATTATGAAATCAAAGTATAGATATGATTTGATTAAACCTCTAAAAACAAAAACTATACAAATGAGAGTGGAACACTTCATGCAAAAAAATATTTTTTATCAATAGAACTGTTCTATTTGACTTTTCTATAAAGAAAAAA
>CM035440.1:131890167-131915167 GCA_020310875.1 Ceratopteris richardii | reverse complement strand
CTAAGAATCAAGCATCTCCATCTCGGCCCCACATTCAAATGATTTCTATGTGTAAAGAAGAAATAATAGATCAAGTCAATGTGCCATCTCCCTCTACCAGGGTGGTGCAGTTAGAAGAAATTGAATCTTTTACAGTGCAGAAAAGGAGCAGAACACAGGATCAAGTAGATATGGGTCAAGGATCAAGAATTAATGGCTTGCACAAAGACAAAGAGACATCTGAAGACAAGGCCACCACATGTGCAGACACAAGGTAGAAAGAAGATCTCATAGGTACCAGTGATGCCATTGGGCATGCATTCAACAGGGCTCATGAGGAGTTTGATAAGTCCATTGGAGCCCATAATCTTAAGGAATTAGAAGCTTCACGACTACTCAAGTCAATGAAAAAGGAGGTTAGTATTTTTGATTTAATAAAGATGGATGGGAAATTCAGGTCAGAACTTTTGATAATTGATGAGGCCTCCACAACAAGTATGGTGGCCAAGGATGCTGTCACACATAAAGGTAAAATTGTAGGGGAAGCACCCCTCACAGATTACAAGAGCCCTCGACTCATAGTCTATATCAAATGTCATGAATTTCAAGGAGTTATTGTGGATGGTGGTTCTGGCATTAACTTGATGCCTGAACATACCATGAAGAAGATTGGATTACAACCTTCAACTCCTGCAAATTTCATTGTAACACTGGCATACCAAAGCATAGTAAGATCTATGGGAGTGGTCCCTGGATTCCCAGTCAAGATACAAAGTACCATTTTTAATTTGGATTTTGTTGTTTTAAGGCTGCCACAGGTAGAAGGAAGTTTTCCCCTGTTAATTGGGAGACTTTGGTTAAGGCATGCCAATGTTCTGCATGACTGGGGCAAGGACACAATGTGGGTAAAGCAAGATGGAAAAGAGCTGCAATAGATAATCTTAGAAGAAGGACCAGACCATTAGAGAAATACCAGCATGATGCAGACTATTGGTATGTTGATATATTTAGGTAGTGATGTGTGTGAACACACTAGGACCGCCGAGGCACTTTTTTCCCTCTTTAGGAGGTTTTTTTCCCCCGGCTTGTATATACGCCTATTGCCCTAATGGGCTACTTATCTTTGTACATTCTCTAGTAATACAGTCAGTATTGTGTGTTTGTGCTCCAAGCTTCTTCTTCTTCCTTGTGCTGTTCGCGTGCTTCCGCAGACGTCCAACTCAACCAATTGGTATCAGAGTAGGTCATCGCTTCATCTAGGGCGCCGTCGACACTCCTCCATTTGCAATCTTAGAATCGCACGAATTTTGGTGAGCATACTCAGCATGTTTCCGCGATCTGAGCTTGTTTCGGCCTCCGAACGCACTATCGTAGCGCTTGTGCAGGCTATTTCATGTTTTTGTGCCAAAGGTATATACTAGTTTCTGTTCGCCAGTTTAAGCATCTCAAAGTTTGCTATAGGTCTAGCAGAATTTGTCTGGGCAGTTCCGTTCAACTTTTTGAGATACAGTCAATCTTCTGCATCAAGGTATTTTAGTCACCGGCCATGGCTGAAAGCAGTGATGTATTCCGTATGTTGGCTGTTGAGGATAAGTTGGATGGTATCAACTACCCATTATGGGCTTATATGATGCGACATGTATTGGTTGCAAAAGGATTGTGGAACATTGTGCATGGTGTTGAAAGACGTCCTGTTACACCTGTAACGACAGGTACTGCAAATACAGGTGTTGGAGCTGATGAAGATGGTGTTGAAGATGATATTCTGCAGATTCCTGTTCGTGCTGCTGTTTCTGCTGCACCTACTGTAGAGCAGATTCGCTAGGATGACAGAGATGCCCAGGCACATGCATTGATAGATTTTTCTGTCAAACGTGCCATTATTCCTCACATTTGCTCTTGCAGAACAATTAAGGATGCTTGGGATACACTTATCACATTGTACCAAGCTAGGAATGAGGCTCGTGTTGCTTACCTCCGAAAACAGTTGGAGAGTGAGCACATGAATGAAGGTGATTCTATGGACAGTTTCCTAACAAAGGTCAAAGACTTGAAGGAACAGTTGATTTTTGCTGATGAGGTTATACCAGATACCTCACTTGTGCAGACTGTTTTGAATGGTCTTCCTGACTCATATCAGAGTTTTGCTTCTACTCTTTGGTTGATGATGAAAGGCAATCCGAATGCCTTATCATTTGAGGAGTTAGTCTCTGTTCTGTTGCAGGAAGATCAGTCCAGGCAAAACAGGTCCATTATGCGAGTTGCAGATCAAGCTTTCCTGGCTAGTCAGAAGGGCAAAGGAAAATGGAGCTCTTCAACTAGTAAGCAGAAATTTGCTAATTCTACATATTTGAAGAAGGAAGATAAAGATGAGAAGAAATCAGAAAAGCAGAAATTGTTTTGTAAGTACTGTAAAGGGAATGATCATATCATAAAGAACTGTCCAAAACTGGTTGCTAAAGAGGCAAAGAAGAAAGAGGCTGGAATGGTTGTTGCAGAGGCCTCTACACCAAAAACAGAGTCTGCAAATCTTGTGCAGGAAGAAGAATGGGCGTTTACTACTGTCTGCAGTTTTGACCCATCTTCTCATGAGCAGTGCATGTCTGCAGTAGACTCAGATGTTTGGTATTTTGATAGTGGGACGACCAAACATATTACCTCGCAGCGCAGTTTCTTCTCTTCACTCGAGCCTGCCCCTACAGGGAATACTGTTACATGCGCCAACAACTCCTCTTATCCTGTTATGGGAGTTGGTAAGATCATTTTGACTACTGCTGATGGTAGTTCTTTCACTTTGTCAGATGCTTTATTTGTGCCAGGGATCAAAAAGAACCTGTTATCAGTTTCTGCATTAGCCAAGATTGGCTTGGTTGTGAAATTTGTTGATGACAGGTTTACAGTTCATGATCTATCAAATGGCGATGTGATTATTGCTTCTTGCATTTTATGTTGTGGGCTGTATAAGCTCATAGACTATGAAAGATCTGAAAATGATTTGGCATGTGCAGTAAATGATTCTCAGGCTATGTCAGATGCAAAGCTTTGGCATGCACGCTTTGGTCATCTAAATTTTGCTAGTTTGCTATGCCTGCAGAAATCTAAAATGGTGTCCTCTTTGCCCAAACTTGAGGCACCTAGAAAACATGTTTGTGAAGGCTATATTTTGGGAAAAATGCAGCGTTCCTCCTTTCCAAAAGATGGTTCAGTTCGGGCTACACAGAAATTGTAGCTTGTCCATAGTGATGTCTGTGGTCATATGCAGACACCCTCTTTTGGAAATTACCTTTACTTTGTGACTTTCATTGATGATTTTTCCAAGCATGCATGGGTATATCCACTCAAAGCAAAGTCGGAAGTGTTCATGTGCTTTAAACAGTTTTTGGTTTTGGCTGAAAATCTGTCAGCATGTAAAATGGGCACCCTCCATTCTAATCGAAGGGGGGAATATATGTCTTTTGATTTCAATGCATTTCTGACTGAACGTGGGATAAAACACCAGTGTATAGTGCCGTATACACCTCAATAGAATGGAGTTGCTGAACGGAAGAACAATTCTCTCATGGAGATGGTGAGGTGTATGGTCAAGAGTCAGGCTTTACCTCATAGTTTATGGCTTGAGGCTATCATGTGTGCAACATATGTATTGAACAGGTGTCCCACTAAAGCACTGCAATCTATCACGCCATATGAGGCTTGGCATGATCGCAAGCCATCTGTTCCTCATCTTCGTGTTTTTGGTTGTTTGGCATATGCACTAGTGCCTGAACAACATCACAGAAAATTGGATGATAAGGCAGTAAAATGTATTTTTGTTGGGTACAGTTCTGAAAGTAAAGGCTATCGTCTGTATCATCCACAAACTAAATGCATTCTGGTTAGCCGTGATGTTGTCTTTGTAGAAGACGCTATTCAGCCATTGCTTTCATTTACTAAGGAGGCATCTGTTAGCTCTAAAGACATGTATGATACTTTGATGCCTCTTTTTACAAGTGGACAGTCTAGTGCTGGTCCTAATGAGGCAACTTCTCAGCCTTTGCAGGTTTCATATGATGATGCAGATCATTCCATTTCTGATGCAGATTTACATGATGCACTTATTGATGAGAGAGCTGATATTGAGCAGGCAAAAACTATGCCAAAATGGTTGGTGCAGACTTTGCGTGACAACAAATAAGATGCACCTTTGTCATATCGTACTCGTTCGGGCTCTCATAGTGCCTCCTTTGCATCAGATTGCTATGCTATGGCTGTGTCTAGTCTCTGTGATGAGAATGAGCCTGTTTCCTTTGATGAAGCACAGAATTCAGAAAATTGGATGGCTGCTATGCAATCTGAATATGATGCTATAATGAAGAATGGTACATGGTCTTTATGTGACTTGCCTCCTGGCAAGAAGGCCATTGGAACTAAGTGGGTATACAAGCTGAAGCGTAAACCTGATGGTACAATTGACAGGTATAAGGCTAGGCTTGTTGCAAAGGGTTATGCATAGGAAAGAGGCATTGATTTTGATGAGACCTTTGCACCTACATGCCGTATGACTATTGTTCGGAGCATTTGTGCACTTGCAGCCCATCATGGTTGGAATGTATAGCAGTTGGACATTAAAACAACATTTCTGAATGGTGACTTGCATGAAGAAGTGTATGTTTTTCAGCCCCGTGGCTTTGTGCAGAAAGGGCATGAAAACCAGGTGTGCAAGTTAAAGAAGGCATTATATGGTTTAAAGCAAGCACCACGTGCTTGGTATGAGAAGATACATGCCTATCTGGTTGCACATGGTTTTGAGAACAGTCCAACTGAAAGCACCCTATATGTTAAGCGTGCTAATGATGTGCTTCTGATCATTGTTGTCTATGTTGACGACATGCTGCTCACTGGTCCTATTGAGAAGCAGATTGTTGATTTCAAGGCTGATTTGCATGCCTCATTTGAGATGTCTGATTTGGGGCATTTGCATCACTATTTGAGCATTCAGTTTATGCAAGTTGATGGTGGAATGGCTTTGTGTCAAATGAAATATATTGAAACATTATTGCAGCATTTTGGCCTTGAAGACTGTAAGCCTATTGCCACTCCTATGGAGACAGGTTTACGATTGAGTCTTCATGATGCTAGAGATGCATTTGATGCTGTTCTCTATCAGCAGGCTGTTGGATGCTTGATTTACTTGTGCATTACTCGGAGAGATATTCAGTTTGCTATCTCACAGATGAGCAGGTTTATGCATTTCCCAAGAGTCACACATTGGAAGGCAGTTAAGCGCATCTTTCGCTACTTGAGTGGTACTCGGCTACTTGGGTTGTTTTATCCCAAGGGGGGATCACTACCGCCAAATTTGCCTGCTTTTTCTGACTCAGAGTGGGCTGGTTGCTATGACACTCGTGTGTCCACCAGTGGTTTTTGCTTCATGCTTGGTAGCTCATGTATATCTTGGTTGAGCAAGAAGCAGCCTACTGTGGCCACTTCTAGTTGTGAGGCTGAGTATAGGGAAGCTTTCACAACGACTGTTGAGTGTGTGTGGCTCAGACGCCTTATGGCTGATTTGGGTGTTGGCCAGTCTTCTGCCATCACCATCTTCACTGACAGTCAGAGTGCATTGGCAGTCGCGAGGAACCCCGTGTTCCATGCTCGCACTAAGCACATTGAGGTGCATTATCACTATGTTAGGGAGAGGTTCTCTGCTGGGAGATCAACTTGGCATATGTGCCCACGCAGGAGAACATTGCAGACCTTTTCACGAAGGCTCTGCCTAGGGAGAAGTTTGAAGCTTTCCACAAAGCTTTGGGCTTACTTCCTTTTGTGGAGTGATTTCCACATAGCTTGGCACTTCCTTATACATGAGTGCCAGCTCCTTGTTCACCGCATCACTCCCAGGGGGAATTTGTTGATATATTTAGGTAGTGATGTGTGTGAACACACTAGGACCGCCGGGGCACTTTTTTCCCTCTTTAGGAGGTTTTTTTCCCCCGGCTTGTATATACGCCTATTGCCCTAATGGGCTACTTATCTTTGTACATTCTCTAGTAAGACAGTCAGTATTGTGTGTTTGTGCTCCAAGCTTCTTCTTCTTCCTTGTGCTGTTCGCGTGCTTCCGTAGACGTCTAACTCCAACATGGTATTTGTATGGAGGAAGAATTGTTGGACAAACCAGAGGCAGATCTATTTGAAGAAGCCAAGTTATATGAAGAAGAGAACATGTTGGCTTGGCTTCACATGGGAGACACATCTGCGTGCTATGGGATTTTTCCAAACTCAGGAAGAGAGGAAACATATGAAGAAAACGAGGTAATAATTCAAGTAGTTGGGCTGGGAGAGTCAGTAAAAGACCACATAAGGGGAAATAAATCTCCTTTATACAACCATTTAGAGGAAATTGATTCTGTGGATTGCAACCAAAAGGAAGGTTTAGAGTTAAAAGGTAAGACTAAGAACATAGAAGAGGATTCATTACCACTTCATAAGATACCTACAGGATGGATTCAAGAGGAAGAAGTGCAATTAGACATCCACGATGATCCTACTTATGATACCAAAACCATGTGGGACAATGTAACTAAGGATGCAACTCAGGAAGGACTAGATTGCATTGTAAATAGGCATCCAGTGAAGGAGGTTTAGTTGGGCAATGAAGATCAGCCACATCCCATTTTACTAGCCACATGGATAGGGAATCATCCGGAGGTGCTCTTAAAGGTAAGATCTTTCATGAAATCATTTGCAGACGTCTTTGCTTGGCACTATAAGGATTTAGAGGGAGTACCACCTATTTATGGAGAGCATAGAGTTCCTCTCATTGAAGGAGAAAAACCAGTGAGAGGTAAGAGTTATAGGTTGAATCCTAAATATGCTGAAGCTATTTATTTGGAAATTCAGAAAATGGAAGATGCAGAAATTATCATCCCTGTAGAGCATTCAGAGTGGCTATCTCCTATGGTAATTGTTCCAAAGAAAAACACCAACAAGATCAGAATCTGTGTGGACTTTAGAGCATTGAACAAGGTCACCATCCCAGATGAATTTCCAATGCCATTTGCTGAACAGGTCATAGAAGAAGTAGCTGGGCATACTCTTTACAGCTTCATGGATGGATTCAGTGGATATAATCAAATATCAATCCACCCAAGGGATCGAGAAAAGACTGCATTCATTACCCCTTGGGGAACTTATGTATATTTAAAGATGCCATTTGGATTGAGAAATGCTCCAGCTGCCTTCAACCGAACAGTTAATCTCATTTTTGGACCATTGCTACTAGAGTCTCTCAGAATCTTCATGGATGACTTTTCATCCTTTTCAGGTACTCTCGCATTTAATTCAATTACAACAAGTTTTTAAGAGGTGCAGAGAAACAAAGCTGAAATTGAACCCAAACAAATGCCATTTTTTGGTGACTGAAGGTACCCTCCTCGGACATGTGGTATCTTCCAAAGGTATGGCACCTGATCCAGACAAAATTATAGCTATATTAAAGTTACCTAGACCTAAATCTCCAAAAGAGATTCAAAGTTTTCTAGGCCATACAGGGTACCACCAAAGATTTATTAAGATGTATGCAGATATAGCCAGGCCTTTGGCTAGGCTTATAGGCAAGGAAGTACCTTTTAAATGGGAAGAAGAAGAGGAAAAAGCATATCAAACATTAAGGTCAAGGTTAGTAACTGCTCCCATTCTGATCACACTTGAGTGGTCAAAAAGCTTTCATATACATGTAGATGCCAGTGCATATGCATGGGGGCAGTTTTGACCCAACATAGTGAAGAATTTAAAGTGGACATACCAATTCAATATGCCAATCGAATCTTGAACAAAGCTGAAAGGAATTATAGCACCATAGAAAGGGAGGCCTTAGCCATGGTTTTTGCTGTCCAAAAGTTTCGTCATTACTTACTAGGTGTGAAATTCGTTATTATAACTGATCACCAACCACTCAAATACTTACTCAATCTGGAGGTGGTTATTGCTGTTCCAAGAATTTGATTTTTCTGTAGTCCATAGACTAGGTAAAGAAAATTTCATGGCGGACCACTTGTCCGGGATTAACATAATGGATCAAGCAAGTGGGGTAAATGATGATTTTGCAGATGCCAATCTGTTTAGTATACAAGCTCAGGGTTGGTATGAGGACATAAAGTATTTTATTACAACTGGAATGTACGCTGAAAAGGCAAGTTCAGTGCAAAAGAAGAGGCTACTAATCAGCAACAGACCATTTACCATTATTCAAGGCAAACTATACAGGCATGGGAAAGATGGCTGTTTGAGGAAATGCATAGAAAAGGAGGAGACATGGGATATCCTAACAAGGGCACATGAAGGTCCAGGTGGTGGGCACCTTCTAGGTCATATCATGGGCCAAAGAATTCTAGATGCAAGATTATGGTGGCCCACCCTTTTTAGGGACTCAAATGATAGGGCTAAGATATGTGACATCTGCCAACGATGGGGCCCTAAACCCACCAAGCAGAGGAACAACCCCTTGACAGTAGCTACAAAGTGGCAACCATTTGAGAAGTGGGGATTGGATTTTGTAGGACCTATATATCCTCCCTCCTTCCCACATGGATTTAAATATTCACTAATTGCAATGGACTATGCTACAAAGTGGGCTGAAGCAATTGCTTCACCTGATTGCACAACACAAATAGTGGCTGACTTTTTATTGAGCAATATTTTCTGCAGGTTTGGGTGTCCTCTGGGGATTTGCACAAACCAAGGAACACACTTTGTGAATAAGATTTTACACGAAATCTTTAACAAGTATAAGATTATTCATAGGACTTCATGTTCGTATCATCCCAGGGCAAATGGCCAAGCTGAATCCACAAATAAGGTATTGATTACCATGTTGTGGAAGGAATGTATGCTACAACCTGCCACTTGGGGGAAAGCTTATCTTGGTACATTGTGGGCATACATATTAGCCTATAAAGAAACATGATTTTCTCCATTTCAACTGGTTTATGGAATTGCCCCCATAGAACCATTTGAGTTTATACATGGCTCGATCAGAACTGAAGGGGTTCAGACAAAAAGCAGCTCAAAAGTCTCAGATAGGCTCACAACCTTGCACAAATTGGAAGAATCCCAGATTCTAGCCTCCAAACAGTTAGAGCAGATTCAGTTCAAGAGAAAGGAAATTCATGACAAAAACTTGTGGCCTAAAACTTTGAAGCCAGATGGCTTAGTTCTTTTACACAGACCACAGATGTCTACTCAAGCTAAAGGGAAATGGATCCCAGACTAGGAAGGCCCTTTTTGCATTAAAAAGATGTTGAATTGGGGTGCTGCGTAGTTAGAGATGCTCAAGGGAGAGGCCCTGTCGCTGGTCAATATTTCAAGGCTCAAGGCCTATTGTCACTCTAGCACAATGGTGAGTACCAACGTGAGGAGATACACCTCATAAATGTCAATCCGTGGAGACGTGAGGACCGGTATGAAGACCAAGAGCAAGTGAAGTGCACAAGTGCGTGAGTGAAAGCACACAAGCATGCACACACATACACACACATGCACACAAGGTAAGAGCAAAGAGTGGAACACTGGAAGGACTTCAATTACAAAAGAACTCTCTTACGAAGCTGAAATCTACAACAAGCTAACCCCCAAAAATGAGCTCTCCAGCCCTTTTTATAGTTTTTGAGTGGTTTTGGCCCTGTCCAGACCTAGTGTCCGGCCTAGTTAAAAATTAGGTTCTAGGGCTTATTTGGGGGCTCAAACGGAATCTAAAAATTATGAAAATTGGTAGTATGATACATCTAATACTCCTCAAGCTCAAGGACTCCTTGGCTTGAACAAAATGGAGCTGTAAAAATAGAAAATGGTATTTACAATGATTTTTAGTGATAAAAATCACTATTTTTATAGGGATTTCTTATGAAAATTTGACATGTGAATCTTGGAGCTCCCTACTTGCTCCTTCTTCTTGTGTGTCCACTTCTTTGATGCGCTTCCATGCTTTGTCCTTGACCTTGAGCTTCAACACTCCCCCCCCTCTTGAGTCTGTCGTCCCTGACAGACCCTTGTTGTAGTGGTTGTTCCATGTAGTACATTGAGAGGTGGTGTCCTTCATGTATCAGTAGGAGCAGTTCATCTTCCCATTGTATTTTGGGCGGTTGTCAGGTTCATCATTTTGTCATTGCGACCTTTGTATGGACTTCGTCCGTGTATTCCAGCTGGATGGTGTCTTTGTGAGCTTTCAAAAATTGTGAGCTACTCGAAAGAGGTTGTCAATGTTGATTGTGAGCATCTCTTGTGGTGGATTGCTTCCTGGCTCTAGTTGTTGTCGCTATGATATCCTCGGGTTCTTCCAAAGATGGCTTCCCTAGTTGCCATACCAAGTACTTGTGACCCATCATGACTGATGGGTAAGTGCATTAGTGCATGGGTTAGAAGAAGAATGTGCCTTGTGCACGGCTTTGTAATGTAGCCCTACGCATGCGTACTTGGAAAATGCATGGGAAGAAGTATGGTGCAAGAAATTGGGTCTTGAGCGAAGTGCTCAAGGGTATGCCGACGAAGAGGTTTCCTAATCTATCATGGTTATAGTGTTGTTGAAGCATGCATATCTTACCATGTTGAAAGGTCTGTCGATCTTCATCTCTCCGTGTTGTACTCCATCATCGTGTTTGACCATTGGCTTGTCATTTTGTTGAGGAATGGCCTTGCTGCTGGATGAGCTTCTTCAAGTGCATGGTCATGTCTCCTCTCTTTGTCTTTCTTGCTTTTCTCCTCTTCTCTTTTTTTTTTTGAACAATGGCATAAAACAAGAATAAAGGTGTTAGTGTCAATAAAATATTTTACATGTGTCAGGTGTGTCGCATGTGCCTGGGATTCTCGATTGTGTCTATGCACGGCCGTGTAATGTGGCCCTAGATTAATGCATACTTTGGAAATGCATGACCTGAATGGTGCAAAAGACAAGGTTATGCAAAAGGCACATGGTTGTTGTTGGTCGAGGCTTTTTGATGTTAATTCTAAACTAGATGCAATCTTTGTTTGGAGGTGTCGATTGAATCTTGCAATGATGTAATCCTCCTTATAGGGATCCATTTGAGAATGGTACGTGGCTTTGTGGAGATCACTTCTGGCCCCTTCATCGTGGAATGGTGTCTAAAAGTTGGTATCCAGCATGGTTGGCTCTTTAATTTTGTGGAAGCTGCTAATACTTTTTGCTTCCAAACCCATACCCTTTTTGGTTGCCTTTTTATGAGTGTCGAAGAGGTGGGTTGATCTGTTTTGGTCCTTTGTGCTTGGCGGTAACCCTTGCTTCTCCTTGGCGTCTTTGTGGAAGCTTTGCTTGTGAGGGAGATTTGTGGTGTTTGTGCATGTAAGATTGTCCTGGGTACCCACATTTGTAATCGCCCTTTTTGAGCTGCAACTAACTTCTTTGGCACCCAAATTTGTACGTTATAATGGTTGGCCTCCCTCGATTGCTTTGGTACCCAAATTTGTCGAAGTCCGTAGGATTGAGTTGGTCTTCTTGGTACTTCTTTTAGCATGGTTGACTTGCATGACTGGGAAGGGTTGTGGCAAGGCTGGTGGTTGTTCTCCTTTTCGTACCCAAATCTGCTTCCTGCCCTGAGCTTCTTTCTTCTTGAATTCCGTCTGTCTACTTGATATAGCAGATGTCATTTTTGCTTGCCTCTTTGGTCGATTTACACTTGCATTAGTATGTGAAGAAGAAGAGAGATTCGCTGGCCTTTGAGCTTGTGCTTCCATGATTGAGTCCTTTTGCTTCGTAGGGTTATTGACACACACAACATTTTCTTTACGAAGATTAGTTTCAGGAGAACTAAGAGAATGTGTGACCTCTGGATTTGTGAGCATGCAATTGTCTAATTCTAATGTAATGTATTGTTCATGTACCCAAACTTGAAGAAGTTGACTTCTTAGGTTCAAGTTGACTGCATGGTCATAGATCCAATCTTGACCTAGGACAAGTGGCTCTATAAGGTCCGCATCATGACACACTAGCATTTTGACTTTTATTAGAACATCTTGAAGGTAGATGGGAAGTTCCACCTCGCCTAAACAAGGGGTTTCCACACCTCCCAATCCTATGAGATATGCTTCTATGGGCTTGATGTCCAATTGCAGGTCTTGGCAGTATGAAAGTCCAACTGCACTAGTTGCTGCACCTGAGTCAATTAATGCTCTCACTGTCTTTGCATTCTTCCCTTGTCCTACCGCTATGGTCACAAATGGACGTCGATCAATTATTTGAGAAGCAGTTAGGTCCGATTTTTGGCACATGTCCATGTGATATTTTGGAGCTTTTGTGTTGACGTCTAGGCCTAATCGTCGTAACTTATTTCTTCTGATGCGCTCTCTCGCCTCTGCTTGTGCTTCTTCTCTAACCCTTAACTCCTCTTCTTTTCGCTTCTTAGCAGTGTTGAGTCTCATTAGCATTTCCTCTGTAAGAGGTTCTTGATATAACTTGACTCGACAACCACTTATATAGTTCGGCAAGATATGACCTTCTAAAGTGGCCAAATGAACTGCACCGCTAGTGGAAATTCTATTAATGATCATGGGTCCATATCCTCTCTTTTCCAATTTACGGGCATGTTGCTTTAGTGTATAAACCAACACTAGGTCTCCCTCTTTCAAGCCTTTATCCTTGATATGTGCATCAAAGTATGCCTTTTGCCTTTTCTTTGCAGCATAGATGCCTGCCACTGCTCGTAGCCTTGTCTCACCTAAGCGTTCTAAATCAAAGATCCTCGAGGATAACTCGTGTCTGTTCCAATCATGCTCTTGTGCTACTTTTAAAGTTGGGATTAGGAAATCCAATGGTAGCACAACATTTTGTCCGAAGACCATCTGAAATGGGGTGGCATTGAGTACCGTTTTATAGGCAACTCGATAAGCCCAAACAGCATGGTGAAGTTGTTTGTCCCAATCTGAGCGTTTGTTATTTACGAGTTTTGTCAATACGTTACATAGGATCTTATTCGTGCTCTCAGCTTGTCCGTTAGCTTGTGGATGATAGGGGGTAGACTTCTTATGTATCACCAAGAATTCTTGGAGGAGATTTTCAATGACTTCATTCAAGAAGTGTGTGCCTCTATCACTTACTAACTCTATGGGTAATCCGTATCTCGTGAACACGTTCTCAAATAAGAACTTTGCTGTTGTTTGAGCATCATTCTTCGTTGTGGCTTTGAGTTCTACCCACTTTGTAAGGTAATCTGTGGCTACAATAATATATTCGGCATGGGAGTTTCTAGCTGGGGGGTTAATAGGACCTACAAAGTCTATGCCCCACTTCGAGAATGCACGTCCCCCCCCATCATTGGCCTCAAAGGCATCTCATCTTTTCGAATTGGGTACTGTGCACGTTGACATGTGTCACATTTCTTCACATAGGTATGTGCATCCATATGAAGAGTGGGCCACCAAAGTCCTGAGAATAGAATAGTCTTATTTACTCGGTCAGGACCAAAATGTCCACCTGCAACACTGCTATGGGCAATTTCTAAAACTCTTAAATAGTCGGACTCATGAACGCACAGTCTTAGGTAACCATCCTTGCCTCTTTGATATAGGTTGTCTCCTATTAAGGCATAGTCTTTAGCCTCTTGCTCCATGATTTGTCTTCTTGCTAGACTAGCCCCGCTAGGTAATGTTCCTGATCTCAAGAATTCTACCAATGGAGCACTCCAATTTGGAATCAATGATACATGATAAAGAGTCGCATGCTCCACAGGGGGTTTCTTCCGACACACTGGACAATTCTCAATCCACTCATGAATTTCCTTATCCATACTAGGCCAATACACTCCTAAACGTTTTAGATTTTGCAGTGTTCGTTGTTTAGAATAGTGATTCCCTAGAAATCCTTCGTGGGCTTGTTGCAACCAACTATTGCGTTCATCGTCCTCGACACAACAAGCTAATACACCATTTGTATCTTGTTTGTACATGCTGCCTGCCAATATTTGATATTTTTGTGATTTTACAATTTCATCTTTGTTTGATTTCACATTCTTATTTGTAGGTCCAAAGGTTAGGACTGGTACCAACTTATTTGCCCATTTAGGAACAACTTCGAGATTGAACATATAAGCGTCGGGCAATTCATCAGACACTCCTTGCGGTGACTCGCCTGAAGTGATGCGAGAAAGGTGATCCGCTCTGAGGTGGGTCTAACCTTTCCTAACAACAACTTCAAAGTCATATTCCATTAGTAAGAGGAGCCATCTTACTAAGCATCCCGTGTTGCAAGGTTTATTGACCAAGTATAATAGAGCTTGATGATCAGTGAAAAATTTGAACTTGTTGGCCAATAAATAGTGTCTAAACTTCTTTACGGCATATACCATGCCTAAGTCTTCTCTTTCGGTTGTGGTGTAGTTTCGTTCAGCAGCGTTCAATTGCCTACTCGCATATGCTATAGGCAAATCTAGGTTGCCTTCATTAGTGGGTTGTGACAACACACATCCTATTGCATAATTGGATGCATCCACGTGTACATGGAATGGCTTCGTCCAATCAGGAGTGGTCAGTATTGGCGCTGTGCACAAGCGCTTCTTCAGCTCATTGAAGGACTTTTCGCAGTCATCGTTCCACTCAAAATTTGTTAACAAGGCATAAAGAGGTTTAGCTATGATTGCATACATGTGAATGAACCTGCGGTAATATCCACAATGGCCCATAAAGGCTTGCACCTCTTTAACATTCCTTGGCCGCGGCAACTCCACTATGGCTTTTACCTTGTCCTCATCTGTCGATATTCCATTCTTAGAAATAATATGACCTAAGATTTTACCTTGACGTACCATGAACACACACTTTTCTGGGTTCAAACACACTCGATATTCTCTACACTTGTTGAAGATCTGTCTGAGCTCAGGGATGTGGTATCTTCGCTCTTGGGAATGAGCACATAAATCGTCCACATATACTTCTAAGCTCTTTCACAAGAACTCTTTGAAGACATGACACATGAGTCATTGAAAGGTTGCAAGTGCATTGGTGAGCCCAGATGGCATCACCCGAAATGCAAAGATTCCCCATTCTATGGCAAAAGCCGTTTTGTGTTGATCTTCTGGGGCAATGGCTACTTGATTGTAACCTGAAAATCCATCAAGGAAGCTGTAAACTTCCTTGCCTGCCACACACTCTAATAAATGTTCAGTGATTGGAAGTGGATAACTATCTCTGATTGTAGCAGCATTAACTTTTTTAAGGTTAATACACACTCGCAATTTTCCATTCTTTTTGGGCACCACTACAATGGGGGACACCCATTCAGTATGCTCAATCTCATAAATGAATCCAACTTCAATCAATCGATCAATTTCTTCTTTTATTTTGGCTGCATAAGTGTCATTATATGTGTAGGGCTTATGTTTGGTAGGCTTGGCATCTGCTATCATGGGGATCGTATGAGAACAAATTTTTGGATCTACTCCCTTCAAGTCTCTATAGTGCCATGCAAACACGTCCCTATATTCCCTTAACAAAGCTACTAACTCTGCTTCCTCGTCTTTACTTAGGTCATCTCCTATGTATGTACATCTCTCTTCGTTCTCTTCAATGGTGACTACGATTTTTTTGGTCTTTTCTTTGTTATCATATGCTTCTCCTATTGTGGCCTCTCCCTTCGGCATTCGTACCAAAATTTTTCGGTCCTCAACTTCATATTTTTTGAAATTTTCTGCTACTTCAAACAATTGCTCCTCCTCTTCTTGTTTCACTACTTTTCTTTTCTTTTTCTTTTTACTACCTTCACTCCCATCCCTTGAATTTACCGTTTTGATGCTTGTGAGAGGTTCTTCTTCTTTTTGTGTAAATACTCCTATGTCTTCTAGATAGTGCTCCTCTGAAATAAAGCAACTATCCATTACAATGGACTCTAGATCATCATCATTCTCTTCTTCTTTTATGAATTCATTAGAGTCACATTCTTCTAGCAAGGGCTGACACATGAACACTGAAATATCATATCCCTCCTCATCACAATGAGGTGTCCATTGTTCTTCATTGACAACAATGTCCATGGTGGCTAGGATTTCTGCCCAACCATGAGGCTCAAATTCCTCATCTGGAAATATCATCGGTGTATAGGCTGGGTCTCTAACTGGTCTATCTCCTTGAGAAGTTCCTTTTTCTCTTGCCTTTAAGCGTTTTTCCTCTTCCTTTGCGACCTTACACATCCACAAATGAGTATCTTCATGCATACAGGATGTATTAGATGAACTTAAAGAATGCACAGAGATCGAATCGTCTTGCTCCTTGTGGATCGAATTCCACTGTAGGGGTGGTACATCTCTGAAGGTGTAATCCTTCAAATTGACCTTGGTTGTGACCCCTAAATGCTGCAAGTACAAGGAGTTGGTTCCCCAATCCTGTACTATTTGCAATTGTCGTAGGAAGGGCCTCCCTAAGATCATCTCGTAGACATTATTTTATCAAACTCACATATAGCAAATGTGTGTTCAAACTCTACACCACATGTGGTTAGAGTTATCCCTTCGAGCAATCCTAGAGGTCTTTCATAATGACCGTTGGCCATTTGAAGAGTCATTCTAGTTGGCCTTAATGTGGGCTTGCCCCATTGCTTCCACAAGGAGGTGGTTGCAATAGCAGCACCAACACCTGAATCTATGATCGCTTTGGTTGTGTAACCTTGGTAGGTGATTGGAAGATAAGTATTACCTTCTTCACCTTCACTCATGTCCCCTATTTTATCAAGAGGTATCTCTGGAACTTTCTCTTTAGAGCCTGCTTTTGGCATTTTGGAATCAAGTTCAGGAACCTGATCCTTCACGTGATTCCATAGCTCAGGTTTCGCTTTGAGCAGCTCCTCTACCGTGAGATGACACTGAACCTTAGTGTTCTTCACTACGTCAGTGTTTCTTGGAACCATCGAGTCTTTGTTTCTGATCACTATCGTGGGAGCTCTGATCTGGAGAGATTCAGATTCCCATGGGCCTGTGAACTGTGGCAACTCTTGTAAGGAATTAGATTAAAAATCTAATCGTTCATCTTCTTGTTGCTCTATTTGGTCTCCATAGACAGACGGGATGTCTTGGGGAAATTGATCATGAAGGTCATCAATCTCAAGAATAGGAGGGGGATCATCCTTCTCCTTGGCCCATTTCTCTTCTTGTATTTCCCGCAAGAACTTTTGAGTGTGCTGTTGAATTGAAAGAGGTTCTCTATCATCTATGGAGTCAGGAACATAGACTTTCTTTGGTGACGAGCTTTCTCTTTCAATAGTTAGTTGAGCCTGTGGAGGTAACAAAACTTGTGGTTTATTTACCAACTGCTCTAATCATTCTAGTAAGCCCTGGAAGTGCAAACCCGGCGTGATAGCATTCATCTGATTGAATGATTGATTGGCCTCGAACATAGCTTGAGCTATTTCCACCATTTTAATGCACATTTTTGTTCGTTCAATCTCTAAATCTGCTCTAGGATAGCTCTTGTCTAGGTTTGCAGGTGTTGGCCCTTCTTGAAGTTGAGCCTGGTATGCCTTGAACATCATGTCCAAGTCTTCTGGGGTTGGATATGCAAGAACAGACCCTGATTGTGGTGGTCTACTTACAGTGGTTGGTGGGTGGGGATGAGGTGGTGTGGATGGAGTTTTGACCTACGAGGGGCTTTGAGAGGCAATATCTTCTATTTTGGTTTTTGCATCTTTCAAGCTTTCTTCTAGTTCGGATACCTTTTTCGTCCACTTACAATTGGCCTTCTCTCTAGTATCCTTCCAAGTTCTTGTTTTCCTCTTACTTGGCTCTCCTGATTCACTTGGCTCTGATTGCTTAGCTGGTTTAGTTTGTTGTAAGGCTTGTGCCCTAGTAAATGCGTGTATATGAGCCACATTATCACTACTGGAACCTGAATCCCCCACTAAGCCTACTACATTAATGGGTGTAACCTTTGGTGCACTAGAGGGATGTCCGGGACAATCTCTCAAGAGCTATTCTTTGCCACACTCTAGACACACGACTTGTATTGTGAGGTTCTGCCCTTGTATCAGAGCTAGTGTGTGGGGTGGTTGTTGTCCTCGTATAGGTTGAGGTTGGCTATATCCTCCATGTTCATATGGTCTAGTTGCTCCTCGTGGTTCTGGACATGGGTTATACCTAGGAACTTCTTTGCCTTGTTCTGTAGGAGGGAACTCGTATGGTCTACAATGGGGTGGTACAAACGGTAGTGGCTGTCTATTCCTTGGATAGTTTTTGGTGTTGTAGTTGACATACTTTTGCTCACTATGAGAGTACATGTTAGGCACTTGAGTTGGTTGTCTATCGTAAGGGTAAGGTTGTGATAACCCTAATGCTTCTCCGGTGCAGACATGAGATGGATGATCCCCACCGCAAAGTGTGGAACTTCCTAACATTGGCACTCTCAAGGAGGAGTTCTGGTGGTTCTTTTGTCCTTGTACTCCTAATTTCTTGGCCACTAACTCTGTCACTTCCTCCACATAACTCGAACTAGAAGTTTCATTGCTTATCATATCCTCTGACTTGGTAGGATCTTGTGTGATTTTGAGGTCCTCAGCTAAGTTGTCTTCCAAATCTACGCACTCCTGAAGACACTCACTCAGAGTTTGTAGCCATTTTACGTATACTAACATTCTCAATGTTCTGTTGGTCAGACCTTCTAAAAATAATGATATCATTTTTTGCTGAGAGGGTCTCTCTGTCACAGGGCATCGGGTTACGTATTGCTTAAACCTTCGTGCAACATTTTTTACCGTTTCATTAGGAGCTTGTTTGAAACTATGTAGTAAGGATGACGAATTGTGCTTGATCCCTCGCTTAGTGAATTCCCAAATAAATTCTTGGAACAATTGTTCAATATGTTCAAAACAATTTGGATCCAAAGATTGAAACCAAGTTAAGGCTATTCCTGTGAGGGTTAGCCCAAAGGATTCATATTGCATGAAAAAGTCATCCACTTGCTCCGCGCGCAATACCTACTTGAATTCTGCAATGTGTTCATATGGCTCTCCTGTGCCATCGTAAGGATTTCTCATACATTTGGCCAATTGGATTGGTCTCAGTATTTTTCCAGGCTCTGGGGGTCGAATTATGATGGGAGAAGCGAGGTTTACTGGGTGTATTCCCGCTCCTACACCTTGGCGTGGTTCTATCCTAAGGGTGGTTCTATTCATATTTCCTATTCCCTCTATGGGGTCTAATTCCTGGCATGGTGAATTGCTCATGTGGTCCATTGGGTATACTACCTTGGCTCGTTTGTCCTAACATCACATTTTCTGTTTTGGGTCTCGAATGGGTTTCGTGAGGTAGTTTCCTGATCTCGAGCTAACTCCCCTCTTTCATTAATCTGATCAGGATTTTTAGTTATTACATAGATCTGGCCCATCTTGTCCATGTAGACTCCGTCTTCATACTTGATAGCTGGTCTTGGAACTATTTCTAATTCGGTAGTGTTTCTCATTCTTGCTACTGACCTGTATAGACTGTCGAGATAGATGGGTATTCCTTGCAGGTTAGTGGATACGTATTGAAGACACATCCGATATTCGCCTTCCACTCTAGACATAAAAACCTTCCTTAGGTATGGAACTATGCATGTCTTCAGAAACCAAGAGTTTCTCCTAGTTAAGTGACATTTTTGACTGACTTGTCTATGAACTCGACACGTAGTGTTAACCCCTGAGTTGTGGGTCCTTGACTTAGCTGTGCAGCTGGCCTTAGTTTCAAGTGATTTGGTACTTTATCTATCTCTTCCTAAGTATCAAGTTGAGCTTAGGTTCATAAGCCTTGTCTACAAGTCCACAGTTGTCCTTTAACTTACTCAAAATCTTGTGGAACCCCTTGCTTCCTAATCCAACCTGAGGGTCAACTTAAAAATACCCTATCTAAAAATCTTGGTATTAATTTTACCGTAACCAGTCGATGTTTTTGTTGTACTCCCCACGAGCTTTCCGACAAACCCAAGATCACTCCGAACGGATTTTGTATGAGAAAGTTATGCCAGTTCAGGGTTCTGGGGGTTAAAACAGGGAAACAGGGCCTCTCAGGAAATGCTTCAAAACAGGCGATACACGATACTTATCAAGTATCACGATACTTGGAAGCAGACGACACATGATATCTGGGATGTCACGACACACGATACTTGGGAAATATCGCGATACTTGATGTCCACGATACTCGATACTCAGTAGATATCGCGGGGAACAAACTCTCGATACACGATATCTGACAAGTATCGCGAGAGAATTTTCACGATACACGATATTGCACAAAAGCGATACACGATATTAAAAATCACGATACACGATACTTGACTAGTATCGCGAAAAAATCACGATACACAATACTTGGTATGTATCACGATACTTGAAGTAGGCGATACTCGATACTTGCCAGGAGACGATACTCGATACTTGAGAAGTATCGCGATACTTGGAGAACACACGATACTCGATACTCGATACTTGTGAAGTATCGTGATCGGACAACCACGATACACGATACCTGTGAGGTATCGCGATCAGTCAACCACGATACACGATACCTGTGAAGTATCGCGATACTCAACCACAGGAGATCACGATACTCGATACTTGTCAGGTATCACGATACCTCAACCGCGGGAGAAACACGATACTTGGATTTTTTGGAGTCCAAATTCAAAAAATTTTGCAAATATGAGTACCTTGTGTCCTCCTTATCACTCCTATGTGTCTGTGAATGCAAAATCTCCCTTCAAACCCGCGATACCACACTCACGATACTTGGCGCAGGTGGTGACACTTCACAAAAATGTCCGCTCGAATTCTTGGTGTTTTGAGAATGTTTCACAAATTTTTTCTTCAGCGATTCAGTTCTGCACCCCCCTCTAAGCTTCTTGTTCACAACCACAAGTAAAAAGCAAGGTGAATATGCTCTAGAAAATGGAAAAAACTAAGAAGATGAAGGTGGGTGGAGATGGTGATGATGCCGAAGATGAAGAAGGAGAAAAAAACTCAAAACTGAACTAAAAATGGTGATTTTTTTACCTTCCAATGTCGTTACTCTACGTCTTACCGTCACACGCTCCTCCTCCAAGCTCTCTCCCCGGCAACGATGCCAAATTTGGTGTCACTAGCACAATGGTGAGTACCAACGTGAGGAGATACACCTCATAAATGTCAATCTGTGGAGACGTGAGGACCGGTATGAAGACCAAGAGAAAGTGAAGTGCACAAGTGCGTGAGTGAAAGCACACAAGCATGCACACACATACACACACACGCCCACAAGGTAAGAGCAAAGAGTGGAACAATGGAAGGACTTCAATTACAAAAGAAATCTCTTACAAAGCTGAAATCTACAACAAGCTAACCCCCAAAAATGAGCTCTCCAGCCCTTTTTATAGTTTTTGAGTGGTTTTGGCCCTGTCCAGACCTAGTGTCCGGCCTAGTTAAAAATTAGGTTCTAGGGCTTATTTGGGGGCTCAAACGGAATCTAAAAATTATGAAAATTGGTAATATGATACATCTAATACTCCTCAAGCTCAAGGACTCCTTGGCTTGAACAAAATGGAGCTGTAAAAATAGAGAATGGTATTTAAAATGATTTTTAGTGATAAAAATCACTATTTTTATAGGGATTTCTTCTGAAAATTTGACATGTGAATCTAGGAGCTCCCTACTTGCTCCTTCTTCTTGTGTGTCCACTTCTTTGATGCGCTTCCATGCTTTGTCCTTGACCTTGAGCTTCGACACCTATCATCAACACAAATGAAGATAACAAATCACCTGGGTTCTCCGGGTTGTATAGACAATTTGCTTTTAAATAAAATTACCCTATCCGTTTCTTTCATTTTTTGCTCAGCTATTGTTTTGCTTTGAATAATCATATCAATCCTTTTCTTTTAATTCCATTAGTTTTTTTTCTTACTCTCTATAAATTTTCATGTGAACTTTCAGATATGAAGCAAATTTTGCCGTTATTTTTTTCTATGGCCCCTTTTCTCTAAAATGAACTTTCAATTTTGCCCTTTCATCTAAAGAGTTTTTTTTTTGTGTGTGAAATCATCCTTGCAATACCACTCTTTTCTTCATTCTTTATCCCCTCCTTTTAATAAGCTTTGTCCCATAAACCACTCTTTTCATGTGATTCACAATGCATCTCACTTTAATTGGGGTTAAAGGGGCTATATATTGAAGCCCATTAGTCAGACAATATCTCATGAACGTCGGAGCTCTTCATCGATCTTGATGATCTATCCATGCCAATCCATTGTCCGCGAGCCTCTCTCACCCCACTTCCACCGGTTCCCCCTCCCTCATTGGTGCCATCATCTCCTCATCCCCCCCCCCCCACCTCCCCCTCCTTCCCCGCCAAACCCTCATCCCGCCTCCTCCCCTACATCCCCCTCCTCCCCCGCCATCGCCTCATCCACCCTCCACCTCTACCACCCTGCAGCGCCCGACCCGCCATCCCTCCTCCCCCACCAACCCTCATCCCATTGCCCCCGCCATTTCCCCTTCTTCAACACCACACCTCATCCCATCCTTCACCATCGCCACCATCAAACCTCCCGCCACCCCCCCTCCTTCCTTGCCAACCCCCCTCCCACCCTCCCCACCGCTTCCTCGCACCCTCCCCACCGCCTCTGACCCTCCTCCCCCTCCTTCCCCGCAGTTCCCTCACCCTCCTACCCTCCTCCCCCTCCTCCCCCGCAATTTCCTCACCCCTCGCCTCCTCCCCTCCTCCCCCTCCATCCCGAGCAATTCCATCCCCCAGCCTCCTCCCCTCCTCCCCCGTGGTACCCTCACCCCCACCTCCTCCCCTCCTCCCCCTCCTCCCCCGCAATATCCTCACCCCCTGCCACCTTCCCTCCTACCTTCCTCCCCCTCCTCCCACGCAGTTTCCTCACCCCCCGCCACCTACCCTCCTCCCCCTATCCACCCTGCAACACCCAACCTGCCACAAACCACCCCTTGTCTCCTACCCTCCTCCCCCTCCATCCCCCGCAATTCCCTCCCCCCCGCCTCCTCCCCCTCCTCCCCCCGTGGTACCCTCAACCCCCGCCTCCTCCCCCTCCTCCTCCCCCTCCTCCCCCGCAATATCCTCACCCCCCGCCACCTACCCTCCTACCCTCTTCCCCCTCCTCCCCCGCAATTTCCTCACCCCGCTTCCTCCCCTCCTCCCCTCTCCCCCGCAATTTCCTCACCCTTCGCCTCCTCCCCCTCCTCCCCCGCGGTACCCTTCCCCCCCGCCACCCCCCTCCTCCCCCACCAAACCCGCATCCCACCTCTACCACTACCACACCCTGCACGCGACCAACCCGCCACAAACCACCCCTGCCTCCTCCCCATCCTCCCCCGCAATACCCTCCCCCTGCCTCCTCCCCTCCTCCACCAAAACCCCACACCTCCAGCAACTCCTCCCCCTCACCCCCGCCACCTCCTCCTCCTCCCCCACCACATCCTCATCCACCCTCATTACCGCCACCTACCCTCTTTCCCCGATTCTGCCACCATATCACCACCGCAAATCCTCCCTCTCCCTCAGTGCCTGCCATCAGCAATCCTCCCCTCTCAGCCAACTCCTTCATCTCCATCCACTCAAATCTTTCCCCGCATCCCACACTGCCACTGCCTCATTGTCCAATCACCATTCCCTACAGCACTACCTTCTTTCCCCCTTATCCACCCAATTTTGGCTTATCCTCCTCCGGACGCAAATAAGATCTGTCCAACATTGTTACAATAGTCTATCTATGCCCCTCGAATTCTGACCTTGCACTCATTGTTCGCTCCGATTTCGCTCTCTTCATGGATGAATCTATCGCCCCTGAGGACCCTTTTGATCTCACCCCTTCGGCACTGCATACAACCCAACCACATTATCCCCAACCTGAGTACATAGCACCTGATTTTAACCCCATTGACAGCCAACATCATGATGCTTCACTCACTCTTGACCACCAACCCCCTGCGTCGTCCATCACCCTTCCTCCTTCGCCAATTTGTCATCAAGATAGCAGTATGATACGCCTATTCTGAATATCCCCACTTATTCCATTCCACCAGATTCAACTGCTTTATATTCTCCACCTTCCATCCCTCGAGAAAATTCCCCTTCCATCGCTTCACTTCCTTCCACTTCTCAGAATTCTCAACCTAATTCCCCTTCCGCTGATTACGTCCGCATATTTCATCCTGCTGATTTGGATCTCCAGATTTGCATTCATTTGTCCTTACCCTCTCTCGAATTGATTAGCCATTTTTTTGAAGAAAACCTTCATAATGCAGGTCTTTGGAGATTAGCCAATGTTCTTTTGAATGACCCTACCAATCATCGCGATGTTTATGAAACTCTTCGTCTATTTTCTCATTTTCGCTCGGGTACTCTTTCCTTTCCCGCTATTATAGAGGGTCTAGGGTCCTCACTCATCCACTTTCGTAGTCCACCTTTCTTATATTCCGGCTTGTCCCCCACTACCACTATTGACTTTTGCCGAGAACGTTTTGATTACAATGCCAGATTTTCCATGCGCATGATGTCTATCCTTAATTTGTTCATTTTTTTTCTTTTTGCTACGTAGCCCATCTTCTTCCATCCCATGATCTGATATTCGAATTGTTGACCCTCTTTTTTGCTTCCTCAACAGCCATCCATACCCTTATGTTGCACTCATCTATGGATCCTTACAATTACGATCACATCACCTTCGTGAGGCTCTGTCTCGGGGTTCTAAATCCTTCTCCATCTACTCTGCTCCCTTCCTGGTTTGGATATATCAATTACCATCACACAACTCGGTCAACCTTCATTTGTCCGATACTCCCGCTATACTTCCGTCGCCTCACATTCAACCACGGCAAGTTAGAGCCTGGCATAGCGCACTCTGTAACCCACCCTCGCCAAACCTCCCTCAATCCCCTCACATCTTGCTTGACTCCGCCTCCGCTTCCACTCCTATCTCCATCCCCACTGATATTCCTTCCATTCCTCCACATGCTTTCCGTCATAATCTTCAAAACTCTCTAGATAATTTGACACCTCCATCCCGAGTCCTTTCTCCTCCCGCCGTCTCT
>CM035440.1:131870167-131875167 GCA_020310875.1 Ceratopteris richardii | reverse complement strand
TATCTATCTATCTATCTATCTATCTATCTATCTATCTATCTATCTATCTATCTATCTATCTACCTACCTACCTACCTACCTACCTACCTACCTACCTACCTACCTACCTATCTATCTATCTATCTATCTATCTATCTATCTATCTATCTATCTATCTATCTATCTATCTATCTATCTATCTATCTATCTATCTATCTATCTATCTATCTATCTATCTATCTATCTATCTATCTATCTATCTATCTATCTATATCTATCTATCTATCAATGTAGATCTATCTATCTATCTATCTACCTATCTATCTATCTATCTATCTATCTATCTATCTATCTATCTATCTATCTATCTATCTATCTATCTATCTATCTTATCTATCTATCTATCTATCTATCTATCTATCTATCTATCTATCTATCTATCTATCTATCTATCTATCTATCTATCTATCTATCTATCTATCTATCTATCTATCTATCTATCTATCTATCTATCTATCTATCTATCTATCTATCTATCTATCTATCTATCTATCTATCTATCTATCTATCTATCTATCTATCTATCTTGTGGTGCATACCAATCACCAATTGAAGGCTTGGAAGATTAAAGGATGAAGGAAGAATCAATTCCTAAAGTGTGGAAGAAGATTACATTCAGAGGATAAGAGAAAGTGTACACATATGTACATTAGTTTAGTCATAGCTGACTTAGATCTTTTGTTTAGTAAGAATCATGTACAAATTTATCTATAAATACTTTGAGAAAGTCGGGGCAAGTATGAGAGCATATGTGACAATAGTTAGAATCAAGAATGAAGGAGATAGATGTCATGAGATAGAGAACAAAGTTAGTTGAGTTAGCTCTCATCACTCAACTGTATTTTCTTCTGAGTAATTGAAAATAATTGCACCCGATGTTTCTGTGTGTTCTCCTTCTACAGTAGATCAAATTGTGAAATGCTTTTGTACAAGTCTAAGTTGAGAGTTGCTTGACCTCTGTACAAAGTTTTAGCTTCCAATTGTAATCAGGCTGAGTGAATTAAGTGTAGGAACATTCATATGTGAAGTGTGTTCACTGGTTCCTAAAACAGGCGCAGATTTTGAAGTTAATGTTTTGATCATTTCTCCCAGTACAGTTTAAAGTTTTGCATGAGTGAGGGCTTAATCTTTAAGTTGGAAGATAAGCTACTCATGTCTAGAAGCATTTGCTTAAACGGGTTCTATTCAAGGAGAACCAAGTCTTAAAAGTTACAGGTGTAAAATCGACTGTTTTGAATGACAGTTTCTGACATAGGTAACTTGAGAAGTTGATTTCTCAAGTTATACTTAATCTTTTGAAGTAATTCAACTTGGAGTAGATGCGCAATTTCTAGGAGATATTTCGTACAAAGTTTCATAAAAAACTTTACACGTTTGATAGGTCAATGTGAAGAAATAGTGCAGCAGACTTTTCTGTGTTTCATCATCTTCACAGATTTGTTAACTTTTGATAATTAGTAATTGATCCTCTAAATGAGTGGAAGATTTTGACTTATTCTTGGTATAGAGGTGCTCTAATCACAAGAATAAGTTGTTCTTTTGGAGAATAACATTCTCCATCAGTGGTATCAGAGCAGGAGACATCAAATTGAGAAAAGGAGGATCCCGACTGCTGCAGATTCAAGAAATTCAACACTTGAAGGACTAAGAAGTGAAAGCTTGGAGTCAAAGCTTGAGGAGAAGACTATTTGACATCAAGAAAGGCAAAAGGAGTTCAATTCGAAGTAAAGGTACATACATTGTTTGTAAAGCTTGAAGATTTCAATACACAGGTGGATACAAGATGGGAGAAAGCTTGCAGATTGATAAGCTAGATAGGGAGAACTATCCAGCATGGTCCATGAGGATGGAAGCACACCTCATGAGCAAAGATCTTATATCATTTATTACAGGAGATGAAGAAAAACCTGAGTTTGCAGATCCTAGTATTCCTACTAGGGAAGAGCTTACAATGTTGAAGACTTGGATGAGAAAGGATGCTCAAGCAAGGAGCATCATCTACATGGCTGTAAATGATTACCTTTTACCTCACATCAGAGGTTTGGAAAGTGCTACAGATGTTTGGAATGCCTTGGAAGAGCATTTCCAAAATACTACTAAGTCAAGGAAGTCCTCACTATGGGCTGAGTTCACAACCTTCAAGAAGAAGAGCTCACAATCAATTTCAGATTATGTGGCAAGGATGAAAGATATTGCAGATAGCTTGGGAGCAGTGGATGAAGACATTGAAGAGGAAAAGTTGGTAAGACAAATACTTACAGGTTTGAGAGGAGATGAGAAGTGGAAGCCTTTTATATTGTCCATAGAATTGTCACTTGATCACTTTACTCCTGATCTTAATCAATTGCTAGGACACATGCTAACCTTTGAGCAGGATCTTAAAGGAGACAATGATAGAAGTACAAGTCAAGCTATGTACTCCAAAGACAAGAAAAAGAATGACAAGGGAAAGCAATCAAATGATGATGAAGGGAATTCAAATCAAGCTAACTTCACAAAAGGGAAGACAAATTTCAGAGGTAAAGGAAGAGGAGGTAAGAACAAAGATAATGCTAAGCTTGTTGGATTTGTGGCAGAACAAATCATTTGGCAAATGATTGTTGGTATAACAATCAAAATGGTGGAAGCAATAATCAGAATTATAGTCAAAGAGGTAGAGGAGGCAGAAACCAAAGAGGCAATTTCAGAGGAAGAGGAGGTAGGACATCATATGGTAGAGGAGGTGGAAGAAACTTCCAATCTCAGTCCTACAACAATAATTATTACAATTATGCATCAGATCAGAAGGATGACATGACTCTTATCTTGAATGCAACTCATGAATCAATGGGAGAAGATCAAAGAGTGTTTTATATTGACTTAGGGTGCAACAACCATCTGAGTGGGAATCTATCTTTGATGACTGATATGGAAGCAAGGGTGAATGGACATACAGTTCAGACAGGTGACAATACCAAACATAAAGTGGAGAGCATTGGATCAGTGAAGACAAAGAGTGGAAGTACACTTCTGAGCAAGGTACTTTATGTTCCTACTATTCCTAAAAATCTGATAAGTGTAGGGCAAATTGTGGAGAAAGGATATGAGGTAAGATTCACAATGATGGTGTTTATGTACAAGATCCAAATCAGGGATATAGAAACATAATTGCAGGTAAAAAGGAAGGAAGATTGTTCACTCTCAAAGTCCAAGGTAATATGGGACATGCATTATTTACCTATGGAGGTCAAAAGGTGTCTGAATTAGACCTATGGCATAAAAGGCTAGGTCATTTCAATGAGAGAGCTATAAAGGAGATGTCAAAGAATCAGGTGGTGCTTGGATTGCCAAACATTGAAGGGCAACATATGGTGTACAAGTGTGAAGCTTGTCAATTAGGTAAAGCACATAAAAGTTATTATAACAAATCAGGGTACAAGCATTCAAATATGCTTGAATTGGTTCATACAGATGTATGGGGTCCCTCAAGGGACTATAGCATAAATGGATCCAGATATTATGTGTTGTTTGTTGATGATGCAACCAGGTGGATTACTTTGTATGTAATCAAGGATAAATCAGAAGTTTTCAAGACATTCAAACATTTTCATGCTTATGCAGAAAGGATCACAGGGCAAAAGCTCAAGAGGATAAGATCAGATGGAGGGGGAGAGTATTTCTCTAAAGAGTTTGATGACTATTTGTGGAATGCAGGTAATCAAAAGAGAAGTAACTTGCAGGTACTCCCCTCAACAGAATGGAGTAGCAGAAAGGAGGAATAGGACTCTTGTAGAGTTTGCAAGAGCCATGATGAAGGAAAAGAATTGTCCAAATTACTTATGGGCAGAAGCCATTAACACTGCAACATACCTTGTGAATAGGTTGCCTTGCAAAGCTTTGGATGGAGGAACCCCTTATGAAGCATGGTGGGGTAAGAAGCCTAGTCTTGATCATTGTAAAGTATTTGGATGTATTGCATATGCTTATGTTCCTTCACAATTAAGACATAAGCTAGAACCAAAAGCAGAGAAGTATGTGTTTATTGGATATGATGATAGACAGATGGGTTACAGGTTGTGGAGTCCATCCACAAAGCATTTCTTGTTACTAAAGATGTGACATTTGATGAGCAAAATATGTGGTAATACAGGATCACCAAATGAGTATACAGGTGTTTGAAGAAATTCAAAGGAAAGGAAAGGCAAAGGTAAAAGTATGTGAAGAAAATTGTTGATGAAGTTGACTCTAGAAGTAGAGTGCAGGATTATGTAGAAGAAGGGGCCAAGATTTGATCCAGAGACAAATGAGGCTGAAACTTCAAGGAATGCAGAAATCAGAAGATCTACAAGAGAAAGGAAAGAACCTATAAGGTATAGTTATGATACATCTTTTCTAACAACAAAAGATTATGCCTACATTGTGAAAACAGAAGAAGATCCAACCACTTATGAAGAAGCCAAAGGTAAACAGAATTGGGAGAAGGCAATGCAGGAAGAGTATGATGCTCTACTTGAAAATGAAACTTGGGAACTAGTACCAAGACCAAAGAATCAGAAGGTCATTGGATGCAAGTGGGTATATAAAACAAAGAGGTTTGCAGATGGTAAGGTGTCTAGATATAAGGCTAGACTTGTGGTCAAAAGGTTATGCCCAAACTTATGGGGTAGATTATGATGAAACCTTTAGTCCTGTTGCTAAGATGTCTACAATTAGGACATTGATTGCTATTGCTGCTTGCAAGGGATGGAAATTATCACAATTGGATGTGAAAAATGCATTTCTAAATGGATACATTGCAGATGAAGTATATATGGAGCAACCAGAAGGCTTCATGGAATCAATTGGATCAGATTATGTGTGTAAGCTCAAGAGAGCTTTATATGGGTTGAAGCAAGCCCCAAGAGCTTGGAATTACAGATTGGTCAAGTTCTTGAATGAATGTGGATTTCAAGCATCAAAGGCAGATAGTAGCTTGCTAGTGA